>CM053511.1:32401920-32860093 GCA_028627145.1 Eidolon dupreanum | reverse complement strand
AAAAAAAAAATTGCTTAAAGGCCAATGACTAATTGCTGAAATATTGAAAATAAAAGTTTATGAGACGTGTTTTGAAAACACTTGAGGATAGTGGAAGAGGAATAAGATAGAAGTCACCTGAAAATCACATAGTAATCACCAGGAAATAACACAAAGTTCAACTGAATACCTGGAGGGATTTACATGGGGATCAAGGAAGACCCTGTAGGAATCTGTTTTCTACCAGATGATGAGTCTTGTTGCTGTGGCTGTATGTTTTCACCTTATCTCTTACAATGAATCAGATTTCAGTTTGTGAATTCTTTTGCACTGGAGTGTACCCTGTAAATGAGACCAGAGTGGTATTGTGTATTGAAACATCCACACAACTTATTCAAGTTGCAGCAGATGACTGGGTCCTGGGGCCATGGACTTCCATCGACTTTATTTTCTACCAGGAAGGTCTTGTGACAGTGTATACTGTCTTATATCTAAAGATCTGTTCCGTAGGCTAGATTTTGTGTGCCAAGGTCTCCAACCTGCTTTGTGGAAATTAAAGAAATACTTGGCCGTGCTTCCAGACTCTCCAATCGAGTAACTTACAAGACAGTTCAGGTTTTGTTCCAGGTTTCTTAGTGCCAAAATTATGTTCTATTATCAGGGGAAAAGCTTGGTTCTGTAAGGTTTGTCATTTTTCAATTGTTTCAAAGGAAAATTGGTGATGAGGAACCAGCTTGTGCAGAATGTAGTTATGATGACACAGTTTGGAGTCTTCGGCCCAATTTCTACTGTTTATACTTTCAAGAAAGACAGTCTTGGAACCATGCACCAAGTCCTGTATTCTTTCTCCTTAAAGGAAATGACAGCTTGATTATGTAAGCAAAGGTGTTCACAGTAGTTTCAGGTAGCAGGGGCCAGGCTGCATGTTTGTGGACCTAGGTCTTCAGAATGGATATTGTTACCAATTGGATTATCTTGACATTGTGGCCTTGAGTTTAACTGCTTCCTTTTACGTGGTCAAGTGTTGATTCAGAGTTCCACAGTCTCCATTTTATATTTACTTCCACAAAGAAGAGTTTTGATTTGAGCCAGGGCTCCAGGCAACATTTGTTCACAGAAAACAGGTTTGAAACTTGGGCTTTCACCACAATTTCAGTCTATGTCAGAAAAAGGAGGAAGAAATACTGAAGGCTAATTTCTCAGATATGCTTTTAGGAAATAGGGGAAGGGATTGGAACTGCAAAACTGGTTCTTATTTGGAAATAGAAGCCGGACAGAAGGTCCTAGGTTTCTAGATAAAACTCATATTACATGAGGATAGTCTTACTTAATATTTCAGCATTGACTCATTGGAATTTAAGCAATTTCTTCTCGACAGTAGTAGCCTAAGCTTCACGTTTAAGAATAACATGGATTTTCCACCAGAACTGATAAAGTTTATTCTCACATTGACTCAGCATTTTTGCTATAATAATGCATAATGGCACTTAGAGTTTCCATCGCTGTAAGGAAGCTTCATCACTCATACTCAGCCTCTAAATTTCAACGCGGTCAATGTGTGACTGCTGCTTTCATTGTATGTAAGCAGGTTGTGTGACCAGAGATGAATCTTCTGGGCAGTTACCTAAGACAACTGTGGGTTAGTCTATGCTGCTGTCCTCAGGCAAGTCTTCTCATGCAGACATGAGTTTTTGATTGAAGGGCTGTTAGGTGGCTATGTTACACAGGTAATCTTATTTTCTCAGTCCTTATGGGAATTTTACCAAGGAATGTAGAAGGGCAATACAAAAGTGAGCATGATACCATCACCCCAATTTCACGTGATTTTCATGTGTTACCCTCAGACCAGTCTCTCTTTTGTCAGGTGAATCCTGTGGGAAAGTCTTGCGAGTATCGTGAGATTCCCTAATTCTTGGTATGAGATTTCCAGGCAATTTCCACCTTAATTTCTTCTGCTAAGCTAAAATAATCCCCTCAGAATACTTTAATGGAATTGTTTCAATGATAATAGATAAGTTTTTTTCCTTGGTTTTTAGACAGTCCCTCTCAGAATTTATAATCTGAGAGATGTTATAGGTAAATACTGAGGCAGCCTTTCTTTCCCCTAATAAGTGGTATCCTCACAATGACTCAGCATTTTTCCTACAGTACAGAAAAATGGCGGCTACTGTTTCCACCACTATCCAGTCGTAGTCTCGCAGCACACTCAGGCTCAATAATCAACATTACCAATGTGCGACTGTAGCTTCCATGAACAGTAGGCAGTTTTTCTGAAAAAGAGACAAAACTAGAGGCTAATTAAAGATCAGTGACTGCCCGCACATACTGTTGACTTCAAATTAGATGTGCAATGTGAACACAACATTTGATTGGAGGACAGTTAAGAGGTTGTCTTGGTCACCTTCTGTTCAATGTACTAATAACTTCTCACTGTTGATGTGAATTTTTTCAGAGACATGCACTTGTCACTACAAATGGAGCACAATATCCACCTCTCTTGTGAGAATATGGATTGGTGACACCAGCCCAAAATACAAGGCCTGTCTTTTCCTAACAAAAAGTAGAAGGTAGACTGGGACTTAAAGCACTAAGCCTGTCCTCTCTGAAAAGGAGTAAATAGAAGAAATTAAGCCAAAGGACAAGCCTGTCCTTATGTAATTTGAATCTTACCTAGAAACTTAGGACCTTGTCTCCTACCTCTTTTTTCTATTAGGAACCAGGGTCCAGACCTTGTTTTTACACTTCCAATCCATTTCTATTTCCAGGAAGAAGATTTGAGAAATTAGCGAATAGTATTTCTTCCACCTTTGTCTGACATAGACTGAAATGATGGTGCAAGCTCAAGTTCCAAGCTTGTTTTCTGTGAAAAATGTGGTCTGAAGCCATGGCTAAAAGCAAAAGCCTTCTTTATGGAAGAATAATCAAAACAGAGACTGTGGAAATCTGAACCAAGCCTGACCCACCTAACTGGAAGCAGTTAAACTCAGGGCCACAACCTCAAGATCATCTAATTGGTAACAATATCCAATCTGAAAAACTAGGCCCACAAACATCCAGTCCAGACCTTGCTACCAGAAACTATTGTGGAAATCTTGTCCTATAGAATCAAGCTGTCCTCTTCTAGGAGGAAGAAGCAGGACTAAGTGCACAGTTCCAAGACTGTACTCTTTTAAAAATATTTACAATAGAAATTGAGTGAATACACCAACCTGTGTCATCATACCTGTACATTCAGCACAAACTGGTTCCAGGTCACCAATTTTCCTTTTAGAATATTATAGAAAGGTGATAATACCTTATGCCACTAAATCTTTCCTCTGGTAATAGAACAAACTTGAACACAAAAAAAAAATCCTTGATGAAAGCTGCACTGGTTTTTAAATTACTCAATTGGAGAGCCTAGAAGCTCAGCATAGCATTGCTTTTATTTCCAAGAAGCAGGTTGGAAATCTTGGCACACACAGAATCTAGCCTAAGTTTACTGAGTGGATCTTAGAGGTAAGACGTGGCACATGGTCACAAGACCTTCTTGGTAGGAAAAAATATTGATGGGAGTCTATAGCTCAGGACACAGGCCTCTGTAGAGTAAGTTGTGTGGACATTTGTATACACAACACCACACTGGTCTCTTTACAGGGTACACTCCAGTGCAAAATAATTCAGAAACTAAAACCTGATTCATTGTAAGAGATAAAGTGAAAGCCTTCAGCCACAGCAACAAGACTGGTCACCTGGGAGACACCAGATTCCTGCAGGGTCTTCCTTGATCCAGGTATTTACTTGACCTTCGTGTCATTCCCTGGTGATTACTATGTGATTTTCGGGTAACTGCTCCTATTGTATACAAGCAGGTTGCCTGACTGGAGATGAAACCTCATTGCAGTTACCTAATGACTAGTGTGTGTTAGTCTATGTTGTCGACCTCAAGCAAGCATTCTCATTCAGACATGACCTTTCCACTGAAGGGCTGTAAGGTGACTATGTTAAATAGGTAATCTTATTTTCTCAGTGCTTATGTGAATTTTACCAAGAATAGTAGAAGAGTTACACAAAAGTGAGCACCACACCATCACCCCAATTTCACGTGATTTCTGTGTGTTGCCCTCAGGCCAGTCTCTTCCTGGTCATGTGAATCCCGCAGGAAAGCCTCATGAGTATCAGAAGATTCCCTCATTCTTTGTATAGGATTTCCAGGTGACGTCCACCTCATTACCTGTGCGAGTATAATATAAGCCTTTTAAGAATGTGTTGAAAAAACTGCCTCAATGTCAGATTCTCAGCTTTTTTTTCTATATTGGTATAGCCAGTCTCCCACAGATTTTTAGTTTGTTGTTTGATACAAAGAAATTCTTAAGCAGCTGTTCTTTTTGCAATGAAGAAGTAACCTCACAATGACTCAGCATTTTTTCTACAATAAAGCAATATGGCAGCTATGGTTTCAACTGCTATCTATTCACTGCCTAACAGCACACTCATGTTCAATTATGAACAAAGCCAAAGGGCGACTTCTGCTTCCACTGACATAGGTAGTTTTTCTGACAAACAGACAAAAGTAGAGATGAATTAAAGATCATTGACTGCCTGCATATACTGTTGACCTCACGTAAGATTTTAATGTGGACATGATATTTGACTGGAGGTTAGTACGAAGTCTTTCTTGGCCACCTTTGGTTCCACTCATACTAATGATTTCTCAGTGCTGATGTGAATTTTCTCAGTGATATGCACTCATCACTTCAAAGAAAACACTTCATCGTCTTTTCTTGTGAGAATGTGGATTGGTAACACGGGCCCAAGGCACAAGGCCTGTCTTTTCCTAACAAAAAGTAGAAGGGAGACTGGGAACCAAGGCACTAAACCTGTCCTTTCTGAAGACTAGACAATAGGATAACTTAAACCACATGGCAAGTCTGTCCTCATGTAATTTGTGTCTTAACTCGAAACCCAAGACCTTGTCTACACACTGCCTTTCCTATTGGGATCCACTGTGCTGTTCTTGATTGAGATTAAAACCCTACTTCTGTTTCAAGAAGGCATATTTGAAACTTTAACTCAGCATTTTTTCCTTTCTCCAAGCTATACTGAAAGGGTGACGTAAACCCACAGTTCCAAGCCTGTTCTCTGTAAACAAATATCAATTAAAGTCCTTGTCTCAAAGTAAAAGCCTTCTCTAGAATAGAGAAAAATTAGATAGGAGTCTCTGGAAATCAGAACCAAGCCAGAACTTCCTAAAAAAACATTGCTAAACCCAGGCCCACAACCACATTATTAAAACCACATTATTAGTAAAAATGACCATTCTCAATACCTAGCCAAAAACATTCAACCTGGCCCTAGTTAACTGAAACTATTGTGGACACCTTGGCTTATAGAACCAAGCTGTCATCTCCTTGGAGGAGGAAGAATGGAAGACTCAGTGCACACCTCCTAGACTCTACTCCCTTAAAAGCCTTTACAATAGATATTGAGCCGATGGCAATAATTCTATGTCATCATAACAGTAAATTCCACACAACCTGGTCTCATGTCACCTATTTTCCTTTTAGACAATTATTGAAAGATTACCATAGTTTGCAGCACCAAGTATTTCTTCTTGCAAGAGCAGGTAGTGTGGGCACTAAGAAAACTGGCTGAAGCCTGGACTGTTCTTTAAAAAACTCGATTGGGGAGCTTGGAATCACAACCAAGTATTGCTTCTATTTCCAGGAAGCAGAGTGGAGACCTTGGCCCATAGAATCTAGCCTAACTTTAGATAACGAAATTTTAGGTAGAAGACTTGGCAAATGGTTGTAAGACATTTTTGATAGGGAAGGAAAAGTCATTGGTAGTCCATGGCCTAGGATTCATTCATCTGTTGGTACAGGGGTAAGTTGGATGGATGTTTGGAAACACAATACCATGCTATATATATATATATATAAAACTTGACTGCAATACTATTCATGCCCTGAAGCCTGGTTCATTCTATGAAGAAAAGTGAAAACCTACGGCCACAGCAACAAGACTGGTCACTTGGTACATACCAGATTAGTGTGGGGTATTCCTTGATCCCCATGTGAATTCCACCAGGTCTTTATTTGATCTCCACATGATTCCCTAGTGATTTCTAACTGATTTTCAGTTGATTTCCACCTATTTCTCTTCACCTATTTTCAAACAAGTATTTTCAAAACTCATCTCACAAACTCTTATTTTCAATATTCAGAATTGAGTCATGGGATTTTAAACAACTCTCTGTCAACAGCTGTGGCCAAAGATCCTCATATAAGATAGTGCAGGAGTTCCACATGAAGCCAATAAGAGTTATACTCACAACGACATAGCATTTTTGCTATAATACTGTAAAATGGTGCTTAAAATTTACACCGCTCTAAAGTAACTTTGTCAAGCAGACTCAGCCTCCAAATATCAATGTAGTTAATGTTCGACAGCAGCTTCCATTGCATTTAGGAAAGTTGTATGATCACAGATGAAACTTAAGAACACTTATCTAACAACAATTGTCTTTTAACCTATGCTGCCATCATTAAGTGAACCTACTCCTACAGACATGACCTTTTAAATGAAGGGCCAATAGGTGGCTATATTACACAGGCACTATTATTTCCTCAGTGGTTATGTAAATATTACCAAGGAAAGGAGAAGGATAACTCAATAGTGAGCACCACACCATCAGCCCAATATCACGTGACTCCCTGTGATGCCCTCCATCTTCTCTCTTGACGGTCACGTGAATCCCTCAGGGAGGCCTTGTGAGTATCATGAGATTCCCTAATTCTTGGTACGATATTTCAAGGTGACTTCCACCTCACTTTCCTCTGTTAGGCTAAAATAAGCATCTTAAGAACACGATGGAACAGCCTCAATGTCAATATCTCAGATATCTTTTCTTGGTGGTAAAACCAGTTCCTTTCAGAATTTGTAGTCTGAGTGTAGGTATAGAGAAATTGTGAGAACACCATTCTTTATACCATCAAGTGGTATTCTCACAATGACTTAGCATGTTTCCTATAATACAGAAAATAGACAGCTATTGTTTTCACAACTATCCAGTCATGCCTCACAGAACACTCAGCCTCAATTATCAACACTGCTAATGTGCGACTGTTGCCTCCACAAACATCATGCAGTTTTCCTTAGAAACAGACAAAACTAAAGGCGAATTAAAGATCGACTGCCTGCACATACTGTACTTCATATTAGATTGTTAATATGGACACAACATTTGATTGGAGAACAGTTAGGAGGCTGTCCTGGCCACCTGGCCACTTTATGCTCCATGTAGACTAATGACTTCTCAGTGGTGATGTGAATCTTCTCAGTGATATGCACTTGTCACTATGAAGAGAACCCTTCATCCTCATTTGAGAGGATATGATTGGTGATACGGATCCAAGGCACAAGGCCTATCTTTTCCTAAGAAAAAAGTAGAAGGGAAACTGGAACCCAAAGCACTAAACCTATCCTCTCTGAAAATAGATAGGAGAACTTAATCCTAAAGGTAAGCCTGTCCTCATGTAATTTGAGTATTATCTAGAAACATAAAACTTTGTCTCTGGCTTTTATTTCTTATTAGGAAAGAGGGTCCTGGCCATTGTTTTGAAGTTCCAATCCCTACTTCTATTTTCAGGAAGTAGATCTGATAAAGTATCCCACAGCATTTCTTCCGACTTTCTCCACCTTAGACTGAAATGATGGCATAAACCCAAGTTCCAAGCTTGTTTTCTGTGAACAAATAAAGCTTGGAACCCAGGTACAAGCTAAAGCCTTCTTTATGGAAGAAAAAATAAAACACAGACTGTGAAAATCTGAACCAAGCCTTGACCACATAAAAGAAAGCAGTTAAACTCAGGGCCACAGCATCAAGATCATCCAATTAGTAACAACATCCAGTCTGAGGATCTAGGTCCACAAGCATGCAGCCTGGCCCCTGCTACCTGAAACTATTGTGACAACCTTGGCTTACAATATCAAGCTGTCATCTTGAAGGAGGAAGAATAGAGGGCTTGGTTCACAGTCCCAAGACTGTCTTACCTTGAAAGTATTGACAATAGAAATTGGAATGAAACACCAGACCATGTCATAATAACAGTACATTCAGCACAAACTGGTTCCACATCACCAATTTTCCTTTTATACAATTATTGAAAGGTGACCATACCTGACAGCACCAAGCCTTTCCCCTGGTCAAAGAACATACTTTGGGCTATCAGAAATCTGCATCAAAATCTGAACTGTTTTGTAAGTTACTCAGATGGAGAGCCTGGTAGCATGGCCAGGATTGCTTTTATTTCCAGAAAGCAGGTTGGAGAAATTAGCACACAGAATCTAGCCTAACTCTACTGAACGAATCTTTAGATAGAGGACATTGCACACATCATAAGATTTTCTTCATATGGAAAAATATCAGTGGAAGACCATGGCCCAGGACCCAGTCCTCTGCTAGAACTAGGGTAAGTTGTGTGGACATTTGAATATACAACACCATGCCAGTCTCTTTATCAGTGTATCCTTGAGTGTAAAACATTTCACAAACTGAAGCCTGATTCATTGTAAGGGGTGTGGTGAAAACCTAAAGCCACGGAAACCAGACTCATCATCTGGTAGACACCAAATTCCTGCAGGGTCTTCATGATCACCACGTGAATTTCTCCAGGTATTCACTTGACCTCCATGTAGTTGCTTGGTGATTACCACATGATTTTCTGGTGACTTCCACCTTTTTCCTCTTCCCCTATTCTCAAACAAGTGTCTTCAAAACAAGTCTCATAAATCTTTATTATTAATATTTCAGCATTGTGTCATTGGCCTTTAAGCAATTCCTTCTTGACAGTAGTAGCCTAAGGTTCACCTTCAAGAATAGCGTGGATCTCCCACCAGAACTTTTAAGAGTTGTGCTCAAAATGACTCAGCATTTCCGCTACAATACAGCATAATGGGCTTAGAGTTTCAACCTCCGTAAGGTAGCTATTTCATTTAGACTCAGCCTCTAAATTTCAACGTGTTTAATGTGTGACAGCTGTGCTTGTTGTATACAAGCATGTTCCCTGACCAGAGACGGAACGTCAGGTGGTTACCTAATGACAAGTGTGTGTTAGCCTATGCTGTTGTTCTCAAGCAAGACTTCTCATGCAGCCATGATCTTTCAATTGAAGGGCTGTTAGATGCCTATGTTACACAGGCAATGTTATTTTCTCATGTGATTTTATTTTGTTGCCTTCAAGGCAGTCTCTTTCTGGTCACGTGAATCTCTTGTGAGTATCGTGAAATTTCTTAATTCTTGGTATGAGATTTTCAGTCGATTTTTATCTCACTTTCTTCTGGTAGGCTAAAATAAGCCTCTTCAGACCACTTTTGTGGAACAGCCTCAATGTCAATATTTCAGTTTTCTTTCCTTGTTGGTTAAGCCAGTTCCTCACAGAATTTGTAGTCTGAGATTTAGTATAGAGAAGTTCTGAGGAAGGTGTTTTTTCTGCCACCAAGTGGTAGCTTCACAATGACTCAGCATGTTTTCTACAATACAGAAAAATGGTGGCTATTGTTTTCTACCACTATCCAGTTGCTGCCTCACAGCATACTCTGATTCAATGATCAAATGCCACCAATGTGCAACTGTTGCCCCCACAAAAATATGGCAGTTTCCCTGACAAACAGACAAAACTAGAGTCGATTTAAAGATCACTTATTGCTCGCATATACTATTGACTCAAATTAGATTTGTAAGGTGGATATGATATTCGATTGGAGAACAGTTAGGGGTTATCTTGGCCACCTTCTTCTTCACATAGGCTAATGTCTTCTCGGTGTTGATGAGAATTTTTTAAGTGATATGCACTTGGGAGCAGTACAAAGGGAGCACTACATCACCCTCCCTCATGAGAATATGGATTGGTGACAGGAGCCAAGGCACAAGGCAACCAAGGATAAGACACTGGATCCCAATAGGAAATGCAGGCAGGAGACAAGGTCCTAGATGTTGAGATAAGACTAAATTCACATGAGGAAAGATCTGTCCTGTGGTTTAACTTATCCTATCTACTAGTTTACAGAGAAGATAGGCATAGTGCCTTGGTTCTCTGTCTCCCTTTTAATTTTTGGTAGAAAAAGACAGGCCTTGTACTTTGAGCCCATGTCACCAATCTACTTCCTCACAAGGGAAGATGATGTAGTGCTTTCATTGAAGTGACGACTGCATATACCTGAGAAAATTCACATCAACACTGAGAAATCATTAGTATGCCTGGAACAGATGGTGGCCAACACAGACTTCATAGTGACCTCCAATTGAATATCATGTCCACATTCCAAATCTTATGTGAGGTCAACGGTATACGCAGGCAGTCAATGATCTTTAATTTGCCTCTGATTTTCAAAGCTTGTTATGAAAACTGGCTTTGTCAGTGGAGGAAGAAGTCACACATTAGCTGGGTTCATAATTGAGCCTGAATTTGCTGTGAGGCAGTGAATGGATAGTGGTTCAAACCATAGCTGCCATAATGATTTACTTTAGGAAAAATGCCGTCAATTTGAGTGTACCTCTTCACTACAAAAACAACAGCTGCTTAAGAATTTGTCTACATGAAACCACAGACTAAAAATCTGCAAAGAGACTGGCTTACTAATATGGAAAAAAGCTGAGATACTTACATTGGGGCAGTTTCTTCAACACGTTCTGAAAATAGTTGTACTAGTCTAGTAGAGATAATGAGTTGAATGTTTCCTGGAAATCTTGTATTAATAATTAGGAAATCTGCGATACTCATGAGGTTTTCCAGTGGGATTCATGTGTCCAGGGAGAGCTTGGCCAGAGGCCAACACATGAAAATCATGTGAAATTGGGGTGATGGTGTGGCGCTCACTTTGTTTTACCATTCTGCATTCCTTGGTAAAATTCACATAAGCACTGAGAAATAAGACTACATGTGTAAGATAGCACTTAATATTTCTTCGATCGAAAGTTATGTCTACATGAAAAGACTATCTTGAGAATGGTGGCATAGACTAACACACTCTTGTAGTTAGATAACTCTTCTTAGGTTCCTCTGTGGTCAGGCAACGTGCTTGTATGCAATGGGAGCAGTGGTCACACATAATCTGCGTTGAAATTTAGAGGCTAAGCCTGAATGACAAAGCTACCTTCAAGAGGTGCAAACTCCAGGTACTATTACACTGTATTGAAGCAGAAATGCTGAGTCATTGTTAGCATAACCCTTAAAGGTTCTGGTGGGAGATCCATGTTATTCTTGAAGGTGAACCTTAGGCTATTACTGATAAGAATTTCCTTAAAGACCAATGACTCAATGCTGAAATATTGAAAATAAGAGTTTAAGAGACATGTTTTGAAAACACTTGTTTGAATATAGGGGAACAGGAATAAGGTGGAAGTCACTTGAAAATCACGTAGTAATCACCAAGGAATGACAGGGAGGTCAAGCGAATACCTGGACGAATTCACGTGGGGATCAAGGAAGACCCTGCAGGAATCTAGTGTCTCCCAGGTGATGAGTTATGTTGCTGTGGCTTTAGGTTTTTACCTTACCTTTTACAATGAATCAGACTTCAGTTTGTGAATTCTTTTGCACTGGAGTGTGCCCTATAATTGAGACCGGCGTGGTGTTGTGTATTCGAATGTCTACACAACTAACCTTAGTTCCAGCAGATGACTGGGTCCTGGACCATGGACTTCCATTGACATTTTTTTCTACCAGGAAGTTCTTGTGACTGTGTGTAACATCTATCCAAAGATCTGTTCAGTAAAGTTAGGCTATATTCTGTGTGCCAAGGTCTTCAACCTACTTTCTGGAAATAAAAACAATGCTTGGCCATGCTTTCAAGGCTCTCAAATTGAATAACTTACAAGACAGTTCAGGTTTTGATCCAGGCTTCTTAGAGCCCAAACTATGTTTTATTACCAGGGAAAGGTTTGGTGCTGTAAGTTCTGATCACTTTTCAATAATTGTATAAAAGGCAAATTGGTAATGTGGAAACGGTTTGTGCTGAATGTACTGTTATGATAACACAGTTTGGAGTCTTCGGCCCAATTTCTACTGTTTATACATTTAAGAAAGGACAGTCTTGGAACTGTGCAATGAGTCCTTCATTCTTTCTCCTTCAAGGAGAAGACAGCTTGATTCTGTAAGCCAAGATGTCCACAGTAGTTTCAGGTAGCAGAGGCCAAGCTGCGTATTTGTGGACCTTGGTCTTCAGACTGGATATTGTAACCAATTGGATGATCTTGACTTTGTGACCCTGAGTTTAACTGCTTTCTTTTAGATGGTCAAGGCTTGGTTAAGATTTCCACAGTCTTTGGCATATATTTACTTTTATAAAGAAGGATTTTGCTTTAATCCAAGACTACAGGCAACATTTCTTCACAGAAATCAGGGTTGAACTTTGGCTTTCACCACTATTTAAGTCTATACTGGAGAAAGTAAAAAAAAAATACTGTGGGCTAATTTTTCAGACCTACTTTCTGGAAATAGAAGAAGGGATTGGTACTGCAAGACCAAGGTCTGAATCCTGATTTCTAATAGGAAATAGAGGACCAAGACAAGGTTTTAGGTTTCTAGATAAGACTCAGATTACATGAAGATAGGCTTACCTTTTGAATTAGGTTTTCCTATTTACTTGTTGTCAGAGTGGACAGGCTTAGTGGTTTGTGTCATAGTTTCCTTTCTACTTTTTGTTAAACAAAGACAGGCCATGTGCCTTGGGCCTGTGTCACCAATCCATATCCTCACAGGGGAGGATGATGTAGTGCTCCCTTTGTAGTGAAAAGTGCATATTACTGAGGAAATTCACATCAACACTGAGAAGTCATTAGTCTCTGTGGAGCAGAAGTTGTCCGTGACTGCCTCCTCTCTTCTGATCAAATATCGTGTCCACATTGCAAATCTAATTTGAAGTCAACGGTATATGTGGGCAGTCAATGAACTTTAATTTGCCTCTAGTTGTGTCTGTTTGTCAGGAAAACTGCCATCTGTTGGTGGAGGCAAGATCCGCACATCAGCGACATTAATCATTGAGGTGACGACTGGATCGTGGTGAAAACAATAGCCGCCAATTTTCTGTATTGTAGGAAAAACTCTGAGTCAATGTTAGGATACCACTTGATGTTGAAAAGAATAGCTGCCTCAGAATTTCTCTATACCAAACCTTATTCTACGAATTCTGAGAGGGACTGGCTTAACCACCAAGGAAAGAAATTTGAGATATTGACATTTAGGCTGTCCCATCAATGTGTTCTGAAGGGACTGATTTTAGCAAGGCAGAGGAAAGTGAGGTGGAAGTCCTCTGGATCTCTTGTAATAAGAATTAGAGATATTCTCGATGCTTCCCTGTGGGAATCACTGACTTTCAAGAGACAGGTCTGTGGGCATTACAAGGAGTCACGTAATATTGGGTTGAAGAAGTGGCACTCACTTTTGAGTTAGCCTTTTCAATTCCTTTCTAAAATTTAGATGACCACTGAAAAAACTATAGTGTCTGTGGAACATAGCCTTCTAATGGCTGTTCAATCAAAAGGTCATGTCTGCATGAGAAGGTTTCTTGAGGACGGTGGCATAGTTTAACACACAGTTGTTAAATAACCGGCCTTAGTTTTCATCTGTGGTTAGGAAACCTGCCCTGAATGCCATGGAAGTTGCTGTCAAACATAAACTGCATTGATATTTGGACTCTGAGTCTACTTGACAAAGCTGCTTTACAGCAGTGTAAATTATAAGCGCCATTTTGCTGTATTACAGCAAAAATTCTGAGTCATTGTGAGTACAACTCTGAATGACATCATGTGGGACTTCCACCCTATTCTTTTATGTGGAAATTTGGCTGCTACCATCCACAGAAATTGCTCAAAGGCCAATGGCTCAATGATGAATATTGAAAATAAGAGTTTATGAGATAAGTTTTGAAAACACTTGTTTAAAAATAGCGGAAGATAAATAAGGTTGAAAACACCTGAAAATCACTTAGGAATCATTTGGGAATCAGGTGGAGATCAAGTAAACACCTGGTGGAATTCACATGGGCATCAAGGAATATCCCACACTAATCTCGTATCAACCAAGTAACCAGTCTTGTTGCTGTGGCCTTAGGTTTTCACTTTTTTTTCATGCAATGAACCAAGCTTCAGAGCATGAATTGTATTGAAATTGAGTTTACTTTATATATGAGATTGGCCTGGTGTTGTATTTTCAAACATCCATTCAACTTACCCCTGTTCCAGGAAATGACTGACCACTAGGCCATTGACTTTCAATGACTTTTCATTTCCTAGCAAGTATGTCTTGTGACTGTCAAGTCTTCTACCAAAAAACTCATTATGTAAAGTGGGGCTAGATTCTGTGGGCCACTGTCTCCACTCTACTTCCTAGAAATAGGAGCAATACTTGGTTGTGATTTCAAGCTCCCTAGTTGAGTATTTTAAAGAATAGTTCAGGCTTTGGCCAGGTTTCTTAGTCCCCACACTACCTTCTCTTACCAGAAGAAAGGTTTGATGTTGCAAGCTATGTTCACCTTTCAATAATTGTCTAAAATGGAAATTTCTGACAGGAGACCAGTTTGTGCTCAATGTACTGATATGATGACACAGTGTTGGTGCTATCGGCCCAATTTCTATTGTAAATGCTTTCCAGAGAGTACAGTCTAGGATGCATGCACCAAGTCGTCCATTCTTCCTCCTCCTAGGAGATGACAGCTTGGTTCTATAGGCCAAGGTACCCACAAGAGTTTCAGGTAACTAGTATCAGGTTGGATGTTTGTGGGCCTAGTTCTTGAGGCTGGATATTGTTACCATGTGTATGGTCTAGACGATGTGGGCCTGGGCTTTAACTATATCATTTGAGGAGATCCAGGCTTGGTTCAGATTTCCACAAGCTCCTTTTTATTTTTTTCTTTCCTAAGAAGGTTTTTGCTTTGAGATAAGGGCTTCAGGCAACATTTGTTCATAGAGAACAGGATTGGAAATATGGGCTTACAACATTGTTTCCGTTGATGTTGCAGAAAGTAGCAAGAAATTATCTGGGCTAATTTCTCAAATCTACTTTCTGGAACTAGAAGTAGAAATTGTAATTTCAACCAAGGATAGCACACCGGATGTCAATTGAAAATGCAGGCAGGATACCAGGTCCTAGGTTTCAAGATAAGACTCAAATTACATGAGGATAGCCATGCCCTATGGTTTAACTTATCCTATCTACTAGTTTTCAGAGAGCATAGGCTTACTGCCTTGGTCCCAGTCTCCATTCTACATTTTGTTATGAAAAGGCAGGCCTTGTGACTTGGGCCATGTCACCAATCCACACCTTCACAAGGTAAGATGATGTAGTGCTTTCATTGAAGTGACAAGAGTATATCACTGAGAAAATTCACATCAACACTAAGAAATCACTAGTATGTGTGGAACAAAAAGTGGGCAAGATAGACTTTGTGTTGACCTTCAATTGAATGTCATGTCCACATTAAAAATTTTTTGTGAGGTTAATGGTATATGCGGGCATTCAATGATCTTTAATTTGCCTCTACTTTTGTCTGTCAGGAATACTGCCTATGTCAGTGGCAGGAGAAGTTGCACATTGGCTGCATTCATTCTGAGCCTCAGTGTGCTGTGAGGAAGTAAATGGATAGCAGTTGAAACCATAGTACCATATTGCTTTATTGTAGGAAAAATACTGATTCATTGTGTGGTTACCTCTTCATTGCAAAAAAGACGGCTGCTTAATAAATTTTCTAAATCAAACCACTGAGTAAATATCTTCAAGAGTTGGCTAAACAAATATGAAAAAAAAAAGCTGAGAAACTGACATTGAGGCAGTTTTTTCATCATGTTCTTAAAAGGCTTGTATTATCCTAGTTAAAGGTAATGAGGTGGAAATCTGGTAGCAAGAATTACAAAATCTCACCATATTCATGAGGTTTTCCTGCGGGATTCCTGTGACCAGGAAGAGACTGGCCTGAAGGTAATTCTCAAAAATATTTTTGTGTTGTCCTCCTACATTCCTTGGTAAAATTCACAAAAGTACTGAGAAAATAAGATTACCTGTGTAACATAGCCACCTCACAGCTCTTCAATCGAAGGGTCATTTTGGGATGAGAAGACTTGATTGAAGACAGCGGCGTAGGCTAACACACAATTATTGTTAGGTAACTGCCCAGAGGTTTCATCTTTGGTCAGGCAACCTGCTTATATACAATGGGAGCAGCAGTCACACATTAATCACATTGAAATTTAGAGGCTGAGTCTGAAAGATGAAGCTACCATAGAGTGGTAGAAACTCTAAGCATCATTATGCTGTATTGTATCAGAAATGCTGAGTCATTGTGAGCATACCCTTAATGGTTCTGGTGGGAGATCCATGCTATTCTTTAAGGTGAACCTTAGGCTACTACTGTTGAGAAGAAAAGACATAAATGCCAATGACTCAATGCTGAAATATTGAAAATACTCGTTTATGAGACGTGTTTTGGAAACACTTGTTTGAGGATAGAGGAAGAGGAATAAATTGGAAGTCATTTGAAAATCACATAGTAATCACCATGGAATTACATGGAGGTCAAGTGAATACCTGTAGGGATTCACGTGGAGATCAAACAATACCTTGCAGAAATTTGGTGTCTACCTGGTGATAAGTCTTGTTGCTGTGGCTGTATGTTTTCACCTTACTTCTGACAATGAATCAGGCTTTAGTTTGTAAAATGTTTTTCATTCGAATGTACCCTGTAAATGAGACTGGCATGGTTTTGTCCATGCAAACTTCCACACAACTTACTCTAGTTCTGGCAGAGTACTGGGTCCAGGGCCATGGATATTCATTGACATTTTTCCTACCAAGAAGGGATTGTGATCATGTGCCACATTCTCTATCTAAAAATCTGTTAAGTTAGGATGGATTCTGTGTGCTAAGGTCTCCACTCCACTTTCTGAAAATAAAAGCAATGCTTGACCATGCTTTCAGGCTTTCCAATCGAGTAACTTACAAAACAGTTCAGGCTTTGAACCAGGATTTTTAGTTCCTAAACTGTGTTCTATTATCAGGAGAAAGGCTTGGTGCTGTAAAATATGGTCACCTTTCAATAATTCTATAACAAGAAAATTGGTGTCATGGAAGCAGTTTGTGTTGAGTGTACTGTTATGATGACACAGGTTGGTGTCTTTGGCCCAATTTCTACTGTAAATACTTTAAAGGTAGGACAGATTGGGAAATGTGCATGGAGTCCTTCATTCTTCCTCCTTCTAGGAGATGATAGCTTGATTCTGTTGGCCAAGGTGTCCAAAATAGTTTCAGGTAGCAGGTGCCAGATGGATGTTTGTGGGCCTAGGTCTTCAGATTGGATATTGTTACCTATAGGATGATCTTGACATTGTGTCCCTGAGTTTAACTGCTTCTTTTTTAGGTGGACCAAACTTGGTTCAGATTTCCACAGTCTCTGTTTTATTTTTTCTTCCATAAAGAAGGCTTTAGTTTTGAGCCAGGCCCCCAGGCAACATTTCTTCACAGAAAACAGGCTTGGAACTTGAGCATACACCATGAATTTTGTCTATGTCAGAGAAAGTTGGAAGAAATGGTGGGGGCTAATTTCTCAGATGGTCTTGCTGGAAATAGGAGTAGGGATTAGAACTGCAAAACCAAGGTCACCATCCTAGTTCCTTATAAGAAATAGAGGCAGGAGACAAGGTCCTAGGTTTCTAGATAAGACTCAAATTACTTGAGGACAGCCTTGCCCATTGTAGTATGTTCTCGTATCTCGTTTTGAGAGAGTATAAGCTTAGTGCTTTGGGGTCCTGTCTCCCTTCTTATTGTTAAGTAAAGACAGTCCTTGTGCCTTGGTGTTGTGTCACCAATCCATATCTCACAAGGGAGAATGATGTAGGGCTCCCTTTGTAGTGAAAATTGCATATCACTGAGAAAATTCACATCAAAAATGAGAAGTCATTAGTCTACGTGGAGCAGAAGGTGGCCGAGACAGCCTTCAAACTCTCTTCTGATCGAATGTTGTGTCCACATTACAAATCTAATTTGAAGACAAGGGTATAAGAGGAGAGTCAATGATCTTTAATTTGCCTCTAGTTTTGTCTGTTCATCAAAAAACTGCCTTCTGTTCATGGAGTCAAGAGTCACACTTTGGCATTGTTGATCATTGAGCCTGAGTGTGCTGTGAGGTAGCAAATGGAGAATGGTGAAAACAATAACCTAATTTTCTGTATTTGTAGGAAAAATGCTGAGTCATTGTGAGGATACCACTTTTTGGCAGAAAGAATGGCTGCTTCAGAATTTCTCTATACCAAACCTCAGACTACAAGTTCTGAGAGGGATTGCTTAACCACCAAGGAAAAAAAAACTGAGATACTGACATTTAGTCTGGTCAATCAACATGTTCTGAAGAGGCTCCTTTTAGCTTAGCAAGAAAAAGTGAGGTGGAAGTAGCCTTATATCTTATACCAAGAATTAGGTAACTTGCGATACTCATGAGGTTTCCCACGGGATTCACATAACCAGGAAGAGAGTGGCCTGAGGGCTAAACATGGAAATCATGTGAAATTTGGGTGATGGTGTGGTGATCTCTTTTGACTTACCATATTCTATTCCTCAGTAAAATTTAGATAACCACTGAGAAAATGATAGTCTCTGTGTAACAGTCACTTAACGGCCCTTCAGTTGAAATGACATCTCTGCATGAGAATGTCTTTTGAGGAAAGTGGCATAGGTTCACAGACAATTGTGGTTAGATAACTGGCCTTAGGTTTCATCTGTGATCAGGCAACCTGCTTTAAAGTAATGGAAGCTGCTGTTGAACATTAAAGCATTGATATTTGGAAGCTGAGTCTGCTTGATGAAGCTACTTGGGAGCAGTATAAACCATAAGTGCAATTTTCCTGTATTATAGCAAAAATGCTGAGTCATTGTGAATGTAACTGAACGACTTCATGCGGGACTCCCATAGTACTCTTTTGTGCAGACCATTGGCCACTACTATAGACAGGGAATTGCTGAAAGGCCAAAACTCGATGCTAAATACTGAAAATAAGAATTTATGAGAAGAGTTTTCAAAACACTTGTTTGAAAACAAGGGAAAAGGAACAAGGTAGAAATCATTGGAAAATCACTTAGAAATCCCTAGGGAATTACGCAGAGACCAAGTAAACACCTGGTAGAATTCACATGGGGATCAAGGAATACCCTACACTAATCTGGAATCTAACAAGTGACCAGTCTTCTTGCTATGGCCGTAGGTTTTCCCTTTACTTTGTAGAATGAACCAGGCTTCAGAATATGAATCATATTGCAAACAAGTTTACCTTTTATATGAGATTGGCATTGTGTTGTGTTTTAAATGTCTACCCAACTAATTCCACCTCCAGCAGAAGACTGACTCCTACTCCACAAACTTCCAATGACTTTTCGTACCAAGAAAGTCTTGTGACCGTTTGCCAAGTCCTACCAAAATATTCATTATCTAAAGGTTGGCTAGATTCTGTGGTTCAGGATCTCCGCTCTACTTCCTAGAAATAGCGATACTTGGTAGTCTTTCAAGCTTCCTAATATAATTTTTTAAAGAATAGTCCAGGCTTTGGTGAGGTTTCTTAGTGCCCACACTACTTTCTCTTACTGGAAGAAAGGCTTTCTGCTACAAGGTATGGTCACCTTTCAATAATTGACTAAAAGAAAAATACTGGGGTGGACCAGGTTGTGATGAATGTACCATTATTATGACACAGGATTGGTGCCATTGGCCCAATTTCTATCGTACATACTGTCAAGGGAGTACAGTTTTGGAGGTGTGCACAAAGTTTTCCATTCTTCCTCTTCCTAAGAGATAACAGCTTGGTTCTATAGGCCAAGATATCCAAAAGAGTTTCAGGAAACAAGCCCAGGCTGGATGTTTGTGGGCCTAGGACTTGAGACTGGACATTGTTACCAAATGGATTATTTTTACTTTTGTACCTGGGCTTTAAATATGATTTTTTTGAGGGGTCCAGTCTTGCTTCAGATTTCCACAGACTCTGTTTTATTTTTTTCTTCCCTATAGCAGGCTTTTGCTTTGAGACAAAAACTTCAGGCAACATTTGTTTACAGAGAACAGACTTGGAACTGTGGGCTTATGCCACCCTTTCACTCTAAGTCCAAGAATGTCTTGAACAATGATCTAGGCTAATTTCTCAAATCTAGTTTTTGGAAATAGAGATACAGATTGTAACTGCAACCAAGGACAGGTCACTGGACCTCAATAGGAAATGCAGGCGAGAGACAAGGTCCTAGGTTCCGAGATAACTCAAATTACATGAGGACAAACTTGCTCTGTGGTTTAAGATACCCTATCTACTAGTTTTCAGAGAAGATAGGCTTAGTAACTTGTCATCACTCTCCCTTCTACTTTTTGTTATAAAAAGACAGGCCTTGTGCCTTAGACCCATGTCACCGATCCACTTCCTCACAAGAGAAGATTATGTAGTATTTTCTTTGAAGTAGTGAGTGCATATTGCTGATAAAATTCAAATGAACCTGAGAAATCATGAGTATGCGTGGAACAGAAGGTGTCAGAGACAGACTTTGTACTGACTTTCAAAGGTAGTCATGTCCACATTCCCGATCTTATGAGGTCAACGGTATATGCAAGCAGTCAATTATCTTTAATTCACCACTCCTTTTGTCAGTTTGTCAGGAAAACTGCCTATATCAATGGAAGCAGAAATTGCACATTGGCTGCATTCATAATTGAGCCTGAGTGTACTGTGAGGCAGCGAATGGATAGTAGTTGAAACCATAGCTGACATATTGCTTTATTGTAGAAAAATGCTGAGTCATTGTGAGGATACTTCTTCACTGGAAAAAGAATGGGAGCTTTAGAATTTCTCTATATCAAAACACAGACTAAAAACCTGCAAGAGACTGACTTATCCATATGGAAAAAAAGCTGAGATACTGACATTGAGGCAGTTTCTTCAATGTGTTCTGAAAAGTCTTGTATTAGTCTAGCAGAGGTAATGAGGTGAAATTCACCTGGAAAGCTCATAACAAGAATTAGGAAATCTTGTGATACTAGAGAGGCTTTCCCACCAAATTCTCATGACCAGGTAGAGACTGGCTTGCAGGCAACAAACAAAAAATCATGTGAACATGGCGTGATGGTGTGGCACTCACTTTTTTGTTAACCTACATTTCTTGGTAAAATTCACATAAGCAGGAGAAAATAGGATTACCTGTGCAACATAGCCATGCAACAGCCCTTTAGTTGATAGGTCATATCTGCAAGAGAAGACTTGCCTGAGGACAGAGGCATAGGATGACACACACTTGTCTTAGGTACCTGCCCTGACATTTCATTTCTGGTCATGCAAACTGCCTGTACACAATGAAAGCAGTGGTCACACATTAACCGCATTGAAATTTAGAGGCTGACTCTGATGAAGCTACCGTAGAGCGTTGGAAACCATCAAGCAATTATGCTGTATTGTAGCAGAAATTTTGAGTCATTGTGAGCATAATGCTTAACAATTCTGGTGGAAGATCTTTGCTGTTCTTGAAGGTGAAATTTAGGCTACTACTGAAGAGAGGAAATTGCTCAAAGGCCAAGGATTTGATGCAGAATATTGAAGAGTTTGTGAGATGAGTTTTAAAAAAAGAGTTTGAAAATGGAAGAAGAGTAATAAGGTGGAATTCAACTGAAAATCAGTTGGAAATCACTAGGGAATCACAAGGAAATCAAGTAAACAACCGGTGGAAATCACATTGGGATCAAAGATTACCATGCACTAATTAGAAATCTACCAAGTGACCAATCTTCTTGTTGTGACTGTACGTTTTCATTTTACTTCGTAGAATGAACCAGGCTTCATAACATGAATCGAACTGCAAATGACTTTACCTTATGTATAACATTGGAGTGGCATTGTGTTTTCAAATGTCCACCCAACTTACCCCTGTTCCTACAGAGGACTGCCTCCTAGGTCATGGACTTTCAATGACTTTTCTTTTTGTACCAAGAATGTCTTGGAACCATTTGCTAGGCCCTCTACCTAAAGATTTGTTATGTAAAATTAGGCTAGATTCTGCAGGTCAACGTCTCCCCTCTACTTCCTACATATAGGAGTAATATTTGTTTCTGATTACAAGCTCCTCAATCCAGTTTTTTAAAGAACAGTTCAGGTTTTGTCCAGATTTCATAGTGCCCACACTACCTTCTCTTACCAGAAGAAAGGTTTGGTGATGCAAGGTATGGTCACCTTGCATTAAATGTCTAAAAAAAATTGTGAATTTGAACCAGGTGGTGCGGAATGTACTGTTATGATGACACAGGTTGGTGCCATCATCCCAATTTCTATTGTAAATGCTTTCAAAATAGTACAATCTTGGAGGCATGAACCGAGTCCTCCAAATTTCTTCACCTAGGAGATGACAGCTTGATTCTGTTGCACAAGGTCCTCAAAAGTTTCAGGTAACAAGGGCCAGGCTGGATGTTTGTGGACCTAGGTCTTGAGACTTGACATTGTTACCAATTGAATGGTCTTAACGTTGTGGGCTGTGACAGCCTGCTAAAATGTGATGAGGGCAAAAGTCAATTAAAAACTAAAACCAGACAAAAGAAGGCAATACCTTAGGCTTAGTTCCTGGAACCCTTCACCGCATTCTATTAATCATGAAACTTGTAACAATGAACTCATACGCTAACTGTTGATTTTAGCTTGTGTGAACCTGCTTGCTTGTGTGGCATTAGAAACGATCGATTGTATATAAGCTAGAGATTATTGTTTGACTATTGCCGTGGGAACATGGGCTACTAACTATGGAAACATAACATTCTAAAAAGCTTTCTGCTTCTGTACCCAGCTTGCACACCTGACCAATGGGTTGATAGGTAGTGAATAGAAGAACAATAAACCTTTCTGTTCAGACAGAATGAAGAATGGGATTTAGGGATTAAAAACCCTGTACCTCTACATTTTGGTGCTGCTCCTGGCAAGGACAGCCACCTGCTAATAAACAGCCCTAAGAGAACATACTTGGTTTGGTCTCTTCTATACTGGCCACAACAGGGCTTGGGCTATAACTATATCCTTTTAGGAGGTCCAGGCTTGGTTCAGATTTCCACAGTCTCCACTTTATTTTTTCTTCCAAAAAGATGGCTTTTGCTTTGAGACAAGGCCTTCAGGCAACATTCGTTCACAAAGAAGAGGATTGGACTGTGAGCTTATGCCACTCTTTCAGTCTCTGTCAGAGAAAGTCTGAAAAAATGCTCTTGGCTAATTTCACAAATCTACTTTTTGAAAATAGAGGTAGAGATAGTAACTAAGGGTTACTATCAAAGGACAACAAAGGACAACACACTTGGCATCAGTAGGAGATGCAGGCAGGAGACAAGTTCCTAGGTTTCAAGATAAGATTTAAATTACATGAAGACTGACTTTCCCTCTGGTTTAAGTTATCCCAGCTATAGTGTTAAGAGCGGATAAGCTTAGTGCCTTAGTTCCCAGTATCCCTTCTACTTTTTGTTAGGAAAAGACAGGCCCTGTGCCTTGGGCCCATTCACCAATCTGCATTTTCACAAGTGAAGATGATGTAGTGCTTTCTTTGAAGGGACAAGTGCATATAACAGAAAATTCACATCAACACTGAGATATCATTAGTATGCGTGGAACAGAAAGTGTACGAGACAGACTTCATACTAACCTCTAATCGAATGTGATGTTCACCTTACAAATCTTATGTGAAGTTAACGATATATGCAAACAGTCAATGATCTTTAATTCAACTCTAATTTTGTCTGTAAGGAAAACTGTCTATGTCAGTGGAGGCAGAAGTCACACAGTGCCTGTGATCATAATTGAACATGAGTGTGTTTGAGGAAGTGAAAGGATAGCAATTAAAACCATAGCCACCATATTGCTGTATTGTAGAAAAAATGCTGAGTCATTGTAAGGATACCCCTTGATTGCAAAAAGAATGGCCCCTTTAGAATTTATCTATATCAAACCACAATAAAAATCTGCAAGAGACTCACTTAGAAATATGGAATAAAAAGCTGAGATACTGAATTGAGGCAGTTTCTTCAATGTGTTCTGAAATAGCTTGTTCTAGTCTAATAGAGTTAATGAGGTGGATGTCACCTGGAAATCTCATATCAAGAATTAGGGAATCTCAGGAGACATTCCCACAGGATTCAGGTGACCAGGAAGAGACTAGTCTGAGGCATCACATGAATATCACATGAAATTGGAGTAATAGTGTGGCGCTTGCTTTTGTGTTACCTTTCTACATGCCTTGGTAAAATTTACCTTAGCACTAGTAAATAAGATTACCTTTGTAACATAGCCACCTATCAGACTTTCAATTGAAAGTTCATGTCTGCATGAAGAGACTTGCTTGAGGACAAGGCATAGGCTAACACACATTTGTCATTAGGTAACTGCCATAGGTTTCACCTCTGGTCAGGCAACCTGCTGGCAACAGTGGGAGCAGCAGTCACACATTAACCAAATTGAAATTTAGGGTCAGAGTCTGAATGATGAAACTACCTTAGATCAGTGGAAACTCTAATCATTGTTATGCTGTATTGTTTAAGTAATGCTGAGTCATTGTGAGCATAACCCTCAAGAGCTCTGGTCGAAGATCCACCCTATTTTTTAAGGTGAACCTTAAGCTACTACTGTTGAGAAGAAATTGTTTCAAGGCCAATGACTCAATGCTTAGATAATGAGAATAAGAGATTATGAGACGTGTTTTGCTCAGATGATTGAGGATAGGAGAAGAGAAATTAAAAGGAAGTCACCTAAAATATGTAGTAATCACTAGGGTATTACATAGAGGTCAAGTGAATACCTGGAAAGATTCCCATGGAGATCAAAGAAGATCGTGCAGGAATCTGATGTCTACCAGGTGAATAGTCTTGTTGCTATGGTTGTAGGATTTCACCTTACCTCTTAAAATGAATCAGACTTCAGTTTGTGAAATGTTTTTCACTCAAGTGTACCTTGTAGAAGAGACCAGCATGGTGTTGTGTATTTAAACATTATTACAACCTAAACTAGTTCTGGCAGAGGACTCTGTCCTGGACCACGGACTTCCATCGATATTTTTTCCTACTGAGAAGGTCTTGTGACTGTGTGCCATGACCTGAATCTAAATATCTGTAAAGTTAGGCTAGATCCTGTGTACAAGGTCGCCAATCTATTTCATGGAAATACAAGCAATGATTGGTTGTGATTCCAGGCTCTTCAATAGAGTAAATTACAAAACAGTTCAGGCTTTAATCCAGGTTTCTTGGTGCCCAAACTATGTTGCATTACCAGGGGAAAGGTTTGGTGCTGTAAGGTATGGTCACCTTTCAATAATTGTATCAAAGGAAAATTGGTAACATGGAACCACTTTGTGCTGAATCTACTGTTATTTTGACACAGGTTGGTGTCTTCACTTCAATTTCTATCATAAATACTTTCAAAGGAAGACAGTCTTGGAACCGTGCACCAAGTCCTTCATTTTTCTTTCTTCTAGGAGATAACAGCTTGATTCTGTAGGCCAAGGTGTCCACAAGAGTTTCAGTTAACCAAGGTCAGGCTGGATGTATGTGGGCCTAGGTCTTGAGACTAGATATTGTTATCAATTGGATGCTATGGACATTGTGGGCCTGGACTTTAACTATGTTTTTTTTAAAAGGTCTAGGCTTGATTCAGATTTCCACAGTCTCTGTTTTATTTTTTCTTCCATAAGGAAGGCTTTTGCTTTGGGCCAGGCCCCCGGGCAACATTTCTTCAGGCTTAGAACTTGGAACTTACACCATGAATTTGGTCTACGTCAGAGAAAGTTGGAAGAAATGGTGAGGGCTAATTTCTCAGATGGTCTTCCTGGAAATAGGGGTAGGGATTTGAACTGCAAAACCAAGGTCACCACCCTAGTTTCTAATAGGAAATAGAGGCAGGAGACAAGGTCCTAGGTTTCTAGAAAGACTCAAATTACTTGAGGATAGGCTTGCCCATTGTAATATGTTGTCATATCTCCTAGTTTTGAAAGAGTACAAGCTTAGTGCTTTGGGGTCCTGTCTCCCTTCTTTTTGTTAGGTAAAGGTGGTCCTTGTGCCTTGGTGTCATGTCACCAATCCACACCTCACAAGGGATGTAGGGCTCTCTTTGTAGTGAAAAGTGCATATCACTGAAAATTCACATCAAAAATGAGAAGTCATTAGTCTACGTGGAGCAGAAGGTGGCCAAGACTGCTTCCTAAGTCTCCTCCAATAGAATGTCGTGCCCATATTACATAACTAATTTGAAGTCAACGGTATATGTGGGCAGTAAATGATCTTTAATTCACTTCTAGTTTTCTCTGCTTTTCCAGAAAACTACCTACTTTCATAGAGGTAACACTCGCACATTGGCAGTGTTGATTATTGAGCCTGAGATTGCTGTGAGGCAGTGACTGGATAGTGGTGGAAACAATAGCCGCCAATTTCCTGTACTGTAGAAAAAATGCTGAGTCATTGTGATGATACCACTTTTTGGCAGAAAGAACAGCTGCCTCAGAATTTCTCTATACCAAACCTCAGACTACGAATTCTGAGAGGGACTAGCTTAACCACCAAAGAAAGATATCTGAACTATTGACAATGAGGCTGTTCCATCAAAGAATTCTGAAGAGGCTTATTTTAGACTAGCCAAGGAAAGTGAGGTTTTAGTCACCTGGAAATCTTGTATCAATAATTAGGGATTCTCACTTTTCTCACAAGGCTTCCATGTGAAATTCACATGACCATCAATAGACAGACCTGAGAGCATCACAGGCAGTCATGTGATATTGGGTTGATGGTTTGCTGCACACTTTTGAGTTAAGTTTCTCCATTTCTTGCTAAAATTTAGTTAACCACTGAGAAAATGATAGTGTCTGTGGAACATAATCACCTAATGATCTCTCAATTGAAGATTCATGGCCACTGGGGAAAGTTTGCTTTAGGATGGCAGCCTAGGTTAACAAACAATTCTTATTAGATAACTGGCCTTAGGTTTTATCTGTGGTCAGGCTACCTCCTGGAAGGCAATGGAAGCTGCTGTTGAACATTAATTGTGTTGGTATTTGAGGGTGAGTCTGCTTGACGAAATTACTTTAGAGCGATGTAATCTATAAGCATTGTTTTGTGATGTTATAGAGTAATTGTGAGATAAGTTTGAATGGCTTCATGTGTAACTCATTCTTCTTTTATGCAAACCTTTGGCCACTACTGTCAATGGGGTAATGTTGAGGGCCAATGACTCAATGCTGAGTGTTGAAAAAAAGAGTTCTTGAGGTGAGTTTTAAAAACACTTATTTGAAAATAGAAGAGGAATAAGGTGGAAATCACCTGAAAATCATTTGAAATCACTAAGGAAATATGCATAGATCAAGTAAACATCTGGTGGAATTCTCATGGGGATCAAGGAGATCTTATCTGGTATCTACCAACTGACCAGTCTTGTCGGTGTGGCTGTACTTTTTCACTTTGTAGAATGAACCAGCCTTCAGAGCGTGAATCACTAGAGATGAGTTTTCCTTATATATGTGACTGACATTGTGTTGTGTTTTCAAACATCCACGTAACTTACCCCACTTCCAGCAAAGAACTGCCTGCTAGGCCATGGACTTCCAATGACTTTTCTTTTTCTACTAAGAATGTCTTGTTACTGTTTGCCAAGTCCATTACCTAAATATTTTTTATGTAAATTTAAGCTAGATTCTGCAGGTCATGGTGTCTTCTCTAATACTAGGAATAGGAGCAATACTTGATTGTGATTCCAAGCTCTCCAATCAAGAAGAAAGCCTTGGTACTGCAAGTGATGGTCACCTTTCAATGATTGTCTAAAAGGAAAAATGGTGATGTGGAAGTAGGTTCTGCTGAATGTACAGTTATGATGTCACAGGGTTGGTGCCATCAGCTTACTTTCTATAGTAAATGCTTTAAAAAAAGTACAGTCTTGAAGGCATGCACCAAGTCCTTCATTCTTCCTCCTCTAGGAGATGACAGCATGGATCTATAGGCAAAGGTGTTCACAAGAGTTTCAGGGTACAAGGACCAGGCTAGATGTTTGTGGACTTACATCTTGAGACTGGAGATTGTTATCAATAGAATGGTCTTGAATTTGTGGTTCTGGGATTTAACTATGTCCTTTAGAAACTCCAGGCTTGCTTCAGATTTCCACAGTCTCTGCTTTATTTTTTCTTCCCAAAAGAATGCTTTTGATTTAAGAAAAGGACTTCAGACAACATTTTTCACAGAGAACTGGCTTGGAACTGTGTGCTTACATCACCCTTTCAGTCTATGTCAGAGGAAGTGGGTCATTAGAAATGCTCTGTGGTAATTTCTCAAATCTACTTCCTGGAAATAAAGGTAAGGCTTGTAACTGCAACCAAGGAGAGCACACTGGATTTCAATAGGAAAAGTAGGCGGGACACAAGATCCTAGGTTTCCAGATGAGATTCAAATTACATGAGGACAGACATGCCTTGTTGTTATCTTATCTACTAGTTTTCAGAAAGGATAGGCTTAGTGCCTTGGTTCCCATTCTCCCTTCTACTTTTTGTTAGGAAAAACAGGCCTTGTGCCTTGGACCCATGTCACCAATCAACATCCTCACATGGGAAGATGATATAGTGCTTTCTTTGAAGTGACTAGTGCATATCACTGAGAAAATTCACATGAACATTGAGAAATCATTAGTATGTGTGGAACAAAAGGTGACTGAGACAGATTTCATACTGACCTCTAATCGAATGTCATGTCTCCATTCCAAATCTTATGCAAGGTCAATGGTATATGTGGGCATTCTATGATCTTTAATTTGCCTCTAGTTTTGTCTGCTTGCCAGGAAAACTGTCAGTAGAGGCAGAAGTTGTACACTGAATATGTTCAAAGTTTAGCATAAGTGTGCTGTGAAGAAGTGAATGGATAGTGGTTGAAACCATAGCTGCCATATTGCATTATTTTAGGAAAAGTGCTGATTCATTGTGTGGTTACCTCTTTATTACAAAAAAAAATACCTGCTTAAGAATTTCTCTATATCAAACCACAGACTAAAAATCTGAGAGACTGGCATAACCAATTTGGATAAAAAGCTGAGAAACTGACGTTGAGGTAGTTTCTTCAACATGTTTTTAAAAGGCTTGTATTCTCCAAGCACATTTAATGATGTCACCTGGAAATCTCGTACCAAGAATTAGAAAATTTTGTGATACTCATGAGACTTTTCCACGGGATTCAGGTGACCAGAAGAGACAGCTTGGATGCAACACAAAATCATGTGGAATTGCTGTGATGGTGTGGTGCTCGCTTTTGTTTTACCATTCTACATTCCTTGCTAAAATACACATAACACTGAGAAAATGATATTACCTGTGTAACATAGCCACCTAACAGCCGATCAATCAAAAGGTCATGTCTGCATGAGAAGACTTGCTTGAGGAGAGCAGCATAGGATAACACCCACTTGTCTTAGTTAACTGCCCCAAGGTTTTTTCCTCTGGTTATGCAACCTGCTTCTATACAATGGAAGCAGTGGTCACGCATTAACTGCATTGAAATTTAGAAGCTGAGTCTGAAAGATGAAGCTACCTTAGAGTGGTTGAAACTCTAAGTGCCATTATGTGGCTTTGTCAAAGAAATGCTGAGTTATTGTGAGCATAACCCTTAATGGTTCTTTTGGTCTACTATTTTCGAGAAGAATTTGCTTAAAGGCCAATGACTCAAAGCTAAAATATTGAAAATAAGAGTTTATGAGACATGTTTTGAAAACACTTGTTTGAGGATAGGGGAAGAGTAATAAGGTGAAAGTCACCTGAAAATCACATAGTAAACACCAAGGAATGACAGAGTGGTCAAGTGAATACCTGGAAGTATTCACTTAAGGATCAAGGAAAACTCTTCAGGAATCTGGTATCTACCAGGTGATGGTCTTGTGCTGTTGCTTTAGGTCTTTACCTTACCTCTTACTATCAATCAGTCTTCAGTTTGTGAATTCTTTTGCACTGGAGTGCACCCTGCAAATGAGACTGGCGTGGTGTTTTGTATTTAAATGTCTACACAACTTACTCTACTTCTGGCAGTGAACTGGGTCCTGGGCCATGGACTTCTATAGACAGTTTTTCCTACCAAGAATATCTTGTGACTGTGTGTCACGTCCTCTATCTAAAGATCTGTTCATTAAAGTTAAGTTAGATTCAGTATGCCAAGGTCTTCAACCTGCTTTCTGGAAATAAAAGCAACGCCTGCCCGAGCTTCTAGACTCTCCAGTCAAGTAACTTACAAAATACTTCAGGTTTTTATCGAGGTTTCTTAGTGCCTGAACTATGTTCTATACCAGGGGAAATGCTTGGTGCTGTAATGTGTAGTTGCCTTTCAATAATTGTATCAAAGGAAAACTGATGATGTAGAACCAGTTTGATTTGAATATAGTGTTATGATGACACAGGTAGGTGTCTTCGGCCCAATTTCTATCCTAAATGCTTTCCAGGGAGTACAGTCTTGGAGGTGTGCACAAAGTTTTCCATTCTTCTTCCCCCTAGGAGATGACAGCTTTGTTTTATAGGCCAAGGTGTCCAAAAGAGTTTCAGTAAACAAGGCCAAGCTTAATGTTTATGGGCCTAGGCCTTGATACTGGACATTGTTACCAAATGAATGGTCTTTACATTTGTGCCTGGGCTTTAAATATGTTTTTAGGAGGTCCAGGCTTGGATCAGATTTCCACAGTCTCCATTTTATTTTTTCTCCCCTAAAGCAGGCTTTTGCTTTGAGACAAAAACTTCAGGCAACATTTGTTTACAGAGAACAGATTTGGAATTCTGGGCTTATGCTACCCTTTCATTCTAAGTCCAAAAATGTCTTAAACAATGATCTAGGATAATTTCTCAAATCTAATTTTTGGAAATAGAGGTGTGGATTGTAACTGCAACCAAGGACAGGTCACTGAACCTCAATAGGAAATGGAGGCAGGACACAAGATCCTAGGTTTTGAGATAACTCAAATTACATGAAGACAGACTTACCCTGTGATTTAAATTATCTTATTTAAGAGTTTTCAGAAAGGATAGGCTTAGTACCTTGTTGCTATTCTCCCTTCTACTTTTTGTTATGAAAAGACAGGCGTTGTGCCTTTGCTCATGTCACCAATCCACATCCTCACAAATGAAGATAATGTAATGTTTTCTTTGAAGTAACGAGTACATATCACTGAGAACAGTCAAATCAACACTGAGACGTCATGAGTATGCGTGGAACAGAAGGTGTCAGAGACAGACTTCGTACTGACTTCCAAAGATTGTCTTGTCCACATTCCCAATCTTATGTGAGGTCAATGGTATATACTAGCAGTCAATCATCTTTAATTTGCCACTCCTTTTGTCAGTGGAGGCAGAAATCGCACATTGGCTGCAATTCATAATTGAGCCTGAGTGTACTGTGAGGCAGTGAAATGATAGGGGTTGAAACCATAGCTGCCATATTATTATATTGTAGTACAAATGCTGAGTCATTGTAGAATATCTCTTTATTGAGAAAAAAAAAATCAGCTGCTTAAGAATTTCTTTATATCAAACCACAGACTAAAAATCTGCTAGAGATTCATTTAACCAATATAGAAAAAAACTGAGATACTGAATCAGGACAGTTTCTTCAACATGTTCTGAAAAGGCTTTTTTAGTCTAATAGAGTTAATGAGATTATTATCACTCAGAAATCTCGTACCAATAATTATGAAATCTTGTGATACTCACAAGACTTTCCCTCAGGATTAAGGTGACCAGGAAGAGTCTGACCTGAGTGCAACACACAAATATCACGTGAAACTGGGGTAATGGTGTGATGCTCACTTTTGTGTTAACCTTCTACATTCCTTGGTAAAATTTGCATAAGCACTGACAAAATAAGATTACCTTTGAAACATCACCACCCAGCAGCTTTTGATCGAAAGGTCATGTCTGCATGAGAGAACATGCTTGAAGACGATGGCATAGGTAATACACACTTGCCTTTGATAACTGCTATGAGGTTTTGTCTTTGGTCATGCAACCTGCTTGTATACAATGAAGGCCACGATCACACTTTAACTGTGCTGAAATTTAGAGATTAGATCTGAATGATGAAGCTAACTTAAAGCAGTGGAAACAGTAAGCGTCATTATGCTCTATTGTAGCAGAAATGCTGAATCATTGAGAGCAGAACCCTTAACGGTTCTGGTGGGAGATCCACACTATTCTTGAAGGTGAATGTTAGAATACTAGTGTCGAGAAAAAATTGCTTAAAGGCCAAGGACTCAATGCAGAAATATTGAAAATAAGAGTTTATGAGACGTGTTTTGAAAACCCTTGTTGGAGGCTAGAAGAAGAAGAATAAGTTGCAAGTCACCCGAAAGTCACGTAGTAATCACCAGGGAATGAATGGAGGTCAAGTGAAATCCTGAATGGGTTTACGTGAGGAACACGAAAAACCCTGCAGGAATCTGGTATCTATCAGAAGACCAGTCTTGTTGCTGTGGCTTTAGGTTTTTACCTTACCTCTTCCAATGAATCAGGCTTCAGTTTGTGTATTGTTTTGCAGTGAAGTGTACCCTGTAAATGAGACCAGGTGGTAATATGTATTCAAACGTCCACACAACTTACCCAACTTCCCACAGAAGACTAGGTCCTGGGCCATAAACTTCCATTGACCTTTTCACCTGCCGAGAAGGTATTGTGACCATATGTCATGTCATCAATCTAAAGATCCATTCAGTAAAGTTAGGCTAGGTTCTGTGTGCCTAGGTCCAACCTGCTTTCTGGAAATAAAGAAATGATTAGCTATGCTTCCAGGTTCTCCAGTCAAGTAACTTACAACACAGGTCCACTTTTGATCCAGCTTTCCTAATGCCTAAACTATGTTCTATTACCACAAGAGTGGCTTGGTGCTCTAAGGTATGATTATCTTTCAATAATTGTTTCAAAGAAAATTGGTGACATGGGAATCATTCTGTGATGAATATACTGTTATGATGACACAGGTTGATGTCTTTGGCCCAATTCCCATCATCAATACTTTGAAGAGAGTACAGTCTCACAGGCATGCACCAAGTCTTCCCATCTTTCTTCTTCCAAAAGATGACAGCTTGATTCTGTAACCAAGGTGTCCACAACAGTTCCAGCTACCAGAGAAAAGACTGCATCTTTATGGGGCTTCATCTTCTGACTGGCTGTTGTTAAAATTAGATGATCTTGATGTTGTGGTTCTGATTTTAACTGCTTACTTTTAGTTTGTCGAGGCTTGGTTCCAATTTCCACGTTATCCTTTATATTTTTTCTTTCATAAAAAAGACTATAGCTTAAATCTAGGCTCAAGGTAACATTCATTCACAGAAAATAGGCCTGGAACTTGGGCTTACACCAACATTGCAGTCTGTGTCGGAGAAAGTCAGAAGAAAGGTTGCGGGCTATTTTCTCAGATCTACTTCCTTGAAATAGAAGAAGGGATTAAAACTGCAAAACCAAGGTTAGCGCCCTGGTTCCTGATAGAAAATAGAGGCCTGAGACATGGTTCTAGGTTTCTAGAGAAGACTGAACTTTCAGGAGGATAAGCTTGGTCTTTGATTAAGTTCTCTTTTCTTCTACATTTCAGAGAGAAGAGGTTCAGTGCTTTGGGTCCCAGGCTTACTTCTACTTTTTGTTAGGGAAAAAAAAAAAAAACAGGCCCTGTGCTTTGGGCCTGTGTCACCAATCTGTATCCTAACAAGTGAAGATGAGGTAGTGCTCTCATTATGGTGAACAGTGCATATAAGTGAAAAAATTCACATTAACACTGAAAAGTCATTAGTCTTCTTGAAGCAGAAGTTGGTCGAGACAGCCTTCTCACTATCCTCCAATCGCATGTTGTGTCCACATTACAAATCTAATTTGAAGTCAAAGATATATGTGGGTAATCAATGATCTTCAATTTGCCGCTAGTTTTGTCTGTTTGTCAGAAAAACTCCCTTCTCTTTGTGGAGGAAAGTGTCACACATTGTCGGCGTTGATCATTGAGCTTGAGCGTGCTGTGAAGCAATGACTGGATAGTTGTGGAAACAATGCCACAGTTGTCTGTATTGTAGGAAAAATGCTGAATCATTATGAGGATACCATTTGATGGCCGAAAGAATGGCTGCTTCAGAATTTCTCTACATCAAATTTCAGACTACAAATTCTGATAGGGACTCACTTAACTACCAAGAAAAGAAACCTGAGATATAGACATGGAGCTGTTCCATCAACATGTTCTGAAGAAGCTGACTTAGGCCTAGCAGAGGAAAGTGAGGTGGAAGTCATCTGAAAATCTCATCACAAGAATTAGGAAATATTGTGAGAATCACAAGGTTTCCCAGCGGGATTCATGTGACTGTCAGGAGACAGGCCTGAGGGCATCACAGGGAGTCATGTGATATTTGGTCAATGATGTGGCGCTCACTTTTAATTACCCTTCTCAATTTCTGAGTAAAATTTAGATAACCACTGAGTAATTACAGTGTCTGTGGAACATAGGCAACTAGTGGCCCTTCATTCGAAAGTCCTGTCTACAAGAGAAGGTTCACTTGAGGATGGTGGCATAGACTAACAGATAATTTTTGTTCCATAACTGGCCTTGGATTTCATCTCTGTTCAGGCAACCTTTTTCAAAGCAGTGGAGGCTGCTGTTGAACATGATCTGCATTGTAATTTGGAGGTAGAATCTCCTTGAGGAAGCCGCTTTAGAACGGTGTAAACTGGAGGTGCAATTTTGCTGTATTATAGCAAAAATGCTGAGTCATTGTGAGTATAATTCTGAACGGCTTTATGGGGGACTCCCACACTGTCATTTATGCAGAACTTTGACCACAATGGTCGACAGAAAATTGCTTCAAGTCCAATGACTCAGTGCTGAATATTTAAGAGTTTATGAGATGAGATTTGAAAACACTTGTTTGAAAATAAGGGATGAAAAATAAGGTAAAAATCACCTGAAAATCACTTGGAAATCACTAGGGTATCATGCGGAGATCCAGGAAACACCTGGTGGAATTCATATGAGGATCAAGGAACATCCCACACCAATCTCGTATCTCCCAAGTAAACAATCTTGTTGCTGTGGCAGTGCGATTTACTTTAAGTCATAGAATGAACCAGACTTCAGAGAATGAATTGAATTGCAATTGTGGTTACCTTATATATGAGGTTGGCGTGGTGTTGTGTTTTCAAAGGTCCACCATACATACTCCTTTCCAGCAGAGAAGTAACTCCTTGGTCATGTATTTCCAATGACTTTTCTTTTCCTACAAAGAATGTCTTGTGACTGTTTGCCAAGTCCTTTACCGAAAGTCTCATTATGTAAAGTTAGGCTAGATTCTGTGCGATACGATCTCTATTCTACTTCTAAAATTAGGAACAATATTTGATTGAGATTCCAAGTTCCCATAACGAGTATGTTAAAGAACAGTCCAGGCTTTGGCCAGGGTTCTGAGTGCACACACAACCCTCTGTTACCAGAAGTAAGGCATGGAGCTGCAAGCTACGTTCACCTTTGAACAATTATCAAAAAAGAAAATTGGTGATGTGGAACAACTTTGTGATGAATGTACTATTATGATGACACAGGGGTGGTACCATCAGCCCAATTTCCTTATCAATTGGATGGTCTAGACTTTGAAGTTCTGGGATTTAACAGTGTTGTCCTTTTAGGAGGTCCAGGCTTAGTTCAGATTTTCACAGGCTCCATTCTATTTTTTCTTCCCTAAAATTTTTTTTGGCTTGAGACAAGTACTTCAGGAAATTTTGTTCACAGAGAACAGGGTTATATTGTGAGCTGCACCTTCTTTTCAGTCTAAGATGCAGAAAGTCGTAAGAGTTGTTCTGGGCTAATGCCTCAAATCTACTTTCTGGAAATAGAAGTAGGGATTGTAACAGTAATCAAGAATAGAAAACTGGATCCCAATTGGAAATTCAGGTAAGAGAAAAGTTTCTAGATTTGAGATAAGACTCAAATTCCATAAGGACAGATATGCACTATGGTTTAAGTTATCCTATCTACCAGATTTAAGAGAACATAGGCTTAGTGCCTTGGTTCCTAATCTCCATTCTACTTTTTGTTAAAAAAAAAGAAAGGCCATGTGTCCAGGGCCTGTGTCATCAATCCACATCTTACAGGGAATAGGATGTTGTGCTTTCTTTGAAGTGACGAGTGCATATCACTGAGAAAATTCACAGCAACACTGAAAACTCACTAGGATATGTGGAACAGAATGTGGGCGAGACAGACTTCATACCGACCTCCACTCACAGGATATGTTCACATTCCAAATCTTCTCTGAAGTCCAGGGTATATGCAGGCTGTCAATGTTCTGTAAGTCTCCTTTACTTTGTCTATTTGTCAGGAAACCTGCCTATGTCAAAGAAGGCAGAAGTTGCACATCGGCTGCTTTCATAATAGAGCCTGATTGTGCTGTGAGGAAGTGACTGGACAGCGGTTAGACCCTTAGCTGCCATATACCTTTATTGTGAGGAAAATGCTGAGTCACTGGGATGTTACTTCTTTATTGCAAAAAAATGGCTGCTTAAAATTTTCTCTTCAAGGTACTTAAGACTGAATGTCTGTGAGAGACTGGCTAAAGCAACAAGGAAAAAAAAGCTGAGATACTGACCTTGATGCAGTGTCTTCAACATGTTCTTAAAAGGCTTATTTATCCAAGCAGAGGTAATGAAGTGGAAGTCAACAGGAAATATCCTACCAGGAATTAGAAAATCTCATGATAATCACAAGGCTTCCAAGCTGTATTCACCTGTCTGTCAAGAGACAGGCCTGAGTGCATGATATAGGTCGATGGTGTGGTGCTCACTTTTGATTACCCTTCTCAACTTTTGGGTAAAATTTAGATAACCACTGAGAAAATTAAAATGTCCATGTAACATAGGCAACTAACAGCCCTTCAATCCAAAAGTCATGTCTGCAGGAGAAAGTTCACTTGAGGATGGCATCATTGACTAACAGAGAATTTTTGTTCCATAACTGGCCTTGGGATTCATCTCTGTTCAGGCAACCTGTTTCAATGCAGTGGAAGTTGCTGGCAAACATGATCTGCATTGTAATTTGGAGGTAGAATCTCCTTGAGGAAGCCACTTTAGAGAGGTGTAAACTGGAGGTGCAATTTTGCTGTATTATAGCAAAAATACTGAGTCATTGTGAGTATAATGCTGAAGGCGTCATGTGGTACTCCCACATTATCTTTTATGTAGACCTTTGACCACAAATGTCGACAGAAATTGCTTCAAGTCCAATGACTCAGTGCTGAATATTGAAAAGAATAGTTTATGAGGTGAGTTTTAAAAACACTTGTTTGAAAAGAAGGGAAGAGAAATCAGGTGCAAATCACATGAAAATCACTTAGAAATTACTAGGGAATCACACGGAGATCCAATAAACACCTGGTGGAATTCACATGTGGTCAAGGAATACCCCACACTAGTGTGGTATCTCCCAAGTAAAGTCTTGTTGCTATGGCAGTACATTTTCAATTTAATTTATAAAATAAACCAGACTTCAGAGCATGAATCGAATTGCAGTTGAGGTTACCTTATATGAGGTTGGCATGGTATTGTGTTTTCAAAGGTCCACCATACATACTCCTGTCCAGCAGAAGAGTGACTCCTAGGCCATGGACTTCCAATGACTTTTCTTTTCCTACAAAGAATATCTTGTGACTGTTTGCCAAGTTCTTTACTTAAAGTCTCATTATGTAATGTTAGGGTATATTCTGTGGGACATGGACTATACTCCACTTCTAAAAATAGGAGTAATTCTTCATTGGGATTGCAAGTTTCCCAATTGAGTCTTTTAAAGAACAGTCCAGGCTTTGGCCTGGTTTCTGAGTGCTCACACTACCCTCTCTTACCAGAATAAAGGCATGGAGCTGCAAGGTACATCTACCCTTCAACAATTGTCAAAAAAGAAAATTGCTGATGTGGGACCAGTTGTTTGATGAATGTACTGTTATGATGAAACAGGATTGGTGCCATCCAGCCAATTTCTATCATAAATGCTTTTAAGGAAGTACAATCTAGGAAGCATGCACCAAGTCCTCCATTCTTCCTCCTTCTAGGATATGACAGCTTAATACTATAGGCTAAGTTATTTACAAAGGTTTCAGATAATTAGAGACAGGCTTGATGTTTGTGAGCCTAGGTTTTGAGGTTGGACATGGTTACCAATTGGATGGTCTTGACATTGTGGGCCTGGGCTTTATGTGTGCCCTTTTAGTATTTCCAGGCTTAGTTCAGATTTTCACAGGCTACATTCTATTTTTTCTTCCCTAAAATTTTTTTTTTTGGCTTGAGACAAGGACTTCAGGAAATTTTGTTCATAGAGAACAGGATTAAATTATGAACTATACCATCTTTTTAGTCTAAGTCACAGAAATTCATAAGAGTTGCTCTGGGCAATTTCTCAAATCTACTTTCTAGAAATAGAGATAAGGATTGTAACAGCAATCAAGGATAGCACACTGGATCCCAGTTGGAAATGCAGACAGGAGAAAAGGTCTTAGGATTTGAGATAAGACTCAAATTCCATGGGACACACATACCCTGTGGTTTCAGTTATCCTATCTACTAGATTTAAGAGAATATAGGCTTAGTGCCTTGGTTCCCAGTCTCCATTTTACTTTTTTTAGAAAATGACATGCCTTGTGCTCTAGGCCCGTGTCACTAATCCACATCCTCACAAGGGAAAAAGATATAGTGCTTTCTTGAAGTGAGGAATGCATATCATTGAGAAAATTTACATCAACACTGAGAACTTACTAGCATGGGTTGAACAGAAAGTGGGTGAGTCAGACTTTGTACTGACCTTTACTTAAAAGTCATGTCCACATTCCAAATCTTATCTGAGGTCCAGGGTATATGCAGGCAGTCAGTGATCTGTAAGTCACCTCTACTTTTGTATGTGTGTCAGGAAACCTGCCTATGTCAATGGAGGCAGAGGTCACACATTGACTGCTTTCATAATAGAGCCTGATTATGCTGTGAGGAAGCCAATGGATAGTGGTTGGAACCATAGCTGCCATATAGCTTTATTGTGATGCAAATGCTGAGTCATTGAGAGATTACCTCTTCTTTGAAAAAAAAATGGTTGCCCAAGAATTTCTCTTCAGGCTACTTAAGACTGAATGTCAGCTAGAGAATGGCTAAACCAATAAGGAAAAAAAGCTGAGATAACGACTTTGAGGCAGTGTCTTCAACATAATCTTAAAAGGCTTATTTATCCTAGCAAGGCAATGAAGTGGAAGTCGATTTGAAATCTCTTACCAAGAATTAGGAAATCTCGTGATATCATAAGGTTTTCTTGTGGGATTCAGGTGAGCAAAAGCTCCTGGCCTGAGGATAACACATGAAAGTCACATGAAATTGGGGTGATGGTGTGACACTCACTTTTGTGTTACCCTTCTACATTCCTTAGTAACATTATATAAATACTAAAGAAATCAGATTATTTGTGTAACGTAGCCACCTAACAGCCCTTGAATTGAAAGGTCATGTCTGCATGAGAAGACTTGATTGAGCACAGCAACATAGGCTCACCCTCAGTTGTCACAGGTAATTGCCCTGAGGATTCATCTCTGATCAGGCAGCCTGCCTGTATACATTGAAACCTGTGGTCACACAAAAACCGCATTGAAATTTAGAGGGTGTGTCTCAATGACGAAGCTACCTTAGCACAATGGAGACTCTAAGTGCCATTATGCGGTATTGTTGAAGAAATGCTGAGTCATTGTGAGCATAATCCTTAAGGTTCTGATGAGATAGCCACACTATTCTTGAAGATGAAACTTTGGGTACTAGTGTCCAAAAGAATTTGCTGAAAGGAGAACTCAGTACTGAAATACAGAAAATAAGAGTTTATGAGATGTGTTTTGAAAACACTTGTTGTAGGCTAGGGCAAGAGGAATAAAGTGTTAGTCACCCAAAAGTCACGTAGTAATCACCAAGGAAAGAATGATGGTCAAGTGATACCTGGAGGAATTCCTTGGGGGAACAAGGATGAAACTGCAGAAGTCTGGCATCCACCAGGTGATCAGTCTTGTGTGGTTTTAGGTTTTTACCTTACCTTTTACAATGAATCAGGCTTCAGTTTGTGAATTATTTTTCAGTGAAGTGTAGCCTGTCAATGAGACTGTGTGGTGCTGTGTATTCAAACGTCCACACAACTTACTGAGTTCCCACAGAGGACTAGTTTTTAGGCCATGTACTTCCATCGAACTTTTTTTCCTACCAAAAGGGTCTTGTGACTGTATGTCATGTCCTCCATATAAAGATACATTCAGTAAAGTTAGGCTAGGTTCTGTGTGCCTAGGTCCAACCTGTTTTCTGAAAATAAAGAAATGATTGGCCGTGATTCTAGACTCTCCAACTGAGTAACTTACAAAACAGGTCAGGTTTTGATTCAGGTTTCCTAATGCCCAAACTGTGTTCTATTACCAGAAGAGCAGCTTGGTGCTATAAGTTAGGGTTATTTTTTAATAATTGTTTCAAAGGAAAATTGGTGCCATGGAATCATTTTGTGCTGAATGTACTGTTATGATGACACAGGTTGATGTCTTTGGCCCAGTTTCCATTGTCAATACTTTTAAGAGAGTATAGTCTCACAGGCATGCACCAAGTCCTCCCATCTTTCTTTTTCCAGGAGATGGCAGCTTGATTCTGTAGGCCAAGTTGTCCACAGTAGTTATAGCTACAGAGAAAAGACTGTATGTTTGTGGGCTTACGTCTCATGACTTGATCTTGTTAAAATTAGATGATCTTGATGTTGTGGGCCTGAGTTTAACTGCTTCCTTTTAGTTGGTCAAGGCTCAGTTCCAATTTCCACATTCTCTGTTATATTTTTTCTTCCATAAAGACTTTGTCTTAGATCCAGGACACAAGGCCATATTCATTCACAGAAAACAGGCCTGGAACTTGATCTTAAGCCAACATTTCAGTCTATGTTGGAGAAAGTCAGAAGAAATGCTTTGGACTATTTTCTCAGATCTACTTCCTTGAAACAGGGGAAGGGATGAGAACTGCAAAAACAAGGTCAGCACCCTGGTTCCTAATAGGAAATAGAGGCCTGAATCAAGGTCCTAGGTTTCTAGATAGACTGAGATTTCATGAAGATAGGCTTGCCTTTGGATTAAGTTCTCCTATCTACTAGTTTTCAGAAAAAAAACAGGCTTAGTGCTTTGGGTTTCAATCTCCCTTCCAGTTTTTGGTAGGAAAAAAACAGGCCCTGTGCCTTGCGCCTGTATCACCAATCTGAATCCTTACAAGTGAGGATGAGGTCGTGTTCCCATTGTGGTGACAAGTGCATATCAGGGAGAAAATTCATATTAACACTGAGAAGTCATTAGTCTACGTGGAGCAGAATTTGGTTGAGACAGCCTTCTAACTCTTCTCCAATTGCATGTCATGTCCACATTACAAATCTAATTTGAAGTCAAAGGCATATGTTGGCAGTCGATGATCTTCATTCCACCTCTAGTTTTGTCTGTTTGTCAGGAGAACTGCTTTCTGTTTGTAGAGGGAAGTGTTGCACATTGTCGGCGTTGATCATCTATCCTGAGCGTGCTGTGAGGCAGAGACTGGATAGTGTTTGAAACAATGCTGCAGTTTTCTGTATCATTGGAAAAATGCTGAATCACTCTAAGGATACCACTTGAGGGTGAAAAGAACGGCTACCTCAGAATTCCTCTACACCAAAATTCAGACTACTAATTCTGATAGGGACACACTTAACCACCAAGGGAAAAGACCTGAGATATAGACATTGCGTTTGTTCCATCAACGTGTTCTGAAGGGGCTTATTTAGGCCTAGGAGAGGAAAGTGAGGTGGAAGTCATCTCAAATCTCATAACAAGAGTTAGGGAATCTTGCGAGAATCGCAAGGCCTTCCAGCAGGATTCACGTGACCGTCAAGGTCGGCCTGAGTGCATCACAGGGAGTCAGGTGATATTGGTTAGATGGTGTGGTGCTCACTTTTGATTACCCTTCTCAAGTTTTTGGAAAAAAAATGATAACTCTTGTAGCTGCCATCCCCTGATAGACACACAGACCACCAGTAATCAATGAGTTATAGGAAACACACTCTTTATTCAGCCAGCTGGGTCTGCCAGGTGTACACAGACCTCAAATTAGGCAGCTCCAAAATGTAGAGGTACAGGGTTTTTAAGCCCTAAACCCCAGTTTTCATCCTATTTGAACACACAAATCTATTTTTTTTCTTTTTACTAACTGTAAACCCATAGGTCAATAGTGGAAGTGGGGGGCACAGAAGCAGAAAGCTTATTGTTAGAGCATTATGTTCCCATGGGCAATAGCCAAACCATAATTTTCCAGCCAGCACATTCCCCACTGGCCTTAGCCACCCACTCAGCCCTGGAGGATGGACTTCCCCATCATTTTCAGCCTGGGGAGTCTGTGTGGATCCAGAAGGTCACTTCCAAGGGACTATAATCCAAATGGAAAGGACCTTTCACTGTCTACCTGATGACGCCCACTGCAGTTAAAGTAGATGGCATCCCAATATACAGAGTACACCTGGCTTGGAGAAGAGTGAAGGGGAGAAGTTCTACCCAGGTCCCACCGGTTTCTAATCCTAATTTGACTAATGTGTCTTTTAGGGTCTGATTCATTCGCTCTGCTTGTCCCGAACTTTGGGGCCGGTAAGCGCAGTGGAGTTTCCATTGCAAATTTAGGTAGCTAGCCAATTGTTGTGATACCTTTGCTATGAAGGCTGGCTCATCATCCAACCCTAAAGTTCTGGGGAGACAGAACCGAGGGAGAATGTCTTGTAGTAGTTTCTTAGTGACTACTAAGGCAGTCTCTTTCCATGTAGAAAAGGCCTCTACCCATCCTGAAAAGGTGTCTATAAAAACAAATAAATATTTTTAGCCCCCACAGTCAGGGTTACCTCAGTGAAATCGACTTCCCAGTGGTTCCTCAGATAAGTTCCTCTTTCCCTATGCCTAGGTTCTTCTATCTTCCCCTTCTTTGGATTAACTTGGATACAAGCTGAATGTCATGAGGTAATCTCCTCTGCAGTTCTTCTCCATTCTAACAAATGAAAGTAGGGGTCTAAAGCTTGGAGTATCTTAGTTCACCCTAGGTGTGTGGTCTGGTGTAGCTGGTGGAGGAAAGTCCTTCCAAGGGCCTGTGAGAGCCTGATTTTTCCATCTGAGGTCATCCACCACTCCTGCCAGTTCCTAGTGGCTCCCTTGTCTTGAAAATATATGTTCTCTTCCATCCTATAGGTCAGAGACAAAGGCAGTTCTGGGTAAGGGACAATAATCAGTAGATGTGGTGGGGGCCTCACTGGCCTTGTGGCCACTGTTCTTGTCTCTACATGGGCTCGTCGGTTTCCTTCAGCCTCAGGACTATTCCATTTTTATGCCCTTTACAAAAAACAATAGCAAGAGCCTTACGTATCTATATGGCTTCAAGTAAGGCTAAGATCTCCTCATTGTTCTTGATGTCCTTGCAAGCTCAAGTCAGAAGCCCTCTTTCCTTGTAGATGGCTCCGGGTACATGTGCAGTGGCAAAGGCATATCGGCTGTCAGTGTATATTGTGACTACCTTATCCTTTCCCAATCTTAGTGCCTCATTGAGGGTGATGACTTCGGCCTTTTGAGCAGAAGTCCTATGAGGAAGAGCTTGTGAACAGATAGTGTCAATTAGATAACAACTGCTGCCCCAGCATATTTCCTTCCTTCCTGCATGTAGCTGCTCCCATCCATGAACAGAACTTCATTGGCCTCAGGCAGAAGGGAGTCTTTGAGGTCTGGCCATGAGAAACACACAGCGTCAGTGAAATCTATGCAGTCATAAATGGGGGTCTTGGATTTTAGCCATAGGTTTGGGGTCATCCAATGCCTCTCTGTTGTTGAACACCTTCTGGGCTATTTCAACAAGTTGGGACAGGTTCATCCCCACAAAACCTTCTAATTTTTTGTAATTTACACCAGATATCAGAGGCTGCCTGAGTAGCAAAGGCTATGTAAATTGCCTGCTGGTTCTCAGGGGCCTCAGGATCAATGGGGATGTATACCAGGTATGCCTCATTTAAGAAATGCTCCAGGGGAATCCTGAGGTCCCTGTATAACTTCAGTTACCTTAGAAAGGTTATTTGGCTGATGAGCAGCCATCCTAATACTCCTAATTAGAATCTGGTGGACCCGATCTAATTCCTTTCTCCCTGTCTGAAAATTATGTCCCAAGTCTAGGCTGGTGGAGAGAAATTCCTCCTCAATCTGTTCCTTTGCTTTCTCAATTTTCCTCCCTTCTGCAGCTATCTTTTGTGTTGCAGTCCAAATGCTTCTGAGTTCTTCCGCAGTGAAGAGGGTAATTAAAAGCCATTGGCAATTGTCCCAGGTGGGGCAGTGAGTCTGAAACACACTTTCTAAGAGTCCCATTAATGCCTTGGGTTTCTCAGAGAAAGGCAGATTCTGTGCCTTCCAGTTGTACAGGTCACTAGTCGAGAAAGGCACATAAACCTTAAAAGGCTTGTCTGTGTGATATCCCAGGGGTGGTGCTTCTAGCAAAGAGAAGGTGGCCGAGGTGGTGGTATCAGCTGGTGCCCCACCCGGAGCAACAGCAGGAGGCCCATAGGGGTTACCTACCCAAATCTGAGAAGGTGAGGCCTCTGTTGTCCTAGATTATAGGGTGGAAGAAGGTCACTGTCCTCTGGTGGAGGTTTGAGGACTGAGGAACTGGACTGTCCTGGAAATTCAGTTGCCGTATGTTTCGGGGTGCCCACAACTAAGACTTGCACCCCTAGAGAAAGAGCAGACCGGTGGAGCCAAGGAGGGGTTTCTGAACAATGTCTACCCATTGATCAATGTAGGGAAACAGATCGAGATGTCCTGGGTCTCCCATGACAATCTTCCAAACATTCCTCACTAAACCCCTGTCAAAAGTACCCTCTGGAGACCAGTTAACGTCAAAAGACAGCCATTCAACTTCACACAATGTTCTTAGTCTGCCTGGATAAAACATTATGCCCTAGTCAGCTCTCTCTACAAACTCTTCTTTGAAATGTTGCAGGAGACACGCCAAGGGTATCTTCTGTGAACTTGGGGCATCCCACCATTGCTTGCATGGAAAACACAAGACAGACACTCAGATGAGAACAATTACTTGAGTGTAGGTGAACCCGGAGAGGTCCGCCACCTACAACCTAGACCAAAGACAATAGACAGAACCCAATAACAGGGCACAGAAGGCAGCATCCTGTGACCTGGCCACAGTCTGGGAGATATGACTATGTCCAGTCTCTCCACATACTCCCAATGACCAGTCAACAGAAACAGAACAGTACCTTTTTATCCAACATCGAAGCCTCTGAGATTCCCATTGGGACCAAAAACAAAGAGTGTACCCTAAAGTTTGCATCCTTGACGATTGCATTGACCCTGTCATGGCATTCAAGGGCCCTGGAACGTTTCAGGTTGGTCACCCCTTTGAGTCCGTAACAGGGACAACAACCGCTTTGGAGGCCAGTCCGGTCTTAGATCTAAGGGCCACTCCCTGAGATCTCACTGGGGACTCCAAATGTTGTAGTCGCCAGCCACCAATAGACACACAGACCACCAGAAATCAGTGAGTTATAGGAAACGCACTCTTTATACAGCCAGCTGGGTCCTCCAAGGGTAGATAGACCCCAAATTAAGCAGCCCTGAAATATAGCTGTACAGGGTTTTTAAGCCCTAAACCCCTATTCTTCATCTATTTGAACACACAAATCTATTTTTCTTCTTTTTACTAACTGTCAACCCACAGGTCAGTAGTGCAAGCAGGGAATTCAGAAGCAGGAAACTTATTGTTAGAGCATTATGTTTCAATGGGCAATAGCCAAACAGCAATTTTCCAGCTAGCACACTCTGTCTGCTGCTGTGAAGTAGCTTTATCAAGTAGACTTAGCCTACAAACTTCAAAGCTGTAATGTATGACAGTCGCTTTGCTTTCAATGAGGTTGCCTGACTGAAGACGAAGACTCAGGCCTGTAAAATAATGACAAATATCTGGTAGCCAATACCGCTGTCCTTAAGCATGTCTTCTCATACAGATATGACCTTTTGAATGAAGGGCTCTTCCAAGACACTGAAACAGGGACTCTCCTTCTTGAAGGTTTTATGTGAGTTTTAGAAGGAATGTGGAAGAGTAACTCAAAAGTGAGAGCCACATCATGACTGGAAATCGTGTGATACTCTTGGGCCAATTTCACAATGGTAACATGAATCCCGCAGGCAGACCTTGTGAGTATCATGAGATTTCTTAATTCTTGTTAAGAGGATTCCAGGTGACTTTCTCTCATTTTCTGCTGCTGGCCTAATAAAAGGCTTGTCTGAACACCCTGAAGGAACTGCCCTAATGTCAATATCTCAGCTTTCTGTCCATTGTCGTTAACCAGTCTTTCTCAGACTATTCGCATTGTAAGATTTGCAATAAAGAAATGCTGAGGCAGCTGATCTTCCTGGCATGAAATGCTATCCTCACAATGACCCAGCATTTTTCCTACACTACATCAAAATGACTGCTGTCATTTAGACCACTATACAGTCACTTACTACATCACACTCAGCATCCAATTTTTAAAGCTCGAATTCCATCAAATTCTTTACAGACTAGATGAAACAACTACTCACACTACACCCAATGTATCCTCTGTGAACAGTCATGTGAAGTGTATGGCCCACGAAGAAAGCTGTGTTCTCAGAACAAAAGAAGAAGAGTGGAAGCCATTAATACCAGCAACACTGTCCTTCCAGGAGAGGATGTGGAGTGGAGACACATGCACAAAGCACATAGCCTATTTTTTTCTAACAAAAATAAAAGAGACTGGCACACAAGGCTCTAAGCCTATGTTCTGTGAAAAGTATCAGTAAAAAGAACTTTAACCACAAGGCAAGATTGCCTCTGGTAAGAGAATTTTATCTCAAGTCTTAAAACCCTGTATTTTGCCTGGATTTTTAATCAGGAACAAGAGTACGGACCTTGGTTTGGAGTTCCAATCCCTTCTATTATTTCCAGGAAGTAACACTCAAAAATTGGACCACATGAATTTTTATCTTTCCCAAACAGGGAGTGAACTCGTAGCATGAGACCAGTATTACAAACCTGTCCTCTGTGTAGAAATCTCACTTGGAGTCCTGGGCTCACAGCAAGAGTCTTTGGTATGGAAGATGAACTAGAAAGAAGACTGTAAAATTTAGCTCCAAGACTTGTTTTCCAAAAAGGAACACAGGATCAAAAAGTAAAGAGCATCCAATCGAAAAAAATGTGCACTATGAAGACCTAATCCCACAGCACCCATCCTGGCCTTTGTAATGAGAAACTGTTGTGGAGATTTTGTCCTAGATATCCATTTATCATCTCCAAGAGGAGGAAGAATAGAGGAATCCATTCCTGGCTCCAAGACTGTCCTCCAATTAAAACATTTATAATAAAAATGTGGGCCAATGGCATCAAACTTCTGTTGTACTCACAATACATTCATCACACAATGGACCCTAGTCAGCCATTTTGCCTTTTGACAATGACTGAATGGTAACCATAACTTACACCACCAACCTTTTCTCCTGGTAAGAGATACAGTGTGGGCCCTACGAAAACTGGCACATAGGATGGACTGTTCTTTCACCTGGAATTCTCGTAACAAGAATGAAAGATTCTCACAATATTCATGAGTTCTGCTAGTGGAATTCACGTTACCATTGTAAAACTTGGCTGAGGGCATCACACGAATTCCAGGTCATGGTGTGGCTCTCACTTTTGAGGTACTCTTCTACATTCCTTCTATAATTCACATGAACACTGCGAGAAGGAGAGTCCCTGTTTCATTGCCATGGAATAGACCTTTATTCGAAAAGTCATATCTGTAAGAAAAGATATGCTTGAGGACAGTGGTGATGGCTACCAGACATTTGCTGTTAGATTACTGGCCTGAGTTTCATCTGTGCTCAGGCAACCTGATTGAATGCCAATGGAGTGGCTTTTGTATGTTATGATGTTGAAGTTTGGAGGCTGAGTCTACTTGATAAAGCTACTTCACAGCGGTAGATAGAGTAGGCGCCATTTTGCATTATTGTGGCAAAAATGTGGAGTCATTGTGAAATAATTCTTTATATCATCAGGTGGGACTCCTACACTCTTTTTAGGTGCGGATCTTATGCCAACGCAGATGAGAGTCAATTTTTTCATGGCCAATGCATCAATGCTGAAATATGGTAAGAGATTATGAGACATGTTTCGAATACACTTCTTTTGAGGATAGTGGAAGAGAAGTTGTTGGAAATTACCTGACAATCATTTAGCAATTACTAGAAAATCATACTGTGGTAACATGAACACCTTGTGGGATTCACTTTAGGGCAAGAAAAACCCCTTCAGAATTGGTGTCTACCATGTGACTGATCTTGGAACTGTGCAATAAGTATTCAATTTCCATCTTAGTGTGAACCATGCCTCAGGATGTGAAACGTTTTCCACTCAAGTCTGCCTTGTTAATGAGATCGGCATTGTGTGATATTTTCAAACATTCACTGTACTTACCCTAGTGTGGGTAGAGAAAAGAATTATGGGTCATGGACATTGATCAACCTTTTTCTTTTTTCCAATAATTTCTTCTTACCACGTACCAAGTCCTCCACCTATGGTTTCTTTAAGTAATGTCAAAAGACATTTATTGGGCCCAAGTTTTCACCCTGTTTCCTAGAAGAGGAGAACTGTCTGTCTGTATTTGAGGCTTCCCAATTAAGTTCCTGAAAGAACAGACCAGGCTATGTGCCAGTTATTCTAGAGCTCACACTACCCTCTCTTCCCAGAGGAAAAAATTGGTGTTATAAGCTATGGTCACCATTCAATCATTGTCAAAAGGGAACATTACTGAAGTCGTCCAGTGTGTGTTGAATGTATTGTACATATGACATAAGATTGGTGCCTTTGGCCCACATTCTATCATAAATGCTTTAATGAGAAGACAGTCTTGGATCCAGGAATGGTGTCCTCCACTCTTTCTCGTCTTGGATTTGACACATGGATGTCTAAACCAAAATCTCCACAAGCGTTTCTGGTAACAAGGTTCAGGTTGGTACTGTGGGACTAAGACTTCTTTGTGCACATTTCTGTAAATTGGATGTTCTTTACTTTTTGGTCCTGGGTATTCCAATCAGTTCCTAATAGGAAGTCAAGGCTTAGTACTGATTTCCACATCTTCCTTCTAGTTCACCTTCCATAACAAAGGCTTTTGTTGTGAGCCCAGGACTTCAAGTGAGATTTCTACATAAAGGACATGCTTGGAATACTGGGCTCATGTTCCCATTTCAGTCCCTATAAGAGAAAGTCAAAAAAATGATATGGTCCAATTTTTGAGTGCTACTTCCTGGATATAATAGAAAGGATTGGAATTGCAAACCAAGGTTAATCCTCTTGCTCCTGATTAGAAATCCAGGCAAGATACAGGGTTTTAGGACTTGAGATAAATTTCTATTACTGGAGGCAAACATTCCTTGTGTTTAAAGTTCTCCTTACTGATACTTTTCAGAGAGCACAGGCTTGGAGCCTTGGATGCCAGGATTCCTTGTACATTTTGTTAGGAGAAAACAGGCAATGTGCCTTGTGCCTGTGTCTCCACTCCACATCTTCTCCTGAGAGGATAGTGTTGCTGATATTAATGGCTTCCACCATTCTTCTTTTGTTCTGAGAACACAGCTTTCAGCTTTCTTTGGGAGTATACACTCCACATGAGTTTCTATTCACATAGGATACCTTGGGTGTAGTGTGAGTAGTTGTTTCATCTACTCTGTAATGAATTTGATGTAATTGAACTTGGTAGCCTGGGCCTGCACTCTCATTCCTTGAGGAGAGTTCCACCTTCTTGTCATAGGCCTAACTCTAGATTCTCTTTCCCTTGCATAAAGAAGTTTTGTGGCTGAATTCCTAGTGCACCACTCGACATTCGACCAGAAAAAGAAAGCTAAGAACTGTGGGTCAGGAACACCACTTCAGTCTTCAGAAAGAAGATATACTGTGGCTTGAGGTTTCTGCTTGATATCTTTAAATAGGTGAAGAACTGCATCTTTCAGGCCAATATCTCCACCTTCACACCTTAGAAAAAAATCCATGCCTGGAGACAAGGATGAAGTTCTTTGAGAAAGTTATTTGTACCAGAGTAAAAGCTGGCTTTGCCATTTATGGACTCAAAAATCCTAATTCCAAGGAAGACAGACTTTTAGCTTTAGTACAGGGCTCCACTGTATTAGCTTGTTAGGAAGAAACAAGCTTTTGTCATGGATCCAGGTCTCCAGCCTACATGATTTAAAAGAAATACAGTACTGTTTCCTGAACCAAAGTCTTTTTTGTAAGAGAGTACAGTTTAGATCTGTGGTCTATGCACCAAACTTGAGGTTGTGTCACAGGGTCTAGAATGTTAGTAATGTGAACAGGGCCTTAGATTAGTCTGTTCAAAATGAGAGAGTGTTATGCTAGGTAGCAGTACACCTATGGATTAATGACAAGATCATGTGACTGCCCATTCGAATCAAGTGTGCAGAAGGGGCCTGGACCATATTAAATGCTGGGACATCATGTCACAGATAGCGTCATGTAATGCTGTCTTTGAGATTTCAAGAGCATATCTCTAAAGAAAATTTACATAAACATTGAAAAAACATGAATCTGTGTGGGAAAGAAAATGGCTGACATAGCTTCCTAACTGAATGTCATGTTCATATTAAAACCTTACTCAAGGTCATATGTGACCAGCTAATGATTATTAATTCACTTCTGGCTTTGTCTGTTGTGAGAAAAACTGCTTTATGGCTTTGGAGTTGGTCGTTATATATGGGAAGCATCGAAAATGGATCACTGAGCGTGATGTGAGTAAGCTACTAGATAGTGGTGCAAATGACAGCAGCCATTTTGCTGTAGTGTAGAAAAAATGCTGGGTCTTTGTGAAGATTACACTTCATGGTAGGAAGATTGGTGGGCTCAGCATTTCTCCATTGCAAATCTTAGACTACTAATAGTCTGAGAGGGACTGGTTAACCACGTTGGAAAGAAAGCTGAGATACTGACATATGGGCAGTTCTTTCAGGGTGTTCAGACAAGCCTTGTATTAGGCCAGCAGAGGAATATGAATTGAAAGTCACCTATAATTCTCTTAACAAGAATTAAGAATTCTTGTGGTATTCACGAAGTCTGTCTACAAGCTGCACATTACCATTGTGAAACTGGCCTGAGGGCATTACACGGATGCCAGGTCATGATGTGGCTCTCACTTTTGAGTTACCCTTCTACATTCCTTCTAAAATTCACATAAACACTAGAATAAGGAGAGTCCCTACTTGAAACAGCCCTTCATTTGAAAGGTCATATCTGCATGAGAAGACATGCTCAAGAACAGCGGTGATGGCTACCAGATATTTGTCATTAGTTTACTGGTTTATTTATATTACATTAGTTTATTAATTTATTAGTTTGTGTTCGGCAACCTGATTGAAAGCAAACCGAGTGGCTGTATACATTACGCATTGGATTTTGGAGGATGAGTCTACTTGATGAAGCTACTTCACCGTGGTAGATATAGTAGGCGCCATTTTGCTGTACTGTGGAAAAAGTGCTGAGTCATTGTGACCATAACTCTTAATATCTTCACGTAGGACTCTTACTCTATTTTTGGTTGCAGATCTTAGGCCAATGTATATAAGAGTGAATTCATTCACATCCAATGCATCAGTGCTGAAATATGATAAGAGATTATGAGACTTTTTTGAATACACTTCTTTTTAGGATAGAGGAAGAGGAGTAGTTGGAAATCACCTGACAGTCATTTAGCAATTACTAGAAAATCACACTGTGATAACATGAACACCTCGTGGATTTCACTTGAAGGCAATAAAGATTCCTTCGAAATTAGTATCTACCATGTGATTGGTCTTTGAACTGTGCCCATAAGTATTCAAATTTCATCTAATTATGAACCATGCCTCAGTACGAGAAATGTTTTCCACTTGAGTTTACCTTTTTAAAGATATCGGTATGGTGTGATATTTTCAAACATTCACTGTACTTGCCCTAGTGTAGCCCACATTTCTACCATATGTGCTTTGATGGGAGGACAGTCTTGGAGTTAGGAACGAAGTCCTCTATTCATCCTCTTCTTGGAGATGACAGTCGACCTTAGGCCAAAATCTTCACAATAGTTTTTGGAAATAAGGTCCATGATGTGTGCTGTGGGACTAGGTCTTCATTGTTCACATGTTTGTCAATTGAATGTTCTTTAATTTTTGGTTCTGAAGCTTCCAACCGGTTTCTTTTAGAAGGTCAAGGTTTGGTGCTGAATACCACAGTGTTCATTCAAGTTCGTCTCAAATACCAACAGCTTTTGCTGTGAGCCGAGGACTCCATGCGAGATTTCTACACGGAGGACATGCTTGGAATACTGGACTCATGTTACCAATTCAGTCCCTGTTAGGGAAAGTCAAAAAAATGATGTGGTCCAATATTATAGCACTACTTCCTGGGAATAATAGAAGGGATTGGAACTACAAACCAAGGTCAGTACCCTTGTTTCTGATTAAAAATCCAGGCAAGATATAAGGTTTTAGGACTTGAGATAAAATGCTCTTACTAGAGGCAATCTTGCCTTGTGGTTAAAGTTTTTTTTCTGATACTTTTCAGGGAACACAAGCTTAGAGCCTTGGGTACCAGTCTCCTTTGTACTTTTTGTTAAGAAAAAACAGGCAATATGTCATGTGCCTGTACCTCCACCCCACAGCTTCTTTGGGAGGACAGTATTGCTGGTAGTAATGGCTTCCATCATTCTTTTTTTCTTCTGATAACATAAGTTTCTTTGTGGGTCATATACTCTACATGAGTTTCTATTCACAGAGGATGCCCTGGGTGTAGTGTGAGTAGTTGTTTCAACTCATCTGTAATGAATTTGATGGTCTTCAAGGTGGGAGCCTGGGCCTACACTCTAATTAGTGAGGAGAGTTCCATTCTTTTTCCATTGAATAAGGAAGTGCTTGTGTCTGTATTCTGAGTGCACCACTTGACATTTGACCACAAAAAGATTGGTAAGAATCGTGGGTTAGGAATACCATTTCAGTCTTCAGAATGAAGATATACTGTAGCCTGAGGTCTCAGTTCAACATTTTGAAATAGGTGAAGAACTATATCTTTTAAGTCAATATCTCCACCATCACACCTAAAAAAATATCCATGACTGGAGACAAGGTTCAAGATTTTCAAGAAAGTTATTTTTACCAGAGATAAATCTTGCTTTGCAGTTTACGGCCTAAAATATCCAAATTCAAAGAGGGACAGACTTTTTGACTTTAGATCAGAATTCCATAGTATTAATGTGTTAGGAAGAAACAAGCTTTTGTCATGTATCCAAGTTCCCAGTGTATATCATTGAAAGGGAGTACAGTACTGTTTGCTAAAGTGAAGTCTCCTATTTTCTCTGTAAGATAGGAATATTTAGACCTGTGGGCCATGCACCACACTCGAGATGGTGACACAGGGTCTAGGATGTTTGTAATGTGAGCAGTAATGTTCAAAATGAGAGAGTATTAAGCTTGGTAACAGTATCCTGATGGATTCACAACAGGATAACGTTATCGCCCATTGGAATCAGGTGCGTCAGAGGACTGGACCATATGAGACACTGGGACATCATGTGACAGATAGGGTCATATAGTGCTTTGAAATGTCGAGTGCATATTTCTTAAGAAAATTTACATACATTGTGATAAAACCTGAAACATTGTGGAACAGATATTTGCTGACACAACTTCCAAACTGAATGTCATGTCCATATTAAAACCTCGCCCGAGGTCAACGGCATATGCGGCCAGTCAGTGATCATCAATTCACCTCTGGCTTTGTCTGTTGTGAAGAAAACTGCTTTATGGAGTCAGAGTCTGAAGTTATACTTTGGAAGCATTGAAAATAAGACTCTGAGTGTGATGTGAGTAAGCGACTGGATAGTGGTGCAGACAATAGCAGCCATTTCGCTGTCGTGTAAGAAAAATACTGAGTCATTGTGAGGATAACAGTTCATGGCAGGAATTTTGGCTGCCTCAGAATTAATCCACTGCAAATCTTAGACTACAAATTGTCTGAGAGGCACTGTTTACCCTTGATGGAAAGAAAACTGAGATATTGACATTAGAGTAGTTACTTCAGGGTGTTGAGACAAGCCTTGTATTACGCCAGCAGAGAAAATGAGGTGAAGGTCACTTGGAATTCTCCTAAAAAGAATTAAGGATTCTTGCGATATTCGCGAGATCTACCCGTGTGATTCAGGTTAGCATTGTGAAACTGCTCTGAGGACATCACAAGGATTCCAGGTCATGGTGCAACTCTCATTTTTGAGTTACCCTTCTACATTCTTTCTAAAATTCACATAAACGCTGTGAGAAGTAGAGTCTCTGTTTCAGTGCCTCGGAACAGCCCTTCATTCAAAAAGTCATATCTGCATGAGAAGACATGGTTAAGGACAGCGGTGATGGCTACCAGATATTTTTCATTAGTTTACTGCCCTGCCTTTTCTTTTGGGGCCAGGCAACCTGAATGAAAGCAAAGCGAGTGGTTGCCGTACATTACCGCACTGATATTTGGAGGCTCATTCTACTCGATGAAACTGCTTTACAGCGGTAGATAAGAGTAGGAGCCGTTTTGTTGTATTGTGGCAAAAATGCTTAGTCATTTTGAGCATAACTCTTAATGTCTTCAGTTGGGATTCCTACACACTTTTTGGGTGCAGATCTTAGGACAAAGTAGATGACAGTAATTCTTGAATGGCTAATGCATAAATGCTGAAATATGGTAACAAATTATGAGATGTGATTTGAATACACTTCTTTTCAGAATAGGGGAAGTGGAGTAGTGGGATATCACCTGACAATCATTTAGCAATTGCTAGGGAATCACACTGTGGTAACATGAACACATCGTGGAATTCACTTTAGGGCAAGTAAGACCCCTTCGGAATTGGTGTCTACCATGCAATTGCTCTTGGAACTGTGAGCATAGGTATTCAATTTCCATCTTAGAGTGAACCATGCCTCCATATGTGAAACAGTTTACACTCGAGTTTACCTCATTAATGATATCGGCATGGTGTGATGTTTTCAAACATTCACTGTATTTACCCTAAAGCGGGTAGAGAAAAGGAATATGGGCCATGGACTTCTATTGACATTTTCTTTTTTTTTCCTACCAAGAAGGTCTTCTTACAATGTGCCAAGTCCTCTACCTATGGTTCTTTTAAGTAATGTCAGGAGACATTCTTTGGGCTTAAGTTTCCACTCTCATTCCTAGAAAGAGGAAAACTGCTTGTCTGTGTTTGAGGCTCCCCAATTAAGTTCCTAAAAGAATAGTCTAGGCTATGTGCCAGTTTTTCTAGGTCCCACAATACCTTCTCTGAACAGGGAAAAAGCATGATGCTGTAAGTTATCGTCACCATTCAATCATTGTCAAAAGAAAAATTTGCTGACATGTAGCCAGTGTGTGCTGAATGTATTGTGAATACAACAAAAATTTGGTGCAATCAACTCACATTTTTATCATAAATGCTTCAATGGGGGAAAAATCTTGCAGCCAGGAATGGAGTCCTCCATTTTTCCTCCTCTTGGAGATGATAGATGGATCTCTAGGCCAAAATCTTTACAAGTTTCTGGTAACAAGGCACAGAATGCGTGCTGTGAAACTATGTCTTCATTGTGCACATTTTGGTCAATTGGTCCTGGAACTTCAAACTAGTTCCTTTAGGAGGGCAAGACTTGATGCTGAATTCCACAGTCTTTATTCTAGTTTGTCTGTCATACCAAAGGATTTTGCTGTGAGCCCAGGACTCCAGGTGAAATTTGTACATGAAGGACATGCTTGGAATATGGGGCTCATACTACCAATTCAGTCCCTGTTATGGAAAGTCAAAAAATAATGTGGTCTAATTTTTGAGTGCTACTTCCTGGAAATAATAGAAGGGATTGGAAAAGCAAACCAAAGTCAGTACTCTTGTTCATAATTAGAAATGCAGGGAAGATACAGGATTATAGGACTTAGATAAAATTTTGTTACTGTAGGCAATCATGCTTTGTGCTTAAAGTTCTCCTTTCTGATACTTTTCAAAGAGCACAGGCTTAGAGCCTTGGGTGCCAATTTCCCTTGTACTTTTTGTTAAAAAAAAAAAAAAAAAAAAAAAAACAGGCAATGTGCCTTGTGCCTGTGTCTCCACTCCACATCCTCTCCTGAGAGGATGGTGTTGCTGATATTAATGGTTTCCACCATTCTTCTTTTGTTCTGAGAACACAGCTTTCTTTGTGGTCCATATACTCCACATGAGTTTCTGTTCACAGTGGATACCTTGAGTGCAGTGTGAGTAGTTGTTTCATCTAGTTTGTAATGAATTTGATGGTCTTGAACATGGGAAACTGTGCCTGCTCTCTTGTTCCTTGAGGACACTTCAACATTGTTGTCACTGGCCTAAGTCTCCATTCATTTCCTTTGCATAAAGAAGTGCTTGTATCTAAATTTCTAGTGCACCACTCGACATTCGACCAGACTAAGAACCATGGGTTTGGAACATCACTTGAGTCTTTAAAAAAAGTTCTTGTGGCTGGATTCTTAGCGAACACTCAACATTCGATCAGAAAAAAAAGCTAAGAGCTATGGGTCAAGAACAACACTTCAGTCTTCATAATGAAGATATTCTGTTGCCTGAGGTCTCAGCTCGCCGTCTTGAAATAGGTGAATATCAGGCCAATATCTCCATCATCGTACCTAAGAAAAAATCCATACTGGGAGACAAGGTTCAAGTTTTTTTAGAAAGTTATTTTTACAATAGAAATAGCTGGCTTTGCCATTTACAGCCTACAATATCCAAATTCAAAGGAGAACAGACTTTTTGACTTTAGACCAGGGCTCCGTTGTATTAGTGTGTGAGGAAAAACAGGCTTTTGTCATGGATCGAGGTCTCTGGTCTACATTATTTAAAGGGAGTACAGTACTATTTTCTGAACCAAAGTCTCCTGTCTTCTCCATAAGAGAGTACAGTTTAAATGTGTGGTCCATGCACCACGCAGGACATTGTGTCATAGGTTCTAGGGTGTTAGTAATGTGAGCAGGGCCTTACACTAGTCTGTTCAAAATGAGAGAGTGTTAAGCTTGGTAGCAGTGCCCTGATGGACTGATGACAGGATCACGTGATCTTCCATTGGAATCAGGTGTGCAGCAAGGGCCTGGATCATAAGAAAACTGGGACATCGTGTGACAGATAGGGCCATGTAGTGCTTTCTTTGAAATGTCAAGTGCATATCTCGAGAAAATTTATGTAAACACTTATATAACATGAATCTGTGTGGAGCATAAAGTGGTTGACACAGCTTCCTAACTGAATGTAGTATCCTGTTAAAACCTCACCCAAGGTCAACGGCATACATGGCCATTCAGTGATTGAAAATTCACCTCTGGCTTTGTTTGTTGTGAGGAAAACTGCTTTATTTCAGTGGATCCAGCAGTCATACATTGGAAGAACTGAAAATGGGACCCAGAGTATGATGTGAGTAAGCAATGCCGAGTCATTGTGAGGACAACACTTCATGGCAGCAAGTGTGGCTGCCTCACAATTTCTCCATAGCATATATTAGACTACTAATAGTTTGTGAGGGACTGTTTAACCATGATGGAAAGAAAGCTGAAATATTGACATTAGAGCAGTTCCTTCAATTGTTCAGATAAGCCTTGTATTAGGCCAGTAGTGGAAAATGAGGTGAGTCATGTGGAATTCTCGTAACAAGTATTAATGATTCTCACAATATTCATGAGGTCTGCCTGCGAGATTCACATTACCATTTTGAAACGGGCTTGAGTGCATCACAGGGATTCCAGGTCATGGTATGTCTCTCACGTTTGAGTTACTCTTATACATTCCTTCTAAAATTCACATAAACACTGTGAGAAGAGTCTATGTTTCATATCTTGTAACAGTCCTTCATTCAAAAGGTCATATCTACATGATAAGGCATGCTTGAAGACAGCAGTAATGGCTACTAGATATTTGTCATTAGTTTATTGGCCTGTGTTTTCGTCTGTGGTCACGCAACCTGATTGAAAGTCAATGTATCAGAGTCGTACATTACAGCATTGAAGTTTCAAGGCTAAGTCTACTACTCTATCTACTTCACAGTGGTAGATAGAGTAGGCATCATTTTGCTGTATTGTGGCAAAAATGATGAGTCATTTGAGCATAACTCTTAATGTCTTCAGGTGAGATTCCTACACTCTTTTTGGGTGCTGATCTTAGGCCAACACATATGAGAGTGAATTATTTCATGGCCAATGCATCAATGCTAAAATATGGTAAGAGATAATGACACCTGTTTTGAATACAGTTCTCTTTAGGATAGAAGAAGAGGAGTAGTTGGAAATTAGGATAGAAGAAGAGGAGTAGTTGGAAATCACCTGACAATCATTTAGCAGTTACTAGATAATCAAATTGTGGTAACATGAACATAATGTGGGATTCACTTGAGGGCAAGAAAGACCCCTTTGAAATTAATGTGTACCATGTGTGCATAGGTATTCAATTTCCATCTTAGCACGAACCACACCTCAGTATGTGAAATGTTTTTCACTCGAGATTACCTTGTTAATGAGATTGGCATGATGTGATGTTTTCGAATATACACTGTACTAGTGCGGGTAGAGGAAAAGAATATGGGCCATGGACTTCAATTGACATTTTTTTTTTCTACCACGAAGGTCTTCTTACCATGTGCAAAGTCCTCCACCTATGGTTTCTCAGGAGACATTCTTTGGTTATAAGTTTCCGCTCTTTTTGCTAGAAAGAGGAAACTGATTGTTCATATTCCAGGTTCCTTAATTAAGTCTTGAAAGAAGAGTCCAGGCTATGTGCCAGTTTTTCTAGGGCCCACAATACCTTCTCTTATTAGGGGAAAAGATTGGTGCTATAAGTTATGGTCACCATTCAATCATTTTCAAAAGGGAAAATTGCTGACGTGGGTCCACTGTGTGCTGAATGCATTGCGAATGTGACAGAAATTTGGTGCAATCGACTGACATTTTTATCGTAAATTCTTCAATGGGAGAAAAATCTTGCAGCCAGGAATGGAGTCCTGCATTTTTCCTCCTCTTGGAGATGATAGATGGATCTCTAGGCCAAAATCTCCACATCAGTTTTTGGTAACAAATTTCAAAATGGGTGCTATTGGACTAGATCTTCATTGTGCACATTTTTGTCAATTGAAAGTTCTTTATTTTTTGGTCCTGGGTCTTCCAACCAGTTCCTTTTAGGAGGTCAAGGCTTGGTGCTGAATTCCATACTCTTCATTCTAGATAATCTTACATACCAAAGGCTTTTGCTGGGAGCCCAGGACTCCAGGTGAGATTTCTACATGAAAGTCATAGAATACTTAGAATACTGGGCCAATGTAACCAACTCAGTCCATGTTTGAGAAAGTCAAAAATGTGATGTGGTCCAATTTTTGAGTGCTATTTCCTGGAAATAATAGAAGGGATTGGAACTGCAAACCAAGGTCAGTGCTCTTGGTTCCGATTAAAAATCCAGGCAAGATATAGGGTTTTAGGACTTAAGATAAACTCTCTTACTGGGTGCAATCTTGCCTTGTGGTTAAAATTCTCCTTTCTGATACTTTTCAGAGAACACAGGCTTAGAGCCTTGGGTGCCAGTCTCTCTTTTATTTTTGTTAGGAAAAAACAGGCAATGCGACTCGTGCCTGTGTCTCCACTCCACATCCTCTCCTGAGAGGACAGTGTTGCCATTATTAACAGCTTCTACCATTCTTCTTTGTCCTGAGAACACAGTTTATTTTGTGGACCACACACTCCAAATGAGTTTATGTTCACCAGGGATACCTTGTGTGTAGTGTGATTAGTTGTTTCATCTATTCTGTAATGAATGTGATTGTCTTGAATGTGGGAGCCTGGGCATGCATCTAATTCCTAGAGGAGATTTTCAACTTGTTGTCACAGGCCTAATATCCATTCTCTTTCCCTTACATAAAAAATTGCATGTGCTGAATCCCCAGTGCATGACTCGACATTCGACCAGAGAAAAGCTAAGAACTATAGGTTGGGAACACGTTCAGTTTTAAGAATGAAGATATATTGTAGCCTGAGGTCTCAACTCAACATCTTGAAATAGGTGAAGAATATATATCTTTCAAGCCAATATCTCCACTATCACACCTAAAAAAAATCCATGCCTGGAGACAAGGTTCAAGGTTTTTGAGAAGGTTATTTTTACCAGAGATAAATCTGACTTTGCAGTTTATGGCCTATAATATCCAAATTCAAAGAGGACAGACTTTTTGGCTTTAGACCAGAATTCCATAGTATTAGTGTGTTAGGAAGAAACAGGCTTTTGTCATGTATCCAGTTCCCCAGTCTTCGTCATTTAAAGGGAGTACAGTACTGTTTCCTGAACCAAAGTCTCCTATCTTGTTTGTAAAAGAGTACAATTTAGATCTGTGGTCTATGCATCGCTTATGAGATTGTGTCACAGGTCAAGGATGTTAGTAATGTGAGCAGAGCCTTAGAGTTGTCTGTTCAGAATTAGAGAGTGTTAAGCTAGGTAGCCCTGCCCCAATGGACTCATGACAGAATCACATGATTGCCCATTGAAATCATGTGAGCAGCAGGAAACTGGACCATATGAAACACTGGGACATCATATTGACACATAGGGTCATGTAGTGTTTTCCTTGAGATGTAGAGTGCATATTTCTTGAGAAAATTTACATAAACACTGATAAAACATGAATCTGTGGAAAAGAAGTGGCTGAACAGGTTCCTAACCGAATGTTGTGTCTATATTAAAACCTCACCTGAGGTCAACGGTATATGTGGCCAGTCAATGATGGTTAATTCGCTTCTGGCTTTGTCTCTTGTGAGAAAAACTGCTTTATGTCAGTGGAGTAGGAAGTTATACATCTGAAGCATTGAAAATGGCACGCTGAATGTGATGTAAGCGACTGGATAGTGGTACAAATGACAGTAGCCATTTTGCTGTAGTGTAGGAAAAATGCTGAGTCATTGTGAGGATAAAACTTTATAGCAGGAAGATTGGCTGCTCAGCATTTCTCCATGGCAAATTAATAGAAGAGATTGGGCTGCAAACCAAGGCCAGTATTCTTATTCCTGATGAGAAATCCCAGCAAGATACAGGGTTTTAGGACTTGAGATAAAATTCTTTTACTGGAGGCAGTCTTGCCTTGTGGTTAAAGTTCTTTTTTCTGACACTTTTCTGAAAACACAGGTTTTGAGACTTGGGTGCCAGTCTCCCTTGTATTTTTTGATAGGTAAATCAGGCAATTTGCCTTGTGTCTGTATCTCCACTCCACATCCTCTCCTAGGAGGCCAGAGATGCTGATCTTAATGGCTTCCACCATTCTTGTTTTGTTCTGAGAACACAGATTTCTTTGTGGGCCATACACTCCACATGAGTTTCTGTGCACATGGGATACCTTGTGTGTAGTGTGAGTAGTTGTTTCATATCATCTGTTATGAATGTGATGGATTTGAAGGTGGGATCTTGGATCTGCATTCTAATTCTGTGAAGAGAGTTCTATCTTGTTGTCACGGGCCTAAGTCTCCATTCTCTTTCTCTTACATAAAAATTGTTTGTGGCTGGATGCCTACTTCACCACTTGACATTTGACCAAAAAAAGAAAAAGAAGCTAAAAACCATGGGCCAGAAACACAACTTCGGTCTTCAGAATGAATATATACTGTTGCCCGAGGTCTCAGCTCGATGTCTTAAAATAGGTGAAGAACTGTATCTTTCAGGACAGTTTCTCCACCATTGCACCTAAGAAAAAACTCCATGCCTAGAGACAAGTTTCACGTGCTTTTAGAAAGTTATTTTCATCAGAGAAAAACTGACTTTGCCGTTTATGGCCTACAATATCCAAATTTCAAGGAGGACAGAGTTTTTGGGTTTATATGAGGGCTTATTTGTATTAATGTGTTGGAAGAAATAGGCTTTTCATGAATCCAGGTCTCCAGTCTACCTCATTTAATGGGGGTACAGTACTTTGCTAAAATGAGGTCTATTGTCTTCTTTGTAAGGAGTACAGTTTAGATCCATGGTCCATGCACCGCACTTAAGATTGTGTAACGGGGTCTAGAATGTTAGTAATGTGAACAGGATCTTAGACTAGTCTGTTCAAAATTAGAGAGTTATAAGCTTGGTAGCAGTGCCCCAATGGATTCACGGCAGGATCATGTGATCGCCCGTTGGAATCAAGTGTGCAGCAGGGTACTAGACCATATGAAACACTGGGACATCATGTGAATGGTATGGTCATTATTGCATCCTTTAAGATGTCAAGTGCACATTTCTTTGGAAAATTTACATAAACACTGATAAAACATGAATCTGTGTGGAACAAAAAATGGCTGATACAGCTTCCTAACTGAATGTCATGTCCATATTAAAACCTCACCTGAGGTCAATGGTATATGCAGCGTCAATATCGTTAATTTGCCTCTGGCTTTGTCTGTTGTGAGGATAACTGCTTTATGGTAGTTGTGTCAGCAGTTATACATTGGAAGCATTGAAAATGGGACACTGAATGTGATGTTAGTAAGCAACTGGATAGTGGTGCAAATGACAGCAGCCATTTTGCTGTTGTATTGGAAAAATGCTGAGTCACTGAGAACATAAAACTTCATGGCATGAAGACTGGCTGCCTCAGCATTTCTCCATTGCAAATCTTAGACTACTGATAGTGTGAGAGGAACAGGTTAACCACGATGGAAAGACAGCTGAGATATTGGCATTAGGGCAGTTTCTTCAGGGTATTCAGACAAGCCTTGTATTAGGCAGCAGAGGAAAATGAGGTTAAAGTCACCTGCAAATCTTGGAAAAAGAATTAGGGATTCTAGCGATATTCACGAGGTCTGCCCATGGGATTCACGTTATCATTGTGAAACTGACCATGGATTCCAGGTCATGTGTGGCTCTCACTTTTGAGTTATCATTCTACATTTTTTCTAAAATTCACATAAACACTGTGGGAAGTAGAGTCCCTGTTTCAGTGCCTCGGAATAGCTCTTCATTCGAAAGGTCATATCTGTATGAGAAGACATGTTTGAGGACAGCAATGATGGCTTTCAGATATTTGTCATTAGTTTTCTGGCCTATGTCTTCATCTTTGGTCAGGTAACCTCATTGAAAGGAAAGCGAGCGGCTGTCGTACATTACCGCGTTGTAATTTGGAGGTTGAGTCTACTTGATGAAGTTCTCCTTCTCACACTGTTTATGTGAATTTTAGAATGATGTAGAAGGGTAACTCAAAAGTGAAAGCCACACTGTGAACTGGAATCCATGTGATGCCCTCAGACCAGATTAACAATGGTAATGTGAATCCTGTAGGCAGACCTCGTGAATATCGGGAGAATCCCTAATTCTTGTTACAAGAATTCCAGGTGACTTTCACCTCATTTCCCTCTGCCTGCCTAATACAGTGTTTGTGTACACACCCTGAAGCAACTGCCTTAATATCAATATCTCAGCTTTCTTTCCATCCTGATTAACCAGTCCCTCTCAGACTATTAGTATTTTAAGATTAGCAGTGGAGAAAATCTGAGGCATGAGTGTTATCCTCACAATGACTCAGCGTTTTTCCTGCACTACAGCAAAATGGCTGCTGTCGTTTGCACAACTATCTAGTCGCTTACTCACATCACACTAAACATCCCATTTTCAATCCTTCCAATGTATATCTGATGACTCAACTGTCATAAAGCAGATTTTCTCACAACAGACAAAGCCAGAGGCAAATTAACGATCATTTACTGGCTGCACGTGCTATTGACCTCCGGTGAGGTATTAATATGGACACGACATTCAGTTAGAAAGTGTGTCAGCCACTTTCTGTTCCACACAGATTCATGTGTTATCAATGTTTATGTAAATTTTCTCACGAGATATGTACTCGACATCTCAAAGAAAGCACTACATGACCCTGTCTTATGATGTCCCAGTGTTTCATATGAATACACTTCTTTTTAAAGTAGAGAAAGGGAGTATCGGTTTCTTGATGGATTCAAACTGGATCACATGATCACTTGTTGGAATCAGATGCGAAGCAGGGGACCTAACCATATGAAACACAGAAACATCATGTGACAGAGAGGGATATGTAGTGTTTCCTTTGACATGTCGAGTGCATATCTTTTGAGAAAATCTACATAAACATGAATCTGTTTAAAACAGAAAGTTACTGACACAACTTCTTAACTGAACATCATGTTCTTATTGAAAATTTACCCCAGGTCAACGGCATGTGCGACCAGTCAATGATCATTAATTCACCTCTGGCTTTGCTTGTTGTGTGGAGTAAAATTGCTTTATGGCAGTGCAGTCAGCAGTTATTCATTGGAAACATTGAAAATGGGATGCTTTGTGTGATATGAGTAAGCAACTGGATAGTGGTGAAAAGGACAACGGCCATTTTGCTGTAGTGTCAAAAAAATTCTGAGTCATAGTGAGGATCACACTTCATGACAGCAAGTATGGCTGCCTCAACATTTCTCCATTGCAAATCTTAGATTACTAATAGTCTTAAAGGGACTGGTTAACCACGATGGGAAGAAAACTGAGATATTCACATTAAGGGGGTTTATTCAGGGTGTTCAGAGAAACCTTGTATTAAGCCAGCAGTGGAAAAAGAGGTGAAAGTAACCTGGACTTCTCCTATCACCTGGTAAGTCCTCCATCTATGGTTCCCTTAAGTAAAGTCAGGAGACATTCTTTGGGCCTAAGTTTCCATTCTATTTCTTTGAAAAGGGAGAACTACTTGAATGTATTCAATGCTCCCCAATTAAGTATCTGAAACAACAGTCCAGGTTATGTACCAGTTTTTCTAAGGCCTGCATTACCTTCTGCTACCAAGAGAAAAGCTTGGTGCTATAAGTTATGGTCACCATTCAATGCTTGTTAAATGGGAAAATTGCTGACATGGGTCCAGTGTGTGCTGAATGTATTGTGAATATGACAGAAGTTTGGTGCCATCAGCCCATATTTCTATCATAGATACTTCAATGGGAGAAAAGTCTTGCAGCCAGAAACAGAGTCTTCTATTCTACCTTTTTTTTTTTTTGATATAATAGTTAAAACTCTCGCAAAAATCCACAAGAGTTTTTGATAACAAGGTCCAGGATGGGTGCTTTGTGATTAGGTCTTAATTGGGCACATAGTTGTCAATTGGATATTTTTTACTTTTTGATCCTGTGTCTTCCAACTATTTCCTTTTAGGAGGTCAAGCCTTGGTGCTGAATTCCACAGTCTTCATTCTATTTCATCTTCCATACTAAAGGCTTTTGCTGTGAGCCCAAGACTCCACGTGAGACTTCTACACAGAGGGCGTGCTTGGAATACTGGGCTCATGTTACTAATTCATATCCCATTAGGGAAAGTCAAAAAAAATGATGTGGTCCAATTTTTAAGTGCTATTTTCTGGAAATAATAGAAGGGATTGGAACTGCAAACCAAGGTCAGTACTCTTGGTCCTGATTAGAAATCCAGGCAAGATACAGGGTTTTAGGACTTGAGATAAAATTATCTTACCGGATGCAATATGACTTGTGGTTAAAGTTCTCCTTTCTGATACTTTTCAGAGAGCACAGGTTTAGAGCCTCAGGTGTCAGTTTCCCTTGTATTTTTGTGAGGAAAAAACAAGCAATGTGTCTTGTGCCTGTGTCTCTACTCCATATCCTTTCCTGGGAGGATAGTATTGCTGATCTTAATGGCTTCCACCATTCTTCCTTTGTTCTGAGAACACAGCTTTCTCTGTGGGCCATATACTGCACATGATTTTCTTTTCACAAGGAATACCTTTGGTGTAGTGTGAGTATATGTTTCATGTACTCTATAACGAATTTGACGGTGTTGAACTTGGGAGCCTGAGCATGCATTCTAATTTCTTGAGGACACTACCACCTTGTTGTCATAGGCCTAGTTCTCTAGTCTTTTTCCCTTTTATAAGAACTACTTGTGGTTGAATTCTTAGTGCATCAATCAACATTCGATTAGAAAAAAAAGCTAAGAACCCTGGTCAAGAACACCACTTCAGTCCTCAGATTGAAGATTTACCATTGCCTGAGGTCTCAGCTCAATGTCTTGAAATAGATGAAGAACTGTATCTTTCAGGACACTTTCTCCATCAACGCACCTAAAAATATTCCATGCCTGCAGACATGGTTCAAGATCTTTGAGAAAGTTATTTCTACCAGAGAAAAAGCTGGCTTTGCTGTTTACAGCCTACAATATCCAAATTCCAAGGAGGACAGTGTTTTTGGCTTTATACCAGGGGTCCGTTTTATTAGTGTGTTAAGAAGAAACAGGCTTTTGTCATGGATCCAGTTCTCCAGTCTACATCTTTTAATGAGAGTATAGTACTGTTTCCTAAACCAAAGTTTCCTGTTTTTTCTCTAAGAGAGTACAGTTTAGATCTGTGGTCCATGTTTTGCATTTGAGATGGTGTCACAGGGTCTGTGTTGTTGGTAATGTGAGTAGGGACATAGACTAGTCTGTTGAAAATGTGAGGGTTAAGCTTAGTATCAGTGCCTTGATGGATTCACAACAGGATCATGTGATCGCCCATTCGAATCAGGTGTGCATCAGTGGACTGGACCATATGAAACACTGGGATATCATATGACAGATAGGGTCATGTAGTGCTTTCTTTGAGATGTCGAGTGCATATCTCTTGAGAAAATTTACATAAACACTCATAAAAAATGAATCTGTGTGGAACAGAAAATGGCTGATACAGCTTCCTAATTGAATGTCATGTCCATATTAAACCTCACACGAGGTCCATGGCATATGCAGCCAGTCAATGATTGTGAATTCACCTCTTGCTTTGTCTCTTCTGAGGAAAACTGCTTTATGGCAGTGGAGTCAGCAGTTATACATTGGAAGCATTGAGAATGGGACAATGCTGAATGTGCTGTGAGTAAGCAACTGGATAGTGGTGCATACGATAGCAGCCATTTTGCTGTAGTGTTGGAAAAATGCTGGGTCATTGTGAGGATAACACTTCATAACAGGAAGGTTGGCTGTCTCAGCATTTCTTCATTGCATATCTTAACTACTAATATTCTGAGAGGAACTGGTTAACCACATTGGAAAGAAAGCTGAGATATTGACATTAGGGCAGTTCCTTCAGCGTATTCAGACAAGCTGTGTGTTGGGCCAGCAGAGGAAAATGAGGTGAAAGTCACCTGGAATTCTCATACCAGGAATTAAAGATTTTCATGATATTCACGAGGTCTGCCCGTGGGATTCAAGTTACCATTGCGAACCTGGCCAAAAGTCATCACAGGGATTCCAGGTCATTGTGTTGCCCTTATTTTTAAGTTAGCCTTCTACATTCATTCTAAAATTCACAAAAACATCGTGAGAACATGTGTCCCTGTTTCAGTGCCTAGAAACAGCCTTTCATTAGAAAGGTCATATCTGCATGAGAAGACATGTTTGAGGACAGTGGCATTGGCTACTGGATATTTGTCATTAGTTTACTGGCCTGAGTTTTCACCTCTGGGCAGGCAACCTGATTGAAAACAAATGGAGCAGAGGTCATACATTACCATGTTGAAATTTGGAGGCTGATTCTATTTGATGAAGCTACTTCACAGCGGTAGATAGAGTAGGCGCCATTTTGCTGTATGTGCAAAAATGCTGAATCATTGTGAGCACAACTGTTAATGTCTTCAGGTGGGACTCCTACACTCTTTTTGGGAGCAGATCTTAAGCCAATGCTGATGAGAGTGAATTTTTTCAAACCAATGCATCAATACTGAAATATGGTAAGAGATTATGAGACGTGTTTTGAATACACTTCTCTTTAGGATAGTGGAAGAGGAGTAGCTGGATATCACCTGATAATAACTTAGCAATTACTATGGAAATACACTGCAGTAACAGAAACATCTCACGGGATTCACTTGAGAACAAAAATGACCCCTTCGAAATTGGTGTCTACCATGTGACTAGTCTTAGAACGGTGCACATAGGTATTCAATTTCCATCTTAGCATGAACCACGCCTCAGTATGGGCAAAGTTTACTACTCAAGTTTACCGAAATAAAAAGATTGGAATGGTGTGACATTTTTAAACATTCACAGTACTTACCCTAGTGCCACTAGAATAAAGGAATATGATCCATGGACTTCTATCAACATTTTCTTCTTTTTTTTTTCTACCAAGAAGGTCATCTAACTATGTGCCAAGTCCTCCAACAATGTTTCCTTTAAGTACTGTCAAGAGATATTTTTTAGGCCTATGTTTCCACTCTACTTTCTAGAAAGTGGAGAACTGCTTATTTGTATTTGAGGTCTGAAAGAACAGTCCACAAATTGGCCTAATTTCCACAACCCCAAATAATGTAGGAGCCCCAACTGAAAACATTAAGAGATATGCTCACAGTGACTCAGCATTTTTGCCACAATACAGCAAAATGGCTCCTTCACTATATACCGCTGTGAAGTAGCATCATCAAGTAGAATCAGACTCCAAATTACAAAAGCGGTAGTGTACAAAAGCTGATAGCTTTGCTTTCAGTCTGGTTGCTTGACCACAGACAAAACCTCAGGCAGTAAACTAATGACAAATATCTGGTAGCTATCACCACTGTCCTCAAGCATGTCTTCTCATACAGATATGACCTTTCAAATAAAGTAATGTTCTGAGGCACTGAAACAGGCACTCTTTTTCTCACATTATTTATATCAATTTTAGAAGGAATGTAAAATGGTACTCAAAAGTGAGAGCCACACCATAACCTGGAATTCATGTGATGCCCTCAGGCCTGTTTCACAATGGTAACATAAATCTTGCTGGCAGACCTCGTGAATGTCACAAAAATCTTAACTTCTTGTTATGAGAATTCCAGGTGACTTTCACCTCATTTTTCTCTGCTGGCCTAATACAAGACTTGTCTGAACATCCTGAAGAAATTGTCAATATCTCAGCTTTCTTTCCATTGTGGTTAACCAATCCTGCACAGACTATTAGTAGTCTAAGATTTGCAATGCAGAAATGCTGAGGCAGCCAATTTTCTTGCCATAAACTGTCATCCTCACAATGACTCAGAATTTTTCCTACACTACAGAAAAATGGCTGCTGTCGTTTGCACCACTATCCAGTCGGTTACTCACATCACAGTCAGTGTCCCATTTTCAATGCTTCCAATGTATTACTGCTGACTCCACTACCATAAAGCAGTTTTTCTCACAACGGACAAAGTCAGAGGCGAATTAATGATCATTGACTTTCTGCATATGCCAGTTCCACGCAGATTAATGTTTTATCAGTGTTTATTTAAAATTTCTCAAGATATATGCACTGGACATCTAAAAGAAAGCACTACATGACCCTATTGGTGACATGATGTCAAAGTTTTCATATGGTCCAGGCCCCTGCTGTGCACCTGATTTCAACAGGTGATCATGTGTCCTTGTTGTAAAACCATGAAGGGAATGCTACTAAGTTCAATGCCTTGTAATTTTGAACAGACTAATCTAAAGCCCTGCTCACATTACTAACATCCTGGACCTGTGACACAATTACGAGTGCTGTGCATGGACCACAGATCTAAACTGTACTCTATTGAAGAGAAAACAGAAGGCTTCAGTTCAGGAAATAGTACTGTACTCCGTTTAAATGATGTAGACTAGTGGATTGGATACATGACAAAGCCTGTTTCTTCATAACACACTAAAACAACAGAGCCTGGGTATGAACCCAAAATCTGTCGTCCTTGGAGTTGGATATTATACACCGTAAATAGCAAAGCCAGCTTATTCTCTGGTAAAAATAACTTTTTCAAAGTATTTGAACCTTGTTTCCAGGCATCAATTTTTTTTCTTAGATGTGATGGGGAAGGTATTGGCTTGAAAGATATAGTTATTCACCTATTTCAACATCAAGCTGAGACCTCAGGCAATAGTATATCTTCATTTGAAGACTGAAGTGGTGTTCTCGACACATAGTTCTTAGCCTTTTTTTCTTCAAATGTTGAATGGTGCACTAGGAATCCAGACACAACCATTTCTATATGCAAGGTAAAGAGAGTGGAGACTTAGGCCTGTGACAACATGGCATAACTCTCCTCAAGGAATTAGTCTGCAGGCTCAGTCTCTCACGTTCAAGGTCATCAAATTCATTATAGAATAGATGAAACAACTACTCACACCACACCCAAGGTATACATTGTGAACAGAAACTCATGTGGAGTTTATGGCACACAAAGAAGGCTGTGTTCTCAGAACAAAAGAAGAATCATGGAAACCTTTAATATCAGCAACGCTCTTCTCTCAGAAGAGGACATGTAGTGGAAACATACGCCCAAGACACATTGCCTGTTTTTTCCTAACAAAAATATAAGAGAGACTGGCACACAAAGCTCTAAGCCTGTGCTCTCTGAAAAGTATCAGAAAGGTGAACTTTAACCACAAGGCAAAATTGCCTTCAGTACAAGAGTTTATCTCAAGTCCTAAAACCCTGTATCTTGCCTGGATTTCTAATCAGGAACAAGAGTACTGACCTTGGTTTGCAGTTATAATCTCTTCTATTATTTCCAGAAAGTAGTACTCAAAAATTGGACTACATCATTTTTTTTGACTTTCCCTAACAGGGATTGAATTGGTAACCTGAATTCAGTACTCCAATCATGTCCTCCATTTAGAAATCTCACCTGGAGACCTGGGCTGAAGCAAAAGACTTTGGTATGGAAAATTAACTAGAATGAAGACTTTGGCATTCAGCATTAAGACTTGACCTCATAAAAGGAACTTGTTGGAAGAACCAGATTCAAAAATTAAAGAACATCCAATTGTCAAAAATGTCACAATGAAGACCTATTCCCACAGCAGCCATCCTGGACCATGTTATAAGAAACTCTTGTGGAAATTTTGTCCCAGAGATCCATCTATCATTTCCAAAAGGAGAAAGAATAGAGGACTCTGTTCCTGGCTGGAAGACTTTCCTCCCATTAAAGCATTGATGATAGGAATGCGGGCCAATGACACCAAACTTTTCTCATACTCACAATACATTTTGCACACACTGGACACACATCAGCACTTTTCCCTTTTGACAGTGATTGAATTAGACCAAATCTTACAGCACCAAGCTTTTCCCCTATTGAGAAAAGGTAGTGTGGGCCCTAGGAAAAAATGGCACATAGCCTGACTGTCCTTTCATGAAATTAATTGGGGTGCTTCGAATATTGACAAGCCATTCTCCTCTTTCTAGAATAGAGAGTGGAAACTTAGGCCCAAAGAATGGGTTTTCACATTACTTAAGGAAACCAAAGGTGAAGGATTTGGCACATGGTAAAGAAGGCCTTCTATGTAGGAAAAAAAAAAAAGAAATTGTCGATAGAAGTTCATAGACCATATTTCGTTCCTCTAGCCGCACTGGGGTAAGTACAGTGAATGTTTGAAAACATCACACCATGCCGATCTCACTAACAAGGTAAACTCGAGTGGAAACATTTCACATACTGAAGTATGGTTCATGCTAGATTGAAATTGAATACCTAGGTGTACAGTTCTAGGACCAGTCACATGGTAGACACAAAATTTGAAAAGGTATTTCTTGACCTCAAGTGAATCCTAAGAGGTGCTCCTATTACCACAGTGTGATTCCCTACTAATTACTAAATGATTGTCAGGTGATTTCCAACTACTACTCTTTTCCTATCCTAAAAAGAAGTGTATTCAAAACACATCTCAAAATCTTTTTCCATATTTCAGCATTGATGCACTGACTGTGAAAGAATTCACTCTCATCTACGTTGGCCTAAGATCTGCATCCAAAAATAGTGTAAAGTTCCACCTGAAGACATTAAGAGTTATGCTCACAATGACTCTGCATTTTTGCCACAATACAGCAAAATGGCACCTGCTCTATCTACCGATGTGAAGTAGCTTCATCAAGTAGATTCAACCTTCAAATTACAATGCGGAAATGTACGACAGCCGCTCGCTTTGCTTTCAATAAGGTTGCCTGGCCACAAAAGAAAAGTCAGGGCAGTAATCTAATAAAAAGTATCTGGTAGCCATCACCATGTCTTTTCATGCAGATATGACTTTTCGAATGAAGGACTTTTATGAGGCACTGAAACAGGGACTTTTCACAGTGTTTATGTGAATTTTAGAAGGAAATGTAGAAATGTAACTAAAAACTGAAGCCACACCATGACGGAGAATGCGTGTGATGCCCTAGGCCCATTTCACAATGGTTTTTCAAATCCTCCAGGCAGATCTCCTGAATATCACGAGAATCTTTAATTCTTGTTACGAGAATATCAGGTGACTTTTACCTCATATTTCTCTGCTTGCCTAATACAAGGTTTGTCTGAATACGCTGAAGGAATTGCCTCAATGTCAATTTTCTTTCCATCGTGATTAACCAGTACCTCCCAGACCTATAGTAGTATAAGACTTGCAATAGAGAAATGCTGAGGCAGTCAGCCAATCTTCCTGCCATGAACTGTTATCCTTGCAATTACTCAGAATGTTCTCTACACTACAGCAAAATGCCTGCTGTTGTTCGCCCCACTATCCAGTCACTTACATCACACTCAGCATCTCATTTTCAATGCTTCCAATGTATAATGCCAACTCCATTGCCAAAAAGCAGTTTTCCTCACAGCAGACAAAGCTAGAGGCGATTTAATGATCATTGACTGGATGCATATGCCATTGACCTTGGATAAGGTTTTAACATAGACACAACATTCAATTAAGAGGCTCTGTCAGCCACTTTCTGTTCCACGCAGATTTATGTTTTATCAGAGTTTATGTAAATTTTCTCAAGAGATATGCACTCAACATGTCAAAGAAAGCACTATATGACCATATCTGTCACACGATGTCACATTGTCTCATATGGTCCCGTCCCCTACTGCACACCTGTTTCCAACAGGTGATCACATGCTCCTGTCGTGATTCCATCTGGGCACTGCTAACAAGATTAACACTCTCTTATTTTGAACAAACTTGTTTAAGGCCCTGCTCACATTACTAACATCCTAGACCCTGTGAGACAATCTCAAGTGTGATGCATGGACCACAGATCTAAATTGTACTCTCTTACAAAGAAGACAGGAGACTTTGGTTCAGAAAACAGTACTGTACTCCCTTTAAATGATGTAGACTGGAAATCTGGATCCATGAGAAAAGCCAGTTTCTTCCTAACACACTTAAAAATGGAGCCCTAGTCTAAAGCCAAATGTCTGTCTTTCTGGGTATTTGGATATTGTAGGCCATAAAAGACAAAGCCAGCTTTTTCTCTGGTAAAAAATAACTTTCTCAAAGAAATTGAACCTTGTCTCCATAAATGGATTTTTTCTGAGGTACAATGGTGGAGATATTGTCCTAAAGATACAGTTCTTTACCTATTTCAAGACGTCAAGTTGAGACCTAAGGCCACAGTATATCTTCATTCTGAAGCCTGAAGTGCTGTTCCTGAACCACAGTTCTTAGCTTTCTCTAGCTTTGTCTGTTATGAGAAAAACTGCTTTATGGCAGCAAAGTCAGCAGTTATACATTGGAAGCATTGAAAATGGAACTCTGAGAGTGATGCGAGTAAGTGACTAGATAGTGGTGCAAATGACAGCAGCCATTTTGCGGTAGTGTGTGACAAATGTTGAGCCATTGTGAGAATAACACTTCATGGCATGAAGATTGACTGCCTCAGCATTTCTCCATTGCAAATCTTAGACTTCTAATAGTCTGAGAGGGACTGGTTAACCATGCTGGAAAGAAAACAGAGATATTGACATTAGGGCAGTTCCTTCAGGGTGTTTGGAAAAGCCTTGTATTAGGCCAGTAAAGAAGAATGGGGTGAAAGATACCTGGAATTCTCATAAAAAAATTAAAGATTCTTGTTGTATTGACAAGATCTGCATGTGGGTTTCACGTTACCATTGTGAAACTGGACTGAGAACATCACAGGGATTCCATGTCAAGGTGTTGATCTCACTTTTGAGTTACATTTCTACAATCCTTCTAAAATTCACATAAACACGGTGAGAAGGTGAGTTCCTGTTTCAGAGCCTTGAAATAGCCCTTCATTCGAAAGTTCCTATCTCCATGAGAAGACATGTTTGAGAACAGTGGTGATTGCTACCAGATATTTGTTTTAGTTTACTGGCCTGAGTTTTCTTCTCTGATCAGGCAACCCAATTGAAAGCCAAGCAAGCAGCTATCATACATTACCGCATTGTAATTTGAAGGTTGAATCTACTTGATGAAGCCATTTCACTGCGGTAGATAGAGGAGGCACCATTTTGCTGTATTGTGGCAAAAATGCGGAGTCATTGTGAGCATAACTCTTAATGTCTTCAGGTGAGATTCCAATACTCTTTTGGGTACTGGTCTTAGGCCAACGTAGATGAGAGTGAATTTTTAGTAGGTCAATGCATCAATGCTGAAATATGGTAAGAGATTATGATATGTGTTTTGAATACAATATTTTTAGGATAGGAGAAGAAGAGTAGTTGGAAATCACCTGACATTCACTTAGCAATTACTGGGGAATCACACTGCAGTAACATGAACACCTCCCAGGTTTCCCCTGAGGGCAAGAAAGACCCCTTCGAAATTGATGTCAAACATGTGCCTGATTTTGGGACTGTGTGCATAGGTATCTAATTTCAATTTTGGCATAAACCACACCTCAGTATGTGAAACGTTTTCCACTCAGGTTTACCTTGTAAATGAGATCATCATGCTGTGATGTTTTTAAACATTCACTGTACTTACCCTAGTGCGACTAGAGGAAAGCAAAGGAATATGGGCCATGGACTTCTTTCAATATTTTCTTTTCTTTTTATTTTTACCAAGAAGTCTTTTTACCATATGCCAAGTTCTCAAGCTATGGTTCCTTTAAGTAATGTCAGGAGACATTCTTTGGGCCTAAGTTTCCACTCTATTTTTTAGAAAGAGGAGAACTGCTTGTCTGTATTCAAGGTTCCCAAATTAAGTTCCTGAAAGAACAGTCCAAGCTATGTGCCATTTTTAATAGTGCCCATGGTAGCTTCTTTTTGAGCAGAAAAGCTTGGTGATGTAAGTGATGGTTATCATTCAATCATTGTCAAAAGGCAAAATTGTTGACATGGGTCCAGGGTGTGCTGAATGTATTGTGAATATAATAGAAGTTTGGTGCCATTGGCCCATATTTCTATCATAAATGCTTTAATTGGAGGACAGTCTTGGAGTTAGGAATGGAGTTTTCTATTCTTCCTGCTTTTGGAGATGATAGATGGATCTCTAGGCCAAAACCTCCACAAGAGTGTCTGGTAAAAAGGTCCAGGATGGATGCTGTGGGACTAGGTCTTCATTGTGCACATTTTTGTCAATTGAATGTACTTTACTTTTTGGTCCTGGGTCTTCTGACCAGTTCCTTTTAGGAGGTCAATACTTGGTGCTAATTCCACAATCTTCGTTCTAGTTCATCTTCCATACCAATGTATTTTTTCTTTTCTTATGTGCAAGGCTTTTGCTGTGGGCCAAAGACTTGGGTACAATTTCTACACAGAGAAAATGCTTAGAATACTGGGGTCATGTTTCCAATTTAATCCCTCTTAGAGAAAGTCAAAAAAATGCTGTGGTCCATTTTTGAGCACTACATCCTAGTAATAATAGAAGACATTAGAACTGCAAACCAAGGTCAGTATACTTTTTCATGATGAGAAATCAAGGCAGGATACAGGGTTTTAGGACTTCAGATAAAATTCTCTTACCAAAGTCAATCTTGCCTTGTGGCTAAAGTTCTATTTCTGGTACTTTTCAGAGAGTATAGACTTAGAGCTTTGGGTGCCATGCTTCCTTGTATTTTTTGTTAGGGAAAAACAGGCAATGTGCCTTGTGCCTGTGTCTCCACTCCATATCCTCTCCTGGGACATTAGTGTTGCTGGTATTCATGGCTTCCATCATTCTTATTTTGTCCGGAAAACACAGCTTTCTTTGTGGGCCATACACTCCACATGAGTTTCTGTTCACAGGGTAAACCTTGGGTGTAGTGTGAGTAGTTGTTTCATCTTGTCTGTAATAAATTTAATGGTTTTGAACATGGGAGCCTGTGCCTATCTATAATTCTTTGAGGTTATTTCCATCTTGTTGTCATAAGCCTAAGTCTCCATTCTCTTTCCCTTGAATAAAGAATTGCTTGTGGCTGGATTCCTAGTGAACCACTCAACAGTCAACCAGAAAAAAAAAAAGCTAAGAACCATAGGTCAGAAACACTACTTCACTGGTCAGATTGACGATATACTGTGGCCTGAGGTCTTAGCTCACTGTCTTGAAATAGGTGAAGAACTGTATTTTTCATGTCAATATCTTCACCATTGCACATAAGAAAAAATACATGCATGGAGAACAGGTTCAAGTTCTTTGAGACAGTTATTTTTACTAGAGAAAAAGCTGGTTTTGCCATTTATGGCCTACAATATCCAAATTACAAGGAGTAAAAACTTTTTGGTTTTTGACCAGGGCTTCATTGTATTACTGTGTTAGGAAGAAACAGGCTCCTGTCATGGATTCAGTCCACCAGTCTACATCAATTAAAGGGAGTACAGTACTGTTTCCTAAACTGAAGTACCCTGTCTTCTCTGTAAGGGAGTACAGTTTAGATCTGTGGTCCATGCACCACACTTGAAAATGTGTCACAGAGACTAGGATGTTAGTAATTTGAGCAGGGCCTTAGACTAGTCTGTTCCAAATTAGAAAGTGTTAAGCTTGGTAGCAATGCCCTGAGGAATTCATGACAGGATCATTTGATTGCTTGTTGGAATCAGGTGCACAGCAGGGGATTGGACCATATGAAACACTGGAACATCATGTGACAGATAGGGTCATGTAGTGCTTACTTTGAGATGTTGAGTGCATATCTTTTGAGAAAATTTACATAAACTCCGATAAAACATGAATCTGTGTGGAATAGAAAAAGTCAGACACAACTTCCTAGCTGAAATTCGTGTCCATATTAAAACCTCACCCGAGGTCCATGGCATATTTGGTCAGTCAGTGATCATGAATTCTCCTGCCTTTGTCTGTTGTGAAGAAAACAGCTTAATGAGGTGGTGTCAGAAATTATACATTGAAGCATTGAAAATGTGACGCTGAGTATGAGTTGAGTAAGGACTGGGTAGTGGTGCAAATGACAGCAGCCATTTTGCTGTAGTATAGGAAAAATGCTGAGTTATTGTGAGGATAACAGTTCATGGCAGGAACATTGGCTGCCTCAGCATTTCTCCATTGCCAAACTTAGACCACTAATAGTCTGAGAGGGACTGGTTAATCATGATGGAAAGAAAGTTGAGATATTGACATTAGGGCAGTTACTTCAGGGTGTTCAGACAAGCCTTGTATTAGGCCAGCAGAGAAAAATGAGGTGAAAGTCACCTGAAATTCTCATAACAAGAAGTTAAGATTCTCATGACATTCATGAGGTCTGCCAGCAAGATTTATGTTACCATTGTGAAACAGGCCTGAGGGCATCACATGAATTCCAGGTTATAGTGTGGCTCTCACTTTTGAGTACCATTTTACATTCCTTCTAAAATTCACATAAAGACTACGAGTACGAGGAGAGTCTCTATTTTAGTGCCTTGGAACAGCCCGTCATTTGAAAGGTCATATCTGCATGAGAAGACATGCTTGAGGACAGCAGTGATGGCTACCAGATATTTATCGTTATTTTACTACCCTTAGTTTTCATCTGTTGTCAGGCAAATGGATTGAAAGCATAGCAAGTGGCCGTAGTATATTACTGCATTGAAATTTGGAGGCTGTTTCTCCTGGATGAAGCTACTTCACAGTGGTAGATAAAGTAGGCTCCTTTTGGCTATATTGTGGCAAAAAGATGAGTCATTGTGAGCATAAATCTTAATGTCTTCTGGTGGGATTCCTATACTATTTTTGGTTGTGAACCTTAGGTAAACGCAGATGGGAGTGAATTCGTTCACGGCCAATGCATCAATGCTGAAATATGGTAAGAGGTTAGGAGACATGTATTGAATACACTTATTTTTAGGATAGGGGAAGAAGAGTATTTGGAAATCACCTGAGAAGCATTTAGCGATTACTAGGGAATCAAGCTGCGGTAACATAACACCTTGCAAAATTCACTTTAGGATAAAAAAGACCTCATCGAAACTGGTGTCCACCATGTGACTGGTCTTGGAATTTTGCACACAGGTATTCAATTTCCATCTTTGCATGAACTTTGCCTCATACTTTTACATACTTTGCCTCAGTATGTGAAATGTTTTTTACTCGAGTTTACCTTGTTAATGAGATTGGCATGGTGTGATGTTTTCAAACATTCCCTGTACTTACCCTAGTGTGGGTAAAGGAAAGGAATATGGGCCATGGACTTCTACTGACATTTTCTTTATCTTTTTATTTTTTTATTTTTTTAACCAAGAAGGTTTTCTTACCATCTGCCAAATCCTCCTCCTATGGTTTCTTTAAGTAATGTCAGGAGACATTCTTTGGACCTAAGTGCATTCTATTTGCTAGAAGGAAGAGAACTGCTTGTCTGTGTTCAAGCCATTACAATTAAGTTCTTGAAAGAAGAGTCGAGGTTATATGACAGTTTTCCTAGGACCTACACTACCTTCTCTTATGGAAGAAAACCTTGGTGCTGTAAGTTATGTTTAACATTCAATCATTGTCAAAAGAGAAAATTGATGACGTGGGTCCAGTGTGTGCTGAATGTATTGTGAATATGATAGAAATTTGGTGCCATCGGCCCACATTTCTATCATAAATGCTTTAATGGGAAGACAGTCCTTGAGCCAGGAATGAAGTCCTATTTTTTTCCTCCTCTTGGAGATAATAGGTGGAACTCTAAGGCCAAACTCTCAGAAGAGTTTCTGGTAACAAGGAAAATATGGAGCCATAGGTGAAGGTCTAGGCACATGGTAAGAAAACCATCTTGGTAGAAAAAATAAAAATAAAATGTTGAAAGAAGTCAATGGCCCTTATTCCTTTCCTCTACTTGCACTAGGGTAAGTACAGTAAATGTTTAAAAACATCACAACATGTTGATTTCATTAACAAGGTAAACTTGAGTGGAAAACGTTTCACATACTGAGGCGTGGTTCATGCTAAGATGGAAATTGAATACCTATGCGCACAGTTCCAAGAACACTCACATGGTAGACACCAATTTTGAAGGGGTCTTTCTTGCCTTCAAGTGAATCCCGTGAGATGTTCATGTTCCCGCAGTGTGATTCCCTTGTAATTGCTAAATGATTGTCAGGTGATTTACAACCTTTCCTATTCTCCTATCCTAAATAGAAGTATATTTAAAATACATCTCATAAACTCTTACCACATTTCAGCATTGATGCATTGGCTGTGAAAGAATTCACTCTCATCTGCGTTGACCTAAGATCCGGACTCCAAAAAAGTATGGAGTTTCTCCTGAAGACATTAAGAGTTATGTTCACAATGACAGCATTCTTGCCACAATACAATAAAATGGCACCTACTCTATCTACGGCTGTGAAGTAGCTTCATCAAATACAATCGGCCTCCAAACTTCAACACAGTAATGTACGACAGCAGCTCACTTTGCTTTCAGTCAGTTTGCCTGACCAGAGACAAAACTTAGACCAGTAAACTAACGAAAAATATTTGGTAGCCATCACTGCTGTCATCAAGCATGTCTTCTCTTGCAGATATGACCTTTCAAATGAAGGGCTGTTCCAAGGCATTAAAACAAGGACTCTCCTTCTCACAGTGTTTATGTGAATTTCAGAAGGAATGTAGAAGGATAACTCAAAACTAAGAGTCACACCATGACCTGGAATCCATGTGATGTCCTCAGGCTAGTTTCACAATGGTAACTTGAATCCCTCAGGAAGACCACGTGAATATCACAAGACTCCTTCATTATTGTTACAAGAATTCCAGGTGACTTTCACCTCATTTTCCTCTGCTGGCCTAATACAAGGCTATTCTGAACACACTGTAGAAACTGGCCCAATGTCAGTATCTCTGCTTTTTTTCCATCATGGTTAATCAGACCTTCTCAGACTATTTGTAGTCTAAGATTTTCAAATGAGAAATGCTGAGGCAACCAATCTTTTTGCCATGAACTGTTATCCTTACAATGACTCAGCATTTTTCCTACACTATAGCAAAGTGGCTGCTGTTGTTTGCACCACTATCTTGTCGCTTACATCACATTCAGCGTTGTCCCATTTTCAATGCTTTCAATGTATAACTGTCATCTCCACTGCCATAGAGCAATTTTCCTCACAACAGACAAAGCCAGAGGTAAATTAACGATCATTGATTGGCCATATATGCCGTTGACCTTGGGTGAGATTTTAATATAAACACGACATTCAGTTAGGAAGTTGTGTCAGCCACCGTCTGTTTTACACAGATTTATGTTTTGTCAGGGTTTATGTGAATTTTCTAATAGATATGCACTCGACATCTCAAAGAAAGCACTAAATGACCCTATCTGTCACATGATGTCTCAATGTTTCATAAGGTCCAATCCCCTGCTGTGCACCTGATTCCAACGGGCAATCATGTGATTGTGTTGTGAATCCATCAGTGCAGGGCTACCAAGCTTAACATTCTCTAATTTTGAACAGACTAGTCTAAGGCCTTGCTCACATTACTAACATCATAGACTCAGTGACACATCTCAAGTGTTGTGAATGGACCACATATCTAGTAACTACACTCTTACAGAGAAGACAGGAGTCCTCAGTTCAGGAAACAGTACTCCCTTTAAATGATGTAGACAAGAGACTTGGATTCATGGCATAAGCCTGTTTCTTCCTAACACACTAATACAGCGAGGCCTGGTCAAATGCCTAAAAGTCTGTCCTCCTTGGAATTTGGATATAATAGGCCATAAATGGCAAAGCCAGCTTTTTCTCTGGTCAAAATAACTTTCTCAAAGAACTTGAACCTTGTCTTCAGGAATGGAGTTTCTTCTTAGGTGTGATGGTGGAGATATTGATCTGAAAGATACAGTTCTTCACCTATTCCACAATGTTGAGCTGAGACCTCAGACCACAGTTTATCTTCATTCTGAAGAGTGAAGTGGTGTTCCCGAACCATGGTTCTTAGCTTTTTTATTCTGGTCGAATATCAAGTGGTACACTAGGAATCTAGTCACAAACATTTCTTTATGCAAGGGAAAGAGAATAGAGACTTAGGCCTATGACAACAGGGTGGAACTCTCCTCCAGAAATTAGAGTGCAGTCCCAGGACCAAAATTCAAGACCACCAAATTCCTTTCAGACTAGATAAAACAACTATTCACTCTACACCCAAGGTATCCCCTGTGAACAGAAACTCATGTGTAGTGGATGGGCAACAAAATAGCTGTTGTCTCAGAACAGAAGGAAAATAATGGAAGCATTTAATACTAACAACACTGTGCTGCTAGCAGTGGTTGTGGAGTGGAGACACAAGCACAGGCACATTTTCTGTTTTTTTTTTTTTTTTTTTTTTTTTATAAAAAAAGTACAATAGAGATGGGCACACAAGGCTCTAAACTTGTGCTCTCTGAAAAGTATGAGTAGGTAATCTTTAACCACAAAGCAAGATTGCCTTCAGTAAGAGAATTTTATCTCAAGTCCTAAAACCCTGTATCTTGCCTGGATTTCTCATCAAGAACAAGAGTACTGACCTTGGTCTGGAGTTCCAATTTCTTCTATTAGTTCTAGGAAGTAGCGGTCAAAAATTGGACCACATCATTTTTTTTTACTTTCCCTAGCAGGGACTGAATTGCTAACATGAGCCCAGTATTTCAAGCATTTCCTCTTGTAGAAATTTCACCTGGAGTTCTGGGTTCAAAGCAAAAACCTTTGGTATAGAAGATGAACTAGAATGAAGATTGTGGCATTCAGCACCAAGCCTTAACCTCCTCAAAGGAACTGGTTGGAAGACCCAAGACCAAAAAGTAAAGAACATCCAATTGACAAAAATGTAAACAATGAAGATGTAGACCCATAACACACATCCTGGACCCTGATACTAAAAACTCTTGTGGATATTTTGGCTTAGAGATCCCTCAGTCATCTCCAAGAGAAGGAAGAATAGAGGACTTCATTTCTGGCTCCAAGACTTTTGTCCCATTAAAGTATTTTTGATAGAAATGTGGGCTGATGGTACCAAAATTCTGTTGTATTCACAATACATTCAGCACAAGCTAGACCCATGTCAGCAATTTTCCCTTTTGACAATGACTGAATGGTGACCATAACTTAAAGTACTAAGCTTTTCCTCTAGTAAGAAGAAGAAATGTGAGCCCTAGGAAAACTGGCACATATCCTGGACTCTTCTTTCAGGAACTTAATTGGGGAGACTTGAATATGGACAAGCAGTTCTCATTCTAGGAAACAGAGTGGAAACTTAGGCCCAAAGAATGTCTCTTCACATTACTTACATGTACCATAGGTGGAGGACTTGGCACATGGTAAGAAGACCTTCTTGGTAGAAAAAGAAAAAAGAAAAAGTCGATAGAAGTTCATGGCCCATATTTTTTTCCTCTAGCCTCACTAGGATAGGTAAAGTGACTTTTGAAAACATTACATTATGCCAATCTCATTAACAAGGTAAACTAGAGTGGAAAATGTTTCACATAATGAGGTGTGGTTCATGTTAACATTAAAATTGAATACTTTTTCACACAGTTCCAAGACCAGTCACATGGTAGAAACCAATTTTGAAAAGGTATTTCTTGCTCTCAAGTGGAGCTTGTGAGAAGTTCAAGTTGCCAAAGTGTGATTCCTTAGTAATTGCTAAATGATTGTCAGGTGATTTCTCACTACTCCTCTTTCCCATCCTACAAAGAACTGTATTCAAAACACATCTCATAATATCTTAACATATTTCAGCATTAATGCATTGGCCATGAAAGAATTCACTCTCAACAGTGTTGGATTAAGATCCACACCCAAAAGAAGTATAGGAGTTTAACCTGAAGACATTAAGAGTTATGCTCACAATGATTCAGTATTTTTTCAACAATAGAGCAGTCAGGTAGAATCAGTCTTCAAATTTAACATAGTAATGTACGACAACCGCACACTTGGCTTTCAATCAGGTTGCCTGCCCAGATATGAAAACTCAGGCCAGTAAACTAATGACAAATATTTGGTAGCCATTACCGCTGTCCTCAAGCATGTCTTCTCATGCAGCTATGACCTTTCAAATGATGGGCTGTTCCAAGGCACTGAAACAGGGACTCTCCTTCTCACAGTATTTATGTGAATTTTAGAAGAATGTAGAAGGGTAACTCAAAAGTGAGAGTCACACGATGACTTGGAATCCATGTGATGCCCTTAGGCCAAATTCACAATGGTAATATGAACCCAGCATGCAAACCTCGTGATTATGGCGAGAATTCTTAATTCCTATCACAAAAATTTAAGGTGACTTTCACCTCATTTTCCTCTGCTGGCCTAATACAAGGCTATTCTGAACACACTGTAGGAACCGGCCCAATGTCAATCAATATCTCAGTTTTCCTTCTATAGTGGTTAACCAGTCCCTCTCACACTTTTAGTTGTCTAAGGTTTGCAAGAGAAGATTTGCTGAGGCAGCAAATCTTCCTGCCATGAAGTGTTATTCTCACAATGACTCGACATTTTTCTTACACTACAGCAAAATGGCTGCTGTCGTTTGCACCACTATCCAGTCACTTACTCACATCTCACTCAGTGTTCCATTTTCAATGCTTCCGATGTATAACTGCCAACTCCACTGCCATAAAACAGTTTTCCTCAAAACAGATAAAGCTAGAGGCAAATTAATGATCATGGAGTGGCCGCATATGCCATTGACCTCGGGTGAACTTTTAATATACACATGATATTCAGTTAGGACACTGTGTCAGCCACATTTTGTTCCACACAGATTCATGTTTTATCAGAGTTTACATAAACTTTCTCAAGAAATATGCACTCGACATTTCGAAGAAAGCACTACATGACCCTATCTGTCACATGATTTCCCAGTGTTTCATATGGTCCAGTCCCCTGCTGCGTACCTGACTCCAACGGAAGATCACATGATTTTGTCATGAATCCACCAGGGCACTGCTACCGAGCTTAACACTCTCTTATTTTGAACAGACTAGTCTAAGGCCCTGCTTACATTACTAACATCCTAGAACCTGTGGCACAATCTCAAGTGCAGTGCTTCGACCACTGATCTAACCTGTACTCTCTTAAAGAGAACAGGAGACTTCAGTGCAGGAAACAGTACTGTACTCCCTTTAAATGATGTGTACTGGAGACCTAGATCCATGACAAAAGTCTGTTTCTTCCTAGAACACTAATACAACAGAGCCCTGACATAAAGCAAAAAAGTCTGTCCTCCTTGGAGTTTGGATATTGTAGACCGTAATCAGCAAAGCCAGCTTTATCTCTGGTAAAAATAACTTCCTCAAAAAACTTGAACTTTTTTCCAGGCATGGATTTTTTTCTAAGCTGCGATGGTGGAGATATTTGCTTCAAAGATACATTTCTTCACTTATTTCAAGATGTTGAGCGACACATTGAGCCAAAGCATATCTTCATTCTTAAGACTGAAGTAGTGTCCTCGACCCAGTATTCTTAGCTTTTTTTACTGATTGAATGCCGAGTGGTACACTAGGAATCCAGCCACAAGCACTCCTTTATACAAGGGAAAGAGAATGGAGATTTAGGCCAATGACAACAAAGCAGAACTCTCCTCAAGGAATTATAGTGCAGGCCCAGGCTCCCATGTTCAAGACCACCAAATTCATTACAAACGAGATGAGACAACTACTCACACTACACCCAATGTATCCCCTGTGAACAGAAACTCATGTGGAGCGTATGGCCCACAAAGAAACTGTGTTCTCAGAACAAAATAAGAATGATGGAAGCCATTAATACCAGCAACACTGGCATCCCAGGATATGATGTAGAGTAGAGACACAGGAAAAAGGCACATTGCCTATTTTTAGCTAAGAAAAAATGCAAAGGAGACTACCACCCAAGGCTCTAAGCCTGTATTCTGAAAAGTTTCAGAAGGGGGTACTTTAACCACAAGAAAGATTGCCTCCAGTAAAAGAATTTTCTCTGAATTCCTAAAACCCTGTGTCTTGCCTTGGTTTCTTATCAGGTACAAGAGTACTGAAAATGGTTTGAAGTTCTAATCCCTTCTTTTATTTCCAGAAAGTAGTGCACAGAAATTGACCTCCTAAAAACAACTAGTTTAAAGACCCAGGACCAAAAAGTAAATAACATCCCATTAACAAAAATGTGCACATGGAAGACCTAGTATCACAGCACCCATCTTGGACCTTTTTATCAGAAACTCTTGTGGAAATTTTGTTCTAGAGATTCATTTATCATCTCCAAAAGCAGGAAGAATAGAAAACTCCATTCCTAACTCCAAGACTGTCTTCCCATTAAAGCATTCATGATAGAAATGTGGGCCAACAGCACCAAACTTCTGTCGTATTCACAATACATTCAGCACAGACTGGATCAGGTCAGCAATTTTCACTTTTGACAATGATTGAATGGTGATCATAACCTATAACACAAAGCTTTTCCCCTGGTAAGAGAAGGTAGTGTGGGCCCTAGAAAAACTGGCTCATAGCCTGGATTGTTCTTTCAGGAACATAATTGGGAGCCTCAAATATGGACAAGCAGTTCTTCTCTTTCTAGGAAATAGGGTGGAAACTTAGGCCCAGAGAATGTCTACTGACATTACTTAAAAAAACCATAGGTGGAAAACTTGGCACATTGTAAGAAGACCTTCTTGGTAGAAAAAAAAAGAAATGTCGAAAGAAGTTCATAGCCCATATTTCTTTCCTCTATCTGCACTGGGTAAATACAGTGAATTTCTGAAAACATCACACCATGTCAATCTCATTAACAAGAAAAACTCAAGTGGAAACCTTTTCATATACTGAGGCATGGATGATGGTAAATGGAAATTGAATACCTATGTGCACATTTTCAAGACCAGTCATATGGTAGACACCAATTTCAAAGGCGTCTTTATTGCCCTCAAGTGAATCCCACGAGGTGTTCAAGTTACTGCAGTCTGATTCCCTAGTAATTGCTAAATGATTGTCAGGTGATTTCCAACCTCTCTTCTTACCCTATCCTAAAAAGAAAGTGCATTCAAAACACATCTCATAATCTCCTACCATATTTCAGCATTGATGCATTGGCTGTGAAAGAATTCACTCTTATCTGTGTTGGCCTAATCTGAACCCAAACAAAGTGCAGTAGTCCCACCTGAAGACATAAGAGTTATGCTTACAATGACTCAGCATTTTTGCCACAACACAGCAAAATGGCGCTTACTCTATTTACTACTGTAAAGTAGCTTCATCAAGTAGACTCAGCCTTCAAATTCCAACACGGTAATGCACGACAGCTGCTCGCTTTGCTTTCAATCAGGTTGCTTGACCACAGATGAAAAGTCAGGCCAGTAAACTAACAACAAATATGTGGAAGCCATCACCACTTTCCTCAATCATGTCTACTCATACAGATATGACCTTTCGAATGAAGGGCTGTTCCGAGGCACCGAAACAGGGACTCTCCTTCTTACAGTGTTCATGTGAATTTTAGAACTAATGTAGTAGTGTAACTCAAAAATGAGAGCCACACCACGACTTGAAAACCTTGTGATGCCCTCAGGTCAGTTTTACAATGGTAACGTGAATCCCACGGGCAGACTAAGTGAATGCCATGAGAATACTTAATTCCTGTTACAAGAATTCCAGGTGACTTCACCGCATTTCCCCCTGCTGACCTAATACAAGGCGTGTTTGAACACCCTGAAGTAAGTATCCTAATGTCAATAGCTCAGCTTTCTTTCCATCATCATTAAGCAGTTCCTCTCAAACTTTTAGCAGTCCAAGATTTACAATGGAGAAATGCTGAGGCAGCCAATCTCCCTGCCATGAAGTGTTATCCTTACAATGACTCATCATTTTTCTTATACTATAGCAAAATGGCTGCTGTCGTTTGCACCACTATCCCGTTGCTTAATCACATCACACTCAGCATCTTATTTTCAATGCTTCCAATGTATAACTGCCAACTCCACCACCATAAAGTAGTTTTCCTCACAACAGATAAAGCCAGAGATGAATTAATGATTTCTGACTGACTGCATATGCCATGGACCTTGGGTGAGGTTTTAATTTGTACACAACTTTCAGTTAAGAATCCGTGTCAGCCACTTTCTGTTCAACACAGATTCATGTTTTATCAGTGTTTATGTAAGTTTTCTCAAGAAATATGACTTGACATCTCAAAGAAAGCACTACATAACCCTATCTGTCACATGATGTCCATTGTCTCATATAGTCCTGTCGCCTGCTGCACACCTGATTCCACTGGGCGATCACATGAATCTGTCGTGAATCGATCGTGGCACTGCTACCAAGATTAAAGCTTCCTAATTTGAACAGACTCATCTAAGGACCTGCTCACATTACTAAATCCTAGACCCTGTGAAACAGACTAAAGTGCGATGCATGCATCATAGATCTAAACTGTACCTTTTTACAAAGAAGACAGGAGACTTCGGTTGAGGAAACAGTACTGTATCCCTTAAATGTTGTCGATAGGAGACCTGAATTCATGACAAAGACTGTTTCTTCCTAACACACTAATACAACTGTGCCCTGGTCTAAAGCCAAAATGTCTCCCTCCATGGAATTTAGATTTTGTAGGTCATACATGGTAAAGCCAGGTTTTTCTCTAGTAAAAATAACTTTCTCAAAAAACTTGTACCTTGTCTTCAGGCATGGATATTTTCTTAGGTACTATGGTGGAGATACCGGCCTGAAAGATACAGTTCTTCAACTATGTCAAGACGGGGAGCTGAGACCTCAGGCCACAGTATATCTTCATTCTGAATACTGAAGTGGTGTCCCCGACTCATGGTTCTTAGCTTTTTTTTCTGTTCGATTTTCTGGTGGTCCACTAGGAATCCAGCCACAAGCACTTTTTAAAGTAAGGGAAAGAGAATGGAGACTTAAGCCTGTAACAACAAGGTGAAACTCTTCTCAAGGAATTAGAGTGCAGGCCCAGGCTCCCACATTCATGGTCATCAAATTCCTTACAGACTAGATAAAACAACTACTCACACTACACCCAAGTTATCCCCTGTGAACAGAAACTCATGTGGAGTGTATGGCCCACAAAGAAATCTGTATTCTCAGAAGAAAAGAAGAATGGTGGAAGCCATTAATACCAGTAATACTGTCCTCCTAGGAGAGGATGTGGAGTGGAGACATAGGCACAAGGCACACTGCCTATTTTTTCCTAATAAAAAGTACAAGGAAGACTGACATCCAAGGCTCTAAGCCTGTGCTCTCTGAAAAGTATCAGAAAGGTGAACTTTAACCACAAGGCAAGATTGCCTTTAGTACAAGAGTTTATCTCAAGTCCTAAAACCCTGTATCTTGCCTGGATTTCTAATCAGGAACAAGAGTACTGACCTTGGTTTGCAGTTATAATCTCTTCTATTATTTCCAGAAAGTAGTGCTCAAAAGTTGGATAACATTATTTTTTAGTTTTGCTTTTCCCTCACAGGTACTGTATTGGTAAAATGAGCCCAGTATTCCAAGCATGTCTCTCATGTAGAAATCTCACATGGAGTCCTGGGCTCATGGCAAAAGCCTTTGGTATGGAAGGTGAACTAGAATGAGGACTGTGGAATTCAGTACCAAGCCTTGACCTCCTAAACAGATCTGGTTAAAATACCCAGGACCAAAATGCAAATAACATCTAATTGACAAAAATGTGCACAATGAAGACCTAATCCCACAACTCCTATCCTGGACCTTGTTACCAGAAACTCTTCTGGAGATTTTGTCCTAGATATACATTTATCATCTCTAAGAGGAGGAAGAATAGAGGAATCTATTCCTGGCTCTAAGACTGTCCTCCAATTAAAGCATTTATGATAAAAATGTGGGCCAATGGCATCAAACTTCTGTCGTACTCACAATACATTCAGCACACACTGGACCCACGTCAGCAATTTTCCCTTTGACAATGATAGAAAGCTGACCATAACTTATAGCACCAAGCTTTTCCCATGGTTAGAGAAGGTAGTGTGTGCCCTAGGAAAACTGGCACATAGCCTGGACATTTCTTTCAGGAACTTAATTGCAGAGTCTCAAATACGGAAAGCAGTTCTCCTCTTTCTAGCAAATAGAGTGGAACTTTAGGCCCAAAGAATGTCTCCTGACATTACTTAAAGGAACCATAGGTGGAGATCTTTGCACATGGAAAACAGACTTTCTTGTTAGGAAAAAAAATGTCGATAGAAGTTCATGGCCCATATTCTTTTTTTTAGCCACACTAGAGTAAGTGCAGTGAATGTTTGAAACATCACACCGTGCCAATCTCATTAACAAGGTAAACTTGAGTGGAAAACATTTCACATACTGAGATGTGGTTCATGCTAAGATTGAAATTGAATAGGTAAGCCAGATCTCCAAGACCAGTTCGATCACAGACATCAATTTCGAAGGGGTCTTTCTTGCCTTGAATCCTTCAAGTTCATGTTACCACAGTGTAATTTCCTAGTAATTGCTAAATGATTGTCAAGTGATTTCCAACTATCCTCTTTTCCTATCCTAAAAAGAAGTGTATTAAAAACATATCTCAAAATCTCTTACCATATTTCAGCATCAATGCATTGGCCATGACCTAATTCACTCTCATCAGCATTGGCCTAAGATCTGCACTCATGAAGAGTGTAAAAGTTCCACATGAAGACATTAAGAGTTATGCTCACAACGACTCAGCATTTTTGCCACAATACAGCAAAATGGCGCCTGCTCTACCGCTATAAAGTAGCTTCATCAATTAGAATCAGTCTCCAAATTTCAAAGCGGTGTTATACGACAGCTGCTCAATTTCCTTTAGTCAGGTTGCCTGTCCACAGACTAAAACTCAGGCCAGAAAACTAATGACAAAAATCTGGTATCCATCACTGCTGTTCTCAAGCATGTCTTCTCATACAGATATAACCTTTCGAATGAAGGGCTGTTCTAAGGCAGTGAAACAGGGACTCTCCTTCTCACAGTGTTTGTATGAATTTAGAAGGAATGTAGAAGGGTAACTCAAAACTAAGAGGCACACCATGACATGGTGCCTCAGGACAGTTTCACAGTGGTAACATGAATCCCACAAGCAGACCTTGTGAATATCGCGTGAATCCTTAATTCCTGATACAAGAATTCCAGATGACTTTCAGCTCATTTTCCTCTGCTGACCTAACACAAGCTTGTCTGAACACCCTAAAGGAACTGGCCTATGTCAATATCTCAGCTTTCTTTCCGTCATGAGTAACCAGTCGTGAATTAATGATCATTAACTGGCTGCATATGCCACTGATTTTGGGTGAGGTTTTAATATGGACATGACTTTCAGGTATTAAGCTGTGACATCCAATTTCTGTTCTACACAGTTTCAAAGCCAGAGAAAGCTCAGAACCATCAGTGGGGAACAGGATTTCAGTTTCCAGAATTAAGATATACTGTGGCCTGAGGTCTCAGCTCGACATCTTGAAATAGGTTAAGAACTCTATCTTTTAGTTAAATATCTCCACCATCACTCCTAAGAAAAAATCCTTTTCTGAAGACAAGGTTCAAGTTCTTTGAGATAGTTATTTTTACCAGAGTAAAAGCTGGCTTTGCCATTATGGCCTACAATATCCAAACTCCAAGGAAGACAGATTTTTTTGGCTTTTGACCAGGGCTCCATTGTGTTAGAGAGAAACAGGCTGTTGTCATGGATCCAGGTCTCCAGACTGCATTAGTTAAAGGAGTACAGTTCAGTTCTCTGAACTGAAGTCTTCTGTCTTTTCTGCATGAATCTACAGTTTAAATCTATGGTCCTTGCACCGCACTTGATATTGTGTCTCAGGGTCTAGGATGTTACGAATGTGAGCAGGGCCTTAGACTAATCTGTTCAAAATGAGAGAGCATTAAGCTTGGTAGCAGTGCCCTGATGGATTCATGACAGGATCACGTGATCACCCATTGGAACCAGTTGTGCAGCAGGGGACTGAACCATATGAAACACTGGGACATCATGTAACAGATAGGGTCATGTAGTGCTTTCTTTGAGATGTCGTGTGCATATCTCGAGAAGATTTACATAAACACTGATAAAGCATGAATCTGTGTGGAACAGAAAGTGGCTGACACAACTTCCTAACTGAATGTTGTGTCCATATTAAAAACTCCACGGAGGTCAACAGCATATGTGGCCAGTCAATGATCATTAATTCGCTCTGGCTTTATCTGTTGTGAGGAAAGCTGTTTTATGGCAGTGGAGTCGGCAGTTATACATTGAAAGCATTGAGAACGGGACGCTGAGTGTGATGTGAGTAAGCGACTGGACAGTGGTGCAAACGACAGCAGGCATTTTGCTGTAGTGTAGGAAAAATACTGAGTCATGGCAGGAAGATTGGATACCTCAGCCTTTCTCCATTGCAGATCTTAGACTGCTAATTCTTTGAGAGGAACTGCTTAATGATGATGGAAAGAAAGCAGAGATATTGGCATTAGGGAAGTTCCTTCAGAGTGTTCAGACAAGCCTTAAATTGTCCAACAGTGGAAAATGAGGTGAAAGTCACCCGGAATTCTTGTAACAAGAATTAATGATTCTCGCCTAATTCATGAGGTCTGCCCAACCATTCACATTACCATTGTGAAACTGGCGTGAGGGCATCACATGGATTCCAGGTCATGTTATGGCTCTCACTTTTGAGATACCCTTCTACATTTCTTTTAAAATTCACATAAACACTGTGAGAAAGTGACTCCTTGTTTCAGTGCCTTAGACAGCCCTTCTTTCGAAAGGTCATATCTGCATGAGTAGACATGATTGAGGACAGAGGTGATGGCTACCAGATATTTGTCTTTAGTTTACTGGCCTCAGTATTCCTCTCTGGTTAGGCAACCTGATTGAAAGCCAATTGAGCAGATGATGTACATTAAGGCATTGACATTTGTAGGCTGAGTCTATCTAATGGAGCTACTTCATAGTGGTAGATAGAGAAGGCACCATTTTGCTGTATTGTGGCAAAAATGCTGAGTCATTGTGAGCATAACTCTTAACGTCTTCAGGTGGGATTCCTACACTATATTTGGATGCGGATCCTAGGCCAACGCAGATGAGAGTGAATACTTTCATGGCCAATCCATCAATGCTGAAATATGCTAACAGATAATGAGCCGTGTTTTGAATACACTTTTTTTTTTGGATAGAGGAAAGAGAGTAGTTGGAAATCACCTGAACAATCATTTAGCAATACTGGGAATTCACTCTGTGGTCACATTAACACCTCGCAGGATTCACTTGAGGACCAGAAAGACCCCTTCAAAATTGGAGTCTACCATATGACTGGTCTTGGAACTGTGCACATAGGTATTCAATTTACATCTTAGCATGAACCACTCGAGTTTAACTTTAATGAGATCAGCATAGTGTGATGTTTTAAAACATTCACTGTACCTACCCTAATGTGGCTAGAGGAAAGGAATATGGGCTATGGACTTCTATCAACATTTTATTCTTTTTCTACCAAGAAGCTCTTCTAACCATGTGCCATGTCATCCACCTACGGTTATTTTAAGTAATGTCAGGAGACATTCTTTTGACCTTGGTTTCCACTCTATTTCCTAGAAAGAGAAGAACTGCTTGTCCATATTCAAGGCTCCCCAATTAATTTCTTGAAAGAACAGTCCAGGTTATGTGCCAGTTTTCCTAGGGCCCACACTACTTTCTCTTACCAGGGGAAAAGCTTGGTGCTGTTAAGTTCTGGTCACCATTCAATTATTGTCAAAAGGGAAAATTGCTGTTGTGGGTCCAGTGTGTGCTGAATGTATTGAGAATAAGACAGAAGGTTGACGAGATTGACCCACAATTCTATCATAAATGCTCTAATGGGAGAAGAGTCATTGAGCCAGGAAAGAAGTCCTCTTTTTCTTCTCCTCTTGGAAATGATAGATGGATCTCTAGGCCAAAATCTCCACAAGAGTTTCTGGTAACAAGGTCTAGGATGGTTGCTGTGGGACTAGCTCTTCATTGTGCACATTTTTGTCAATTGGATGATCTTTACTCTTTGGTCATGGGTATTCCAAACAGTTCCTTTTAGGAGATCAAGACTTGGTGCTGAATTCCATAGTCTTCATTCTAGTACATCATTCATATCAAAGGCTTTTGCTGTAAGCCCAGCACACCAGGTAAGATTTCTACATAGAAGACATGCTGGGAATACTGGGCTCATGTTACCAATTCAGTCCCTTTTAGGGAATGTCAAAAAAATGATGTGATCTAATTTTTGAGTGCTACATCTTGGAAAAAATAGAAGCAATTGGAAGAGCTAACCAAGGATAGTACTCTTGTTCCTAATTAGAAATATGGGCAAGATACAGGGTTTTAGGAGTTAGGATAAAATTTTCTTACCAGAGACAATCATGCCTTTCGGTTAAACTTCTCCTTTCTGACATTTTTCAGAGAGCACAGGCTTAGAGCCTTGGTTGCCCTTTTCTCTAGCACTTTTTGTTAGGGAAAAAACAGGCAATGTGCATTGTGCCTTTCTCTACCCTGCATATCTTCTCCTGGGAGGACAGTGTTTCTGGTATTCAGGGCTTCCACCATTCTTCTTTTGTTCTGAGAGCACAGCTTTCTTTTTGGCCTATACACTGCACATGAATTTCTTTACACAGGGGATATCTTGGGTGCAGTGTGCGTAGTTTTTTCATTTAATCTGTAATGAATCTGATGGTCTGTAATGTGGGAGCCTGGGCCTTTACTTTAATTCCTAAAGAAGAGTTCAGCTATGTTGTCACAGGCTAAGTCTCCATTCTCTTTCCCTTGCATAAAAGAAGTGTTTGTGGCTAGATTCATTGTTCATTACTTGACATTCAACCAAAAAAATAGTAAGAACATTTGGTCAGACTACCACTTCAGTCTTCAGAATGAAGATATACAGTGGACTAAGTTCTCAGCTTGACATCTTGAAATAGGTGAAGAACTGTATCTTTAAGGCCAATAAGTATACAATTGCACCTTAGAAAAAATCTATGCCTGAAGAAAAAGTTCAAGTTCTTTGAGAAAGTTATTTTTACCAGAGAAAAAGCTGGCTTCACTGTTTATGGCCTCCAATTACCATATTCCAAGGAGGAAAGACTTTTGGCTTTAGACCAGGGCTCCATTGTATTCGTGTGTTAAGAAGAAACAGGCTGTTGTCATGGATCCAGGTCTCCAGTCTACATCATTTAAAGGGTATCCAGTACGATTATCTGAACCTAAGTCTCCTGAATTCTTTGTAAAGTGTACAGTTTAGATATGTGGTCCATGCACCACACTTGAAATCATGCCACAGAGTCTAGGATGTTAGTGATGTGAACAGGGTCTTAGATTAATCTGTTCAAAATAGGAGAGTGTTAAGCTTGGTAGCAGTGTCCTGATGGATTCACGACAGGATCACATAATCACCCGTTCAAATGTGCAGCAGGGGACTGGACCATATGAGACACTTCGACATCATGTGACAAATAAGGTCATGTAGTGCACTCTTTTAGATGTCAAAGAATATTTCTTGAGAAAATTTACATAAACACTGATAAAACTTGAATCTATGTGGAACAGAAAGTGGCTGACACAGCTTCCTAAACTGAATGTCATGTCCATATTCAAACCTCATCCGAGGTCAATGGCATATGTTGTAGCATGATCAAATCTAAGACCCACGGAGCCAATTAAGATTAATTATGAGCCTTTATTAGCCAGCCCGCGACTGACTCTTCCTACTAGAGAATCAGCCTCGAGCCTCCATAGGGATCAACTTATATAGCCTCAAACTATGCCTTGGTGGGCTTTGATTGTGCAAGCAAGCAGATTACAGAAGCAGAGGTTGGATGTTAGCGTCTTATTCAACAGTTTGGTTATCTGTACCGCGGTGGCAACATTGTTTTTGTTTCTCTTCTTGAGAGGCTTGGAAGCTATTTTCTCCCAGGCAGCTGGTGCCTGAAGATATCACTCTCTGTCCTGTCCTTGGGACTAGCTTACTGAGGAATTGATATTATTAACCCATAACAACCATTAACCCATAACAACTATTAACCTTTAACAACATATTTTCCAAAGTAGTCACAGCCGAAGAAAAGGGGGGAGATGTGAATAAGGAAGATGTTACTGAAATGTACTTTTACACTTTTACACATATGCAGCTAGTAAATGATCATTAATTCACTTCTGGTTTTGTCTGTTGTGAAGAAAACTGTTTTATGGCAGTGGAGTCGGCAGTTATACATTGAAAGCATTGAGAATGGGATGCTGAGTGTGATGTGAGTAAGCATCTGGATAGTGGTGCAAATGTCAGTAGCCATTTTGCTGTAGTGTAGAAAAAATGCTGAGGCTAACACTTCATGGCAGGAAGATTGGCTGCCTCAGCATTCTCCATTTTAAATCTTAGACGACTAATATTCTGAGAGAAATTGGTTAACTGCAATGGAAAGAAAGCTGAGATATTGATATTAGTGTACTTACTTCAGTGTTCAGACAAGTCTTGTATTAGTCCAGCAGAGGAAAATGAATTGAAAGTCACCTGCAATTCTCCTAACAAGTATTAAAATTCTCACGATATTCACGACGTCTGCCCAAGGGATTCATGTTACCATTGTGAACTTGGCTGAAGGCATCACACAAATTCCAGGTCATGGTGTTGCCCTCACTTTTGAGTTACCGTTCTAAAGTCCTTCTAAACTTAAAAAAAAAACACTGCAAGAAAAGGTGTCTCTGTTTCAGTGCTTCGGACAAACCTTCATTTAAAAGGTCATATCTGCATGAGAAGACATGCTAGAGGATAGCGGTGATGGATACCAGATATTTGTGATTGGTTTACTGGCCTGAGTTTTTGTCTGTGGTCAGGCAACCTGACTGAAAGCAACGCGAGCCACTGTCAGACATTACCGCGTTGAAATTAGGAGGCTGAATATACTTGATGAAGCTACTTCACAGCGGTAGATAGAGGAGGCACCATTTTGCTGTATTGTGGCAAAATCTGAGTCATTGTGAGCATAACTCTTAAGGTCTTCAGGTGGGACTCCTACACTATTTTTGATTGTGGATCTTAGTGCAATCAGATGATAGTGAATTCTTTAATGGCCAATGCATCAGTGCTAAAATATGATAAAAGATTATGAAATGTGTTTGAATACATTTTTTAGGATAGTGGGAGTATTTGGAAATCACCTGACAATCATTGAGCAATTATTAGGAAATAACACTGCGATAACATTAACACCTCATGGCATTCACTTGGGGGCAAGAATGACCCATTCAGAATTGGTGTTTACCATCTAATGGGGTGGAAATGTGTGCATTGGTGTTGAATTTCCTTCTTAGCATGAATTACACCTCAGCATGTGATACGTTTTCCACTCAAGTTTACCTTGTTAATGAGATCGGCATGGTGTAATGTTTTCAAACATTCACTGTACTTAACCTAGTGCGAATAGAGGAAAGAAATATGGGCCGTGGATTTGTATCAATACTTTCTTTTCTTTTTTCTACCAAGAACGTCTTCTTATCATGTGCCAAGTCCTTCAATTATGTATGATTCCTTTAAGTGAAGTCAGGAGACATTCCTTGGGCCTATGTTTCCACTCTATTTGCTAGAAAGAGGAGAACTGCTTGTCTATATTCAAGGCTACCCAATTAATTTCCTGAAAGAATAGTCCAGGCTATGTGCCTGTTTTCCTAGGGCCGACACTACCTTCTCTTACCAGGGTAAAAGCTTGCTTTGTAAGTTATCATCACTATTCAATCATTGTCAAACAGGAAAATTGCTGATGTGGGTCCAGTGTGTGCTGAATGTATTGTGAATGTGACAGAAGTTTGATTCCATCGGCCCACATTTCTATCATAAATGCTTTAACAGGAGGACATTATTGGAGCTAGGAACAAAGTCCTCTATTCTTCCTCCTCTTGAAGATGACAGAGTGTTGTCTAGGCCAAAATCTCCACAAGAATTTCTGGTAACAAGGTTCAGGATGGGAGCTGTGGGACTAGGTCTTCACCATGCATATTTTTTCAATTGGATGTTCTTTACTTTTTGGTTTGGGTCTTCCAACCAGTTCTTTTAGGAGATCAAGGCTTGATGCTGAATGCTACACTTTTCATTCTAATTCATCTTTCATACCAAGGGATTTTCTGTGAACCCAGGACTCCAGATGAGAATTTTACACAGAGTACGTGCTTGGAATACTGGGCTCACGTTAGCAATTTAGTCCCTGTTAGGGAAATTCAAAGAAATAATGTGGTCCCATTTCTGAGTTCTACTTTCTGGAAATAATAGAAGAGATTATAACTGCAAACCAAGGTCAGCACTCTTGTTCCTGATTAGAAATCCAGGCAAGATACAGATTTTTGGACTTGAGATAAAATTCTCTTACCAGAGGCAATCATGCCTTATGGTTAAAGTTCTCCTTTCTGATACTTTTCAGAGAACCCAGGGTGAGTGCCTTGGGTGCCACAATCCCTTGTACTTTTTGTTAGGGAAAAAAAACAGGCAACATGACTTGTGCCTGTGTCTCCACTCCACATCCTCTCCTGGGAGGACAGTGTTGCTGGTATTAACGGCTTCCATCATTCTACTTTTGTTCTGAGAAAACAGCTTTCTTTGCAGGCCATACACTCCACATGAGTTTCTGTTCACATGGAATACCTTGGGTGTAGTGTGAGTAATTCTTTCATCTATTCTGTAATGAATTTGTTGGTCTTGAATGTGGGAGCCTAGGCCTACATTCCCATTCCTTGGGGAGAGTTCCACATTGTTGTCACAAGCCTAAGTCTCCATTCTCTTTCCGTTGTATAAAGAAGTGCTTGTAGTTGTATTACTAGTACACCACTAGACATTCAACCAGAAAAAAAAGCTAAGAACCGTGGGTCAGGGACACCACTTCAATTTTCAGAATACAGATATACTGTGTCCTGAAGTCTTAGCTTCATGACTTGAAATAGATGAAGAACTGTATCTTTTAGGCAGATATCTCCACAATCACACCTCTGAAAAAAATCCATGCTTTGAGACAAGATTCAAGTTCTATGAGAAAGTTATTTTTACCAGAGAAAAAGCTGGCTTTTCCATTTATGACCTACAACATCCAAATTGCAAGGATGATGGAATGTTTGGCTTTATACCATGGCTTTGTTGTATTAGTGTGTTAGGAAGAAACATACTTTTGTCATGGATCCAGATCTCCAGTGTGCATCATTTAAAGGGAGTACAGTACTGTTTCCTGAACTTAAGTCTCCTGTATTATCAGTAAGAGAGTACATTTTAGATCTGTGGTTCATGTACCGCACTTGAGATTGTGTCAGAGGATCTAGGATGTTACTAATGTGAGCAGGGCCTTAACTAATCTGTTCAAATTTAGAGAATGTTAAGCTTGGTAGTAGTGCACTGATGAATTCATGACAGGATCATGTGATCGCCCATAGAATCAGATGTGCAACAGGGCACTGGAATGTATGAAACACTGGGGCATCACGTGACAGATAGGGCCATGTAGTGTTTCCTTTGAGATGTCGAGTGCATACCTCTTGAGAAAATTTACATAAACACTGATAAAACATGAATCTGTTGGAACAGAAAGTGCCTACACAGCTTCCTATCTGAATGTTGTGTCCATATTCAAACCTCACCCAAGGTCAATGGCACATGCGGCCAGTCAATGATCATAAATTCGCTGCTGGTTTTGTCTGTGTGAAGAAAACTGCTTTATGGCAGTGGGTCAGCAGTTATACATTGAAAGCATTGAAATAAGACACTGAGTGTGATGTGAGTAAGTGACTGGATAGTGGTGCGAACAACAACAGCAGCCATTTTGTTATAGTGCAGAAAAAATGCTAAGTCATTGTGAGGATAACACTTCATGGCAGGAAGATTGGCTGTCTCAGTATTTCTCCATTGCAAATCTTAGACTATTAATAGTCTGAGAAGGACAGGTAAACCACAATGGAAAGAAAGTTGAGATATTGACATTAGGGCAGTTACTTCAGGGTGTCCAGACAAGACTTGTATTAGGCCAGCAGAGGAAAATTAGGTGAAAGTCACCTAGAATTCTCATTTTAAGAATTAAAGATTCTCGCGATATTCTCGAAGTCTTCTCACGGAATTCAAGTTACCGTTGTGATACTGGCCTGAAGGCATCACATGGATTCCAGGTCATGGTGTGGCTCTCACTTCTGAGTTACTATTCTACATTTTTAATAAAATTCACATAAATGCTGTGTGAGGAGAGTCCCTGTTTAAGTGCCTCAGAACAGCTCTTCATTCAAAAGGTCATATCTGTATGAGAAAACAAGCTTGAGAGCAGCGGTGACGGCTTCCAGATATTTGTCCTTAGTTTACTGGCCTGAGTTTTCTTCTGTGGTCAGGCAACATGATTGAAAGCAAAGCGAGCGGATGTCGTTCATTAACACGTTAAAATTGGGAGGCTGATTCTGCTTGATGAAGCTACTTAACAGCAGTTGATAGAGTAGGTGCCATGTTGCTGTTTTGTGGCAAAAATACTGAGGAATTGTGAGCTCAGCTCTTAATGGGTTCAGGTGAGACTCCTATACTCTTTTTGGGTGCGGATCTTAGGCCAACACAGATGAGAGTGAATTCTTTCACTGCTAATGCATAAATGCTGAAATATGGTAAGAGATTATGAAACATGTTTTGAATGCACTTGTTTTACAGATAGGGGAGGAGGAGTAGTGGGAAACCACCTGACAATCATTTGCAATTACTAGGGAATCACATTGCAGTAACATGAACACCTTGTGGAAATCACTTGAAGGCAAGTAAGACTCCTCCAAAATTGGGGTCTATCATGTGATGGGTCTTGAACTTGTACCCATAGGTATTCAATTTTCATCTTAGCCTGAACTATGCCTCAGTATGTGAAATGTTTTTCACTCAAGTTTACCTTTTAATGAGATGGCATGGTGTGATGTTTTAAAACACTTAGTGTACGTATCCTAGTGCAGGAAGAGGAAAGGAATATGGGCCATGGACTTCTATCAACATTTTCTTTTTTTTTTCTTCCAAGAAGATCTTCTTACCATATGCCAAGTCCACCATCTATGGTACCTTTAAGTAGTTTAAGGAGACATTCTTTGTTCTTAAATTTTCACTCTACTTCCTAGAAAGAAGAAATTGCTTTCTGTATTTGAGGCTCCCCAATTAAGTTCCTGAAAGAACAGTCCAGGCTTTGTGCCAGTTTTCCTATGACCCACAGTACTATCTCTTAATAGAAGAAAAGCTTGGTGCTGAAAGTTATGGTCACCATTCAATTATTGTCAAAAGGTAAAATTGCTGACCTAGGTGCAGTGTGTGCTGAATGCTTTGTGAATACAATAGAAGTTTGGTGCCATGGCACACATTTCTATCATTAATGTTTCAACAGGAGGACAGTCTTTGAGCCAGGAATGAAGTTCTCTATTTTTCCTCCTCTTGGAAATGATAGATGGATCTTTGGCCAAAATCAAACAAGATTTTCTGGTAACAAGGAACTTAAAGGAACCATAGATGGAGGATGTGGCACATGATAAGAAGACCATAGTGGTAGAAAAAAGAAAAAGAAAATGCTGATAGAAGTCCATGGCCCATATTCCTTTTCTCTAACTGTACTTCAGAAAGTACAGTGAATATTTGAAAATATCACACCATGCCGATCTCATTGACAAGGTAAACTCAAGTGGAAAATGTTTCACATACTGAGGCGTGGTTCATGATAAGATGGAAATTGAATACCTATCCACAGAGTTCCAACACCAGTCACATGCTAGACACCAATTTCAAAGGGGTCTTTCTTGCCCTCAAGTGAATCCTGCAAGGTTTTCATGTTAGCACAATGTGACTCTCTAGTAATTGCTAAATGATTATCAGGTAATTCCCAACTTCTCTTCTTCCCCTATTTTAAAAAGAAGAGTATACAAACACATGTCATAATCTCTTACCATATTTCTGCATTGATGCATTGTACCTGAGAGAATTCACTCCCATCTGCTTTGGCCTATGACTCGCACCCAAAAATAGTGTTGGAGTCCCACCTGAAGACATTAAGACTATCCTCACAATGATTCAGCATTTTTGCCAAAATACAGCAAAATGGTGCCTATTCTGTCTACCACTGTGAGTAGCTTCATCAAGTAGACTTGGCCTCCAAATTTCAATGCAAAATATACAACAGCCGCTCGCTTTAGTTTTAATCAGGTTGCCTGACCACAGACAAAAACTCAGTTCTGTAAACTAATGACAAATATATTGTGGCCATCAACGCTGTCCTCAAGCATGCCTTTACCTTTCGAATAAAGGGATGCTCCAAGGCACTAAAACAGAGACTTTCCTTCTCATAGTGTTTATGTGAATTTTAGAAGGAATGTAGAAGGGTAATTCAAAAGTGAGAGCCACACACGACCTGGAATTCATGTGTTGTCCTCAGACAAGTTTTACAATGGTAATGTGAATCCGCGGGCAGACCTTGAGAATATCGTGAGAATCTTTAATTCTTGTTACGATAATTCCAGGTGACTTTCACATTGTTTTCCTCTGCTGGTCTAATACAAGATTTGTTTGAACACCCTAAAGGACTGCCTTAATGTCAATATCAAATGTCAAAGTAAAGAACATCCAACTGGATAGATAGATCTCTATGCCAAAACCTCTAAAAGAGTTTCTGGTAACAAAGTGCAGGATGGATGCTGTGGGACTAGGTTTTTATTGTGCACATTTTTATCAATTATATGTTCATTACTCTTTGGTCCCAGGTCTTCCAACCAGTTCCTTTTAGGAGGTCACAGCTTGATGCTAAATTCCACAATGTTCATTCTAATCATATTCCATACAAAACGCTTTGGTGTGAGCCCAGGAATCCAGGTGAGATATCTACATGGAGGACATGCTTTCAATACTGAGCTCATGTTACCATTTCAGTCTCTGTTAGGAAAAATCAAAAAGAAGATATGGTCCAATTCCTGAGCGATACTCCTTAAACATAATAGAAGGAAGGAAAACTGCAAACCAAGGTCAGTACTCTTGTTCCTAATTAGAAATCCAGGCAAGATACAGGGTTTTAAAATTTGAGATAAAATTCTCTTACTGGAGATAATTGTGACTTACGGTTAAAGTTCTCCTTTCTGATACTTTTCAGAGAACACAGGCTTAGAGCCTTGGGTGCCAGTATCACTTGTACATTTTGTTGGAAAAAACTGGAAATGTGAATTGTGCCTGTGTCTCCACTCGACATCCTCTCCTAGGAGGATAGTGTTGCTGGTATTAATGGCTTCCACCATTCTTCTTTTGTTCTGAGAACACAAACTTCATTGTGGGCCATACACTCAACATGACTTACTGTTCACAGGGGATACCTTGGGTGTAGTGTGAGTAGTTGTTTCATCTCATCTGTAATGAATTTAATGGTCTTGAACGTGGGAGCTTGGACCTTGCACTCTAATTTCTTAAGGAGAGCTCCAAATGATGTCACAGGCCTAAGTCTCGATTCTCTTTCCTTTACATAAAGAAGTGCCTATGGCTGAATTCCTAGTGCACCACTTGATATTCGACCAGAAAAAAAAAGTTAAGAATGATGGGTTGGGAACACCACTTCAGTCTTCAGAATAAAGATATACTGTGGCCTGAGGTCTCAGCTCGACCTCTTGAAATAGGTGAAAAACTGTATGTTTAAAGCCAATATCTCCACCATTGCACTTAAAAAATGTTGATGTTGGAGACAAGGTTCAAGTTATTTAAGAAAGTTATTTTTACCAGAGAAAAACCTGGCTTTGCCATTTACAGCCTACAATATCCAAATTCCAAAGAGGACAGACTTTTTGGCTTAAGCCAGGGCTCCATTGCATTAGTGTGTTAAGATAAAACAGGCTTTTGTCATGGATCCAGGTCTTCAGTCTATATCATTTAAAAGGAGTACAGTACTGTTTCCTGAATCAAAGTCTTCTGTCTTCTCTGTAAGAGAGTACAGATTAGATCTGTTGTCCATGCACTACACTGGAGATTGTGTCACAAAGTCTAGGATGTTAGTAATGTGAGCTGGCCTTCGATGAATCTGTTCAAAATTAGAGAGTCTTAAGGTTGGTAGCAGTACTCCAATGGATTCACAACAGGATCACATGTTCACCTATTGGAATCAGGTGCACAGCAGGGTACTAGACCACATGAAACACTGGGACATCATGTGACAGATTGGGTCATGTAGTGCTCTCTTTGAGATGGCAAGTGCATATCTATTGAGAAAATTTACATAAACACTGATAGAACATGATTATGAGCATAACAGAAAGTGACTGAAACAGCTTCCTATCTGACAGTAGTTTCCATATTAAAACCTCACCCGAGGTCAACGGCATATGTGGCCAGTCAATGATCATTAATTTGCCTCTGATTTTGTCCTTTGTGAGGAAAACTGCTTTATGGCAGTGGAGTCGGCTATTATACATTGGAAGCATTGAAATTTGGACCCTGAGTGTGATGTGAGTAAGTAACTGGATAATGGTGCAAATGACAGCAGCCATTTTGCTGTAGTGTAGGAAAAATTCTGAGTCACTGTGAGGATAACACTTCATGGCAAGAAGATTGGCTGTCAGGATTTCTCCATTACAAATCTTACACTACTAATATTCTGTGAGAGACTGGTTAATCATGATTCAATGTAAGCTGAGATATTGATATTAGGGCAGTTCCTTCAGGGTGTTCAGACAAGCCTTGTATTGGGCCAGCAGAGAAAAATGATTTGAAAGTCACCTGGAATTCCCATAACAGTAATTAAGGATTCTTGCGGTATTCACGAGGATGTCTGCAATTTCACATTACCATTGTGAAACTGGCCTGAGGGCATCACACAGAGTCCAATTCATGTGTGTCTCTCACTTTTGAGTTACACTTCTATATTTTTTCTAAAATTCACATAAACACTGCGAGAAGGAGAGTCTCAGTTTCAGTGCCTCAGATATCCCTTCATTTGAAAGGATATCTTTCCTTCTCATATCTGCATGAGAAGACATGCTTGAGGAGGGCATTGATCGCTACCAGATATTTTGTTAGTTTACTGGCCTGTGTTTTTGTCCATGTTCAGGCAACCTGACTGAAAGCAAAGTGAATGCATGTCTTACATTACCGCTTTGAAATTTGGAGGCTGAGTCTCCTTGATGAAGCTACTTCACAGCGGCAGATAGAGTAGGCGCCATTTTACTGTATTGTTGCAAAAATGCTGAGTCATTGTGAGGATAACTCTTAATGTCTTCAGGTGGGTCTCCTACATTCTTTTTGGGTGCAGATCTTAGCCCAATGCAGATGAGAGTGAATTCTTTCATGGCCAATGCATTAATGTAAAATATGGAAAGAGATTATGACATATGTTTTGAATACACTTCTTTTTAGTATGCGGGAAGGGGAGTAGTTGGAAATCACCTGACAATCATTTAGCAACTACTGGGGAAACACACTATGGTAATATGAACATGTGCGAGATTCATATGAGGACAAGAAAGGCCCCTTTGAAATTTTGGTGTAAACCCTGTGACTGGACTTGGGACTTTACACATAGGTATTCAATTTCCATCTTAACATGAACTACATCAGTATGTGAAACATTTTCCACTCGTCTTTACCTTGTTAATGAGATTGACATGGTGTGATGTTTTCAAACATTCACTGTACTTACCCTAGCGCGGCTTGAGGAAAGGGATATAGGCCGAGGACTTCGATCGATGTTTTTTGTTTTTTTACTTTTTTTACTACTAAGAAGGTCTTCTTATCATGTGCCAAGTCCTCCGCTTATGGTTTTTATAAGTAATGTCAGAAGACATTCTTTGTGCCTAAGATTCCACTATATTTCCTAGAAAGAAAAGAACTGCTTGTTTGTATTCGAGGCTCTGCAATTAAGTTCCTGAAAGAACAGTTAAGGCTATGTGCCAGTTTCCCTAGGTCCCAATTACCATTTTTTACCAGTAGAAAAGCTTGATGCTGACCTGGGTCCATTGTGTGATGAATGTGTTGTGAATACAACAGAAGTTGGTGCCATCGCCCACATTAAGAGTTATGCTCACAATGACTCAGCATTTTTGACACAATACAGCAAAATGGCACTACTAGATCTGTCACTGTGAAGTAGCTTCATCAAGGAGACTCAGCCTCCAAATTTCAATGCTGTAATGTATGACAGTGGCTCTCTTTGCTTTCAATCAGGTTACCTGTCCACAAACGAAACTCAGGCCAGTAAAGTAATGACAAATATCCGGTAGCCCTCACCACTATCCTCAAGCATGTTTTCTCATGCAGATATGACCTTTCAAATGAACAGCCATTTCAAGGCACTGAATCAGGGACTCTCCTTCTCACAGAGTTTAAGTGAATTTTAGAAGGAATGTAGAAGGGTAACTCAAAAGTGAGAGCCACACCATGACCTGGAATTTGTGTGATACCCTCAGGCCTGTTTCACAATTGTAACGTGAATCCCACAGGCAGACCTCCTGAATACTGTGAGCATACTTAATTCTTGTTATGAGAATTCCTAGTGGCTTTCACATCATTTTCCTCTGCTGGCCTAATACAAGTCTTGTCTGAATACCCTGAAAGAACTGCCCTAATGTCAATATCTCAGCTTTTTTTCCATCGTGATTAACCAGTCTTCTCAGACTATTAGTAGTTTAAGATTTGCAATGGAGAAATGCTGATGCAGCCAATCTTTTTGCCATGAACTTTTAGCCTCACAATGACTCATCATTTTTTCTGCACTACAGCAAAATGGCTATCATTCACATCACTATCCCATCACTTACTCACATCACACTAAGCGTCCCATTTTCAAAGCTTCCAAAGTATAACTGCAGATTCCACTACCAAAAAGCAGTTTTCCTCATAACAAAGCCCAAAGCAAATGAACGATCATTGACTGGCCACGTTACCATTGACTGCAGGTGAGATTTTAATATGGACACGACAGTGAGTTCTGTGTCAGCCTCTTACTGTTCCACAGAGATTCATGTTTTATCTGTGTAAATGTAAATTTTCTCAAGAGATATGTACTCGACATCTCAAAGAAAGCACTACATAACCCTATCTGTCACATGATGTCCTAGTGTTTCATATGGTCCAGTCCCCTGCTGCATACCTGATTCCAAAGGTCAATTACTTGATCCTGCCGTGAATCCATTTGGGTACTGCTACCAAGTAAAACCCTCTAATTTTGAACATATTAATCTAAGGCCCTGCATACTTTACTAACATCCTAGACCCGGAGACACAATCTCATGGGTGGTGCATGGACCATTGATCTAAACTGTATCTCTTACAGAGAAGACAGGAGACTTCGGTTCAGGAGACAGTCTTGTATTTCCTTTAAGTGATCCAGGGAAACCTGGATCCATGACAAAAACCTGTTTCTTCCTAACACACTAATACAATGGAGCCCTGGTATAAAGCCAAAAAGTCTGTCTTTCTAGGAATTTGGATACTGTAGGCCACAAATGGCAAAGTCATTTTTTTCTTAGGTAACAATAACTTTCTCAAAGAACTTGAACCTTATCTTCAGGCATGAATTTTTTCTTCAGTGCAATGGTAGATATTGGCTTGAAAGATACAGTTCTTCACCTATTTCAAGACAGCGAGCTGAAACCTTAGGCCATAGTATATCTTCATTCTGAAGACTGAAGGTGTATCCCCGACCCACAGTTCTTAACTTTTTTTTTTTCTGGTCTAATGTCACATGGTGCACTAGAAATCCATCCATAAGCACTTCTTTTTGCAAAGGAAAGAAAATGGAGACTTAGGCCTGTGACAACAATGTGAAACTCTCCTCCAGAATTTAGAGAACAAGCACAGGCTCCCACATTAAAGACTATCGAATTCATTACAGACTAGATGAAAGAACTAGTTACACTACACCCAAGTTGTCTCCTGTGAACAGTAACTCATGTGGAGTATATGGCTGACAAAGAAGGCTGTGATCTCAGATCAAAAGAAGAATAGTGGAAGCCGTTAAGACCAGCAACACTATTTTCCCAGGAGAGAATGTGAAGTGGAGACACAGGCATAAGACACATTGCTTTTTTTTCCTAACAAAAAGTACAAGACAGACTGATACCCAAGGCTCTAAGCCTGTGTTCTCTGAAAGATATTTAACCACAAGGCAAGATTGTCTCTGGGAAGAGAATTTACTTCAAGTCCTAAAACCCTGTATCTTGCCTATATTTCTAGTCAGAAACAAGAGTACAGACCATGTTTTGCAGTTCCAACAGCTTCAAATATTTCCAGGAAGTAGCGCTCAAAAATTGGACCATGTAATTTTTTTGATTTTTCCTAACAGGGACTGAATTGGTAATATGAATCCAGTATTCCAAGCATGTCCTCATTGTAGAAATCTCACCTGGAGATCTAGGCTCACAGCAAAAGAATTTGATATGGACTATGAACTACAACAAAAACTGGAATTCAACACCAAGGCTTGACTTCCTAAAAAGAACTTGTTGGAAGACACAGGAACAAAAAGTAAAGAACATCCAACTGACAAAAATGTGCACAATGAAGACCTTGGCCTATAGAACCCATACTGCAGCTAGTAACCAGAAACTCTTGTGGACATTTAGACCTAGAGATCCATCTATCATCTCCAAGAGAATAGAGGAATCCATTCCTGGCTCCAACAGTGTCTTCCCATTAAGGCATTTATGACAGAAATGTGGGCCAATGGCACCAAACTTCTGTCATATTCAAAATACATTCATCATACACTGGACATGTCAGCAATTTTCTTTTTAGACAATGATTGAATAGTGACCATAACTTACAGCAAAGCATTTCCCCTGGTAAGAGAATTAGTGTGGGCCCTAAGAAAACTGACACATTGTCTGGACTGTCTTTTAGGAACTTAACTGGGAAGACTTGAATACGAACATGCAGTTCTCCCTTTTCTAGGAAAGAGAGTAGAAACTTAGGCCCAAAGAATGTCTCCTGATATTAGTTATAAAACCATAGTAGAGAACTTGGCACATGATAAAAAGACCTTCTTTGTAGAAAAAAGAAATGTCGATAGAAGTCCACGGCCCATATTGCTTTCCTCTATCTACATTAGAGTAAGTAATAGTGAATGTTTGAAAAAATCACGCCATGCCGATCTCATTAACGAGGTTAACTCAAGTGGAAAACATTTCACATACTGAAGAGTGGTTCATGCTAAGACGGAAATTGAATACCTGTGAGCATAGTTCCAAGACCAGTCACATGGTAGACAACAATTTCAAAGGGTTTTTTCTTGCCCTCCAGTGAATCTTGCAAGGTGTTCATGTTACAGCAGTGTTTTTCCCTAGTAATTGCTGAATGACTGACAGGCGATTTCCAAAGACTCCTCTTCCTCTATTGTGAAAAGATGAGTATTCAAATCATGTCTTGTAATCTCTTACCATATTTCAGCATTGTTGCATTGGCAGTGAAAAAATTCACTCTCATCTGTGTTGGCCTAAGATGCGCACCCAAAGATAATGTAGGAGAACCACCTGAACACATTAAGAGTTATGCTCACAATGACTGAGCATTTTTGCCACAATATAGCAAAATGGTGCCTACTCTATCTACCACTGTGAAGTAGCTTCATCAAGCAGAATCATCTTGTAATTTCAATGCAATAATGTACGACGGTCCCTTGCTTTGCTTTCAATCAGGTTGCCTTACTACAGTGAAACCTCAGGGCTGTAAACTAATGACAAATATCCAGTAGCCATCACTGCTGTCCTCAAGCATGTCTTTTCATGGAGATATGACCTTTCTAATGAAGGGCTATTTTGAGGCACAGAAACTGGGACTCTCCTTCTCGCAGTGTTTATGTGAATTTAGAAGGAATGTAGAAGAGTAACATAAAAATGAGGTCACACCATGACGTGGAATCCGTTTAATGCCCTCAGGCCAGTTTTACAATGATAACTGAATCCCTCTGGCAGACCCCGTGAATATTGTAAAAATCCTTAATTCTTGTTACGAGAATTGCCAGTGACTCACTTCATTTTTTTCCTCTGGCCTAATACAAAGCTTTTCTGAACACCCTGAAGGAAATGCTCTAATGTGAATATCTCAGCTTTCTTTCCATCGTGGTTAACCAGTCTCTCTCAGATTATTAGTAGTCTAAGATTCACAATGGAGAAATGCTGAGGCAGCCAATCTTTCGCCCTACAGGTTATCCTCACAATGACTCAGAATTTTTCATACATTACAGCAAAATGACTGCTGTCTTTTGCATCACTATCCAGTCGCTTACTCACATCACACTCAGCATTCCATTTGCAAAGCTTCCAATGTATAACTGCTAACTCACTGCCATGAAACAGTTTTCCTTAGAACAGACAAAGCCAGAGATGAGCTATCAATCATTGAGTGACTGCATATGCTGTAGACCTCAGGTGAGGTTTTAATATGGACACGACATTCAGTTAGGAAGCTGTGCCAGCCACTTTCTGTTCGACACAGATTCATGTTTTATTAGTGTTTGTTAATTTTCTCAAGCAATATGCACTCAACATCTCAAAGAAAGTATTTATATGCCTAACTGTCACATGATGCCCCAGTGTTTCATATGGTCCAGTCCCCTGCTGCACACATGATTTCAACAGACGATCACATGATCCTATCGTGAATCCATTAAGGCACTGCTACCAAGCTTAACACTCTCTAATTTTGAACACACTAGTCCAAGGTCCTGCTCACATTACAAATATCCTTTACTCTCTGACACAATCTCAAATGCACTGCATGGACCACAGATCTAAATTGTACTCTCTTACAGAGAAGACAGGAAACTTCAGTTCAGGAGACATTACTGTACTCCCTTTAATTGATGTAGACTAGAGACCTGTATTCATGACAAAAGCCTGTTTCTTCCTCACATACTAATACAATGGAGCACTGGTATAAAGCCAAAAAATCTGTCTTTCTTGGAATTTGGATATTATAGGCTGTAAACAGCAAAGTCATTTTTTTCTTAGGTAACAATAACTTTCTCAAAGAACTTGAACCTTGTCCTGAGGCAAGGTTTGTTGTTGTTGTTGTTGTTGTTGCAATGGTGGAGATCTTGGCTTAAAAGATACAGGTCTTCATTTATTTCAAGACGTTGAGCTGAGACCTTAGACCACAGTTTATTTTCCTTCTGAAGTCTAAACTGGTATTCCCAACTGGGATTCTTAGCTTTTTTTTTTTTTCTGGTCAAATGTCGAGTGGTGCAGCAGGAATACAAGCACTTCCTTATGCAAAGGAAAGAGAATGGAGATTCAGACCATTAACAACAAGGTGGAACTGTCCTCTAGAAATTAGATTGCAGGTTCAGGCTCCCACATTGGAGACCATCAAATTCACTACAGACTACATGAAAAAAATACTCAAACTACACCAATGATATCCTTTGTGAACAGAAAATCATGTGGAGTGTATGTCCCACTAAGAAAGCTGTGTTCTCATAATAAAAGAAGAATGGTGGAAGCTGTTAATACCAGCAACACTGTCTACCAGGAGAGGGTGTGGAGTGAAGACACAGGCTCGAGGCACATTGCCTTGTTTTCCTGAAGACTGAAGTGCTGTTCCTGACCCACAGTTCTTAGCTTTCTCTGGCTTTGTCTGTTGTGAGAAAAACTACTTCTTGGCAGTAAAGTAAGCAGTTATATACTGGAAGCATTGAAAATGGGATCTGAGTGTGATGTGAGTAAGCAACTGGATAGTGGTGTAAATGACAGCAGCCATTTTGCTGTAGTATAGGACGAATGCTGAGTCATTCTGAGAATAACACTTCATGGCAGGAATATTGGCTGCCTCAGCATTTCTCCATGCAAATCTTACACTACTAACTGAGAGGGACTGGTTTACCATGATAAAAAGAAAGCTGAGATATTGACATTAGGGCACTTCTTTCAGGGTGTTCAGACAAGCCTTGTATTAGGCCAGCAGAGGAAAATGAGGTAAAAGTCACCTGGAATTCTCGTAACAAAAATTAAGGGTTTTTGCTGTATTCACAAGGTCTGCCCGCATGATTCATGTTACCATTGTGAAACTGGCCTAAGGACATCACAGGGATTCCATGTGAAGGTATCATTCTCACTTTTGAATTACACTTATGCATTTCTTCTAAAATTCACATAAACACTGTGAGAAGGTGAGTCCCTGTTTCAGTGCCTTGAAACAGCTTTTCATTTGACAGCTCTTATCTCCATGAGAAGACATGCTTGCAAACAGTGGTGATGGCTACCAGATGATTGTCATTAATTTAGTGGACTGTTTTCATCTGTAGTCAGGCAACCTGATTGAAAGCAAAGTGAGAGGTCGTCATACATCACTGCATTGAAATTATAAGGCTGATTCTGCTTGATGAAGCTACTTCACATCAGTAGATAGAGTAGTCGCCATTTTGCTGTATTGTGGCAAAAATGCTGAGTCATTGTGAGTATAACTCTTAATGTCTGCAGGTGGAATTCCTACACTTGTTTTGGGTGCAGTCTTAGTCCAATGCAGATGAGAGTGAATTTTTTCATGGCCAATGCATCAATGCTGAAATATGGTAGAGATTATGAGACATGTTTTGAATACACTTATTTTAGGATAGAAAGAGTAGTGGGAAATTACCTGACAATCATTTAACAATAACTAGAGAATCGCAATGCGGTAACAACACCTCGTGGGATTTACTTGAGGGCAAGAAAGACACCTTCGATATTGTTAGCTACCAATTGACTGGGCTTGGAACTGTGCACATAGGTATTCAATTTTTATCTTAGAATGAACCTCAGTATGTGAAAACTTATCCACTCATGTTTACCTTGTTAATGTGATGTTGTCAAACACTCACTTTACACTACCCTAGTGTGGCTTGAGGAAAGGAATATGCCCATCGACTTCTATAGACATTTTTTTCTTCCAAAAAGCTATTCTTACCATGTGCCATGTCATCCACCTATAATTACTTTAAGTAATATCAGGATACAACCTTTGTGCCTAAGTTTCCACTCTATTTCCTAGAAGCAGGAGAACTGCTTGTCCATATTCGAGGCTCCCCAATTAAGTTCCTAAAAGAACTGTCCAGGGTATGTGCCAGTTTTCCTAGGGTCCACACTACCTTCTCTTACCAGGAGAAAAGCTTGGTGCTATAAGTTATGGTCACCATTCAATCATTGTCAAAAGAGAAAATTGCTGGCATGGGTTCAGGTTGTGCTGAATGTATTGAGAATATGACAGAAGGTTGATGAGATCGGCCCACATTTCTATCACAAATGTTTTAATGGATGACAGTCTTGGAACCAAGAATGAAGTCCTCTATTCTTCATCCTCTTTGAGGTGATAGATGGATCGCTAGGCCAAAATCACCACAAGAGTTACTTATAACAAGGTGTAGGATGGGTGTTGTGGGGCTAGGTCTTCATTGTGCACATTTTTGTCAAATGGATGTTCTTTTATTTTTGGTCCTGGCTCTTCCAACCAGTTTCTTTTAGGAGGTCAAGGGTTGGTGCTGAATTCCACAGTCTTTGTTCTAGTTTACCTTCCATACCAAAGGCTTTTGCTGTGAGCCCAGGAAAACGTGCTTGGAATACTGGGCCCATGCTACCAGTTCAGTCTCTGTTAGGAAAAGGCAAAAAACCGATGTAATCCATATTATGAGCGCTACATCTTGTAAATAATAGAAATGATTAAAAGTACAAAGCAAGGTCAGTACTCTTGTTCCTGATTAGAAACCAAGGCAAGATACAGGTTTTTAAGACTTGAGATAAAATTCTCTTACTGGAGGAAATCTTATCTTATGGTTAAAGTTCTTCTTTCTGATACTTTTCTGAGAGCACATGCTTAGAAGCTTGGGTACCCATCTCCCTTGTACTTTTTGTTAGGAAAACACAGGAAATGTGCATTGTGCCTGTGTCTTTACTCCACATCCTCTCCTGAGAGGACACTATTGCTAGTATTAATGGCTTCCACCATTTTTCTTTTGTTCTGAGAACACAGCTTTCTTTGTGGGCCATACTCTCCACATGAGTTCCTGTTCACAGGGGATAACTTAGGTGTAGTACGAGTAGTTGTTTCATCTAGACTGTAATGATTTTGATGATCTTGAATGTGGGAGCCTGAGCCTGCACTGTAATTCCTTAAAAAGAGTTCTGTCTTGTTGTCACAGGCCTAAGACTCAATTCTCTTTCTCTTGCATAAAGAAGTGCTTGTGGCTGGATTCCTAGTGCACCACCTGCCATCCAACCAGAAAAAAAGCTAAGAACCATGGGTCAGGAACACTACTTCAGTCTTCAGAATAAAGATATACTGTGGTCTGAGGTCTCAGCTCGACATCTTGAAATAGGTGAAGAACTGTGTATCTCAGGCCAATATCTCCACCATCGCATCTAAGAAAAAAAATCCATGCATAGATACAAGGTTTAAGTTGTTTGAGAAAGTTATTTTTACCAGAGAAAATGCTGGCTTTTCCATTTACTACCTACAATATCTAAATTCCAAGGAGTACAGACTGTTTGGTTTTATACCAAGGCTCAGTTGTATTAGTGTGTTCAGAAGAAACAGCTTTTTGTCATGGATCCAGGTCTCTAGTCTACATCTTTTAAAGAGAGTACAGTACTGTTTCCTGAACTGAAGTTTCCTGTCTTCTCTCTAAGAGAGTACAGTTAAGATCTGTGGTCCAAGAACTGCACTTGAGATTGTGTCACAGGGTCTAGGATGTTAGGAATGTGAGCAGGGCCATAGAATAGTCTGTTCAAAATTAGAGAATGTTAAGCTTGGAAGTAGTGCAATGAGAAATTCATGACAGGATCACATGATCACCCATTGGAATCAGGAGCACTGCAGGGGACTGTACCATATGAACCACTGGGATATCATGTGACAAATAGGGTCATATAGTGCTTTCTTTGAGATGTTAAGTGCATATCTCTTGAGAAAATTTACATAAACACTGATAAAACATGAATCTGTATTGAACAGAAAGCGGCTGACACAGCTTGCTAACTGAATGACGTGTCCATATTAAAACCTCAGTTGAGGTCAATGGAATATGTGGCCAGTCAGTGATCATCAATTCACCTCTTGCTCTGTCTGTTGTGCAAAAAACTGCTTTATGACAGTGGAATTGGCAATTATTCATTGGATGCATTGAAAATGGGACGCTGAGTTTGATGTGAGTAAGCGACTGGATAGTGGTGCAAATGTCAGCAGCCATTTTGCTGTAGTTTATGAAAAATGCTGAGTCATTGTGAGGATACCACTTCATGGCAGGAAGATTGGCTGCCTCAGCATTTCTCCATTGCAAATCTTTGACAACTAATAGTCTGAGAGGGACTGGTTAATCACAATGGAAAGAAAGTTGAGATATTGACATTAGGGCAGTTACTTCAGGGTGTTCAGACAAGGCTTGAATTAAGCCAGCAGAGAAAAATGAGGTGAAAGTCACCTGGAATTCTCGTAACAAGAATTAAGGATTCTCGCAATGTTAACGAGGTTTGTTTGCAGGATTCACGTTACCATTGTGAAACTGGCCTGAGGGCATCACACGAATTCCGGGTCATGGTGTGACTCTCACATTTAAGTTACCCTTCTACATTCTTTCTAAAAATCACATAAACACTGTAAGAAGGAGAGTCTCTATTTCAGTGCCTCGGAATAGCCCTTCATTCGAAAGGTCATATGGGCATGAGAAGACAAGCTTGAAGACAACGGTGATGGCTACCAGATATTTGACTCAGTTTTTGTCTATGGTCAGGCAACGGGATTGAAAGCAAAGTGAGAGGCTGTGGTACAATGCCACTTTGAAATTTGGAGACTGATTCTACTTGATGAAGCTACTTGACAGTGCTTGATAGCATAGGTGCCATTTTGCTGTATTGTGGCAAACATGCTGAGTCATTGTGAGCATAGCTCTTAATATCTTCAGGTGGGAGTCCTACACTATATTTGGGTTCGGATCTTAGGCCAATGCAATTTCATGGCCAATGCATCAGTGTAAATATGGAAAGAGATTATGAGATGTGTTTTGAATATACTTCTTTTTAGGATAGGGCAAGAGAAATAGTTGGAAATATCCTGAAAATCATTTAACAACTGCTAGGCAATCACACTGCAGTAACATGAACACCTCTCAGGATTCACTTGAGGGCAAGAATGACTCCTTCGAAATTTGTGTCTATCATGTGCTGGTCTTGGAACTGTGCTCATAGGTATACAATTTCCACCTTAGCGTGAACCACACCTCAGTATGTGAAACATTTTCCACTCAAGTTTACCTTGTTAATGAGATCAGTATGGTTTGATGTTTTCAAACATTCACTGTCCTTACCCTCATGTGGAAAGAGTAAAGGAATATGGGCTATGGACTTCTGTCAACTTATTTTTTTTTTTACCAAGAAGGTCTTTTTATCATGTGCCAAGTCCTCCCCCTATGGTTCCCTTAAGTAATTTCAGGAGACATTCTTTGGGCTAAGTTTACACTCTATTTCCTAGAAAGAGGAGAACTGCTTTTCTGTATTTGAGGATTCCTGATTAAGTTCTTGGAAGAACAGCCCAGGCTATATGCCAGTTTTCCTAGGGCTAACACTACCTTCTTTTACCAGTGGAAAAGCTTTGTCCTGTATGTTGTGGTTACCATTCAATCATTGTCAAATGAGATAATTGCTGATGTCAATCCAGTGTGTGCTGAATGTATTGTGAATACAAGGGAAATTAAGTGCCATCCTGCCATGTTTCTATCATAAATACTTTAATGGGAGGACCATCTTGGAGCCATGAACAATGTCCTCTATTCTTCCTCCTCTTGGAGATGACAGATGGATCTCTAGGCCAAATTCTTGGCAAGAGATTTTGGTAAGAAGGTCCAGGATGGGTGCTGTGTGATTAGATTTTCATTGTGCACATTTTTGTCAATTGTATTTTCTTTAGTTTTTGTTCCTGGGTCTTCCACAAGTTCCTTTTAGGAGATCAAGGCTTGATGCTGATTTCTACAGTCTTCATTCTAGTTCATTTTCCATACCAAAGGCTTTTGCTTGGAGCCCAGGAATCCAGGTAAGATTTCTACATGGAAGACATGCTTGGAATACTGGGCTCATGTTAGCATTTCAGTCCCTGTTTCAAAAAGTCAAAAGAATTATGTGGTCCAATTTTTGACTGCTACTTCCTGGAAATAATAGAAGCAAATGGAGTACAAACCAAGGTCAGTACTCTTATCCTGATTAGAAATCCAGGCATGATACAGGGTTTTAGGACTTGAGATAAAATTCTCTTACCAGAGGCAATCTTACCTTGTGGATAAATTTCTCCTTTCTGATTTTTTTTTTTCAGAGGTCAGAGGCTTAGAGCCTTGGGTGCCAGTCTCACTTGTACTTTCGCTGGCCAAAACAGGCAATGTGCCTTGTGCATTTGTCTCAAATCCACACCCTCTACTGGGAGGACAGTGTTGCTGGAATTAATGTCTTCTACTGTTCTTCTTTTGTTCTGAGAACACAGTTTTCTTTGTGGACCATACACTCCACATGTGGTTCTATTCACAGGGGATAACTTGGGTGTAGTGTGAGTAGTTTTTTCATCTAGTCTGAAATGATTTGATGATTTTAAATGTGGTGGCCTGGGCCTGTACTGTAATTTTGTGAGGAGAGTTCCATCTTGTTGTCACAGGCCTAAGTTTCTATTCTTTTTCCCTTGCATAAAAAAGTGCTTTTGGCTGGATTCCTACTGTACCACTTGATATTCAATAAAAAAAAAAAAAGCTAAGAATCGTGTATTGGGAATAACACTTCAGTCTTCAGAATGAAGATATACTGTGGCCTGAGATCTCAGCTCAACGTCTTGAAATAAGTGAAAAACTATCTTCAAGCCAATACCTCTATCATCGCACACAAAAAAAAATATCCATGCCTGGGGACAAGGTTCAAGTTCTTTGAGAAAGTTAATTTTACCAAGAAAAAGCTGGCTTTGCTGTTTATGGCCTCCAATATCAAAATTCCAAAGAAGACAGACTTTTGGCTTTATACCAGGACTCCATTGTATTAATGTGTTAGGAAGAAACAAGCTTTTGTCATGGATCCAGGTCTCCAATCTACATCATTTAATGGGAGTGCAGTACTGTTTCTTCAACTGAAGTCTCCTGTCTTCTCTCTAAGAGAGTACAGTTAAGATCTGTGGTCCAAGAACTGCACTTGAGATTGTGTCACAGGGTCTAGGATGTTAGTAATGTGAGCAGGGCCTTAGATAAGTCTGTACAAAATGAGAGAGAGTTAAGCTTGTTAGCAGTACCCTGATGGATTCACAACAGTGTCACATGAATTCCCTTGAAAATCAGGTGCACAGCAGGGAACTGGACCACATGAAACACTTGGACATCATATGACAGATAGGGTCATGTAGTGCTTTCTTTGAGATGTTGAGTGCATATCTCTTGAGAAAATTTACATAAACAGATAAAACATGAATTTGCAGAACAGAAAGTAGCTGACACAGCTTCCTAACTGAATGTCATGTCCATATTGAAACATCACCCGAGGTCAATGGCATATGCGGCCTGTCAATGATCATTAATTTGCTTTTAGCTTTGTTTGTTGTGAAGAAATTTACTTTATGGCTGTGGAGTCTGCAGTTGTACATTGGAAGCTTTGAAAATGAGATGCTGTGTGTGATATGAATAAGCGACTAGATAGTGGTGCAAATGACAGCAGTCATTTTGATGTAGTTTAGGAAAAATGCTGTCATTGTGAGGGTAACACTTTATGGCAGGAAGGTTGGCTGCATCAGCATTTCTCCATGGCATATCTTTGTCTGTGAGGGACTGGTTAACCACTATGGAATGAAAGCTGAGATATTGACATTAGGGCAGTTCCTTCAAGGTGTTCCGACAAGCCTTGTATTAGGCCAGCAGAGAAAAATGAAGTGAAAGTCACCTGAAATTCTCAGAACAAGAATTAAGAATTCTTGCAGTATTCACAAAGTCTGCCTGTGAAATGCAAGTTACCGTTGTAGAACTAGAATAAGGACATCACACAAATTCTAGGTCATGGTGTGGCTCTCGCTTTTGAGTTACACTTCTATATTTCTTCTAAAATTCACATAAACACTGCTAGAATGAGAGTCCCTGTATTAGTTCCTGGGAACAGCCCTTCATTTGAAACTTCATATCTGCATGAGGAAACATGCTTGAGGAGAGCGGTGATGGCTACCAGATATTTGTAGTTATTTTATGGCCTGAGTTTTTGTCCGTGGTCAGGCAACCCAATTGAAAGCCAAGCAAGTGGGTGTCATATATTACTGCATTGAAATTTGGACGCTGAGTCTACTTGATGAAGCTACTTACTGCGGTAGATAGAGTAGTCGCCATTTTGGTGTATTGTGGCAAAAATGCTGAATCACTGTGAGCATAACTCTTAATGTCTTTAGGTGTGACTCCTACACTATTTTTGGGTGCAGAACTTAGGACAACACAGATGAGAGTGAATTTTTTCACAGCCAATGCATCAATGCTGAAATATGGTAGGATATTATGAGATATGTTTTGAATACACTTCTTTTTAGGATAGGGGAAGATGAGTAGTTGAAAATTACTGATATTAATTGACAAAATTCTAGGGAATCACAATGAAGTAACATGAACACCTCATGGGATTCACTTGAAAGCAAAAAAGACCCCTTCAAAATTGGTGTCTACCATGTGCTGGTCTTGGAACTGTGCGCATATGTTTCAATTTCCATCTTAGCATGAACCACGGCTCAGTATATGAAATGTTTTCCACTCGAGTTTACCTTGTTAATGAGATCGACATGGTGTGATGTTTTCAAACATTCACTGTACTTACCCTCGTGTGGGTAGAGGAAAGGAATATGGGCTTGGACTTCTATCGACATTTTTTTTTTCTACCAAAAAGGTCTTACCATGTGCGAAGTCCTCCATCTATAATTCCTTTAAGCAATGTCAGGAGACATTTTTTGGGCCTAAGTTTCCACTCTATTTTCTAAACAAACAAACAAAAATAACTACTTGTTCGTATTTGAGGCTCCACAATTAAGTTCCCGAAAGAACTGTCTAGGGTATGTGCCAGTTTTCCTAGGGCCCTAACTACCTATCTTACCAGGGGAAAAGCTTGGTGCTGTATGTTATGGTCACCATTCAATCATTATCAAAAGGGAAAATTGCTGACCTAGGTCCAGTGTGTGCTAAATGTATTGTGAATACAAGAGAAGTTTGGTGCCATCGGCATACAATTCTATCATCAATGCTTTACAGGGAGGACAGTCTTGGAGCCAGGAATGGAGTCCTCTATTATTCCTCCTCTTGGAGATGATAGATGGATCTCTAGGCCAAAATGTCCACAAGAGTTTCTGGTAACTAGCTGCAGGATGGGTGCTGTGGGACTAGATCTTCATTGTGCACATTTTTGTTAATTGGATGATCTTTACTTTTTGTTTCAATGTCTTCCAACCATTTCCTTTTATGAGATCAAGGCTTGTTACTGAATTCCACAGTTTTCGTTCTAGTTCTTCTTCCATACCAAAGGCTTTTGTTGTGAGCCATGGACTCCAGGTGAGATTTCTATATGAGGACATGCTTGGAATACTGGGTTCATGTTACCAATTCAGTCTCTGTTAGGGAAAGTCAAAAGAATTATGCGGTGCAATTTTTGAGCACTACTTCCTGGAAATAATAGAAGAGGTTGGAACTGCTAACTAAGGTCAGTACTCTTGTTCCTGATTAGAAATCTTGACAAGATACAAGGTGTTAGGACCTGGGATAAAAAACTCTTACCAGAGGTAAATTTGCCTTGTGATTAAAGTTTTCCTTTCTGATACTTTTCAGGGAGCACAAAATTAGAGCCTTGGGTACCAGTCTCTCTTGTACTTTTTGTTAGGAAAAAACAGGTAATGTGCCTGTGCCTGTGTCTCCACTCCACATCCTCTATTGAGAAGACACTGTTGCTGATATTAACGGTTTCCACCATTCTACTTTTGTTCTGTGAACACAGCTTTCTTCGTGGGCCATACACTCCACATGAATTTCTGTTTACAAGGAATACTTTATGTGTAGTGTGAGTAGTTGTATCTTCTAGTCTGTAATAATATTCATGGTCTGGAACGTGGGAGCTTGGGCCTGAATTTAATTCTGTGAGATTGTTTCCATCTTGTTGTCACAGGCCTAAGTCTCCATTCTCTTTCCCTTGCATAAAGAAGTGCTTGTGGCTGGATTCCTACTACACCCCTTGCACATTCGACCAAAAAAAAAAAAGCTAAGAACTGTGGGTCGGGAACAGTACTTTAGTCTTCAGAATGAAGTTAATATGTGGCCTGATGTTTCAGCTCGACATCTTGAAATATGTGAAGAACTGTACCTTTCAGGCCAATATCTCCACCATAGCACCTAAGAAAAAATTCCATGCCTGGAGACAAGTTTCAAGTTTTTTGAGAAAGTTATTTTTACCAGAGAAAATGCTAGCTTTTCCATTTATGGCCTACAATAATCAAATTCCCAGGAGGACAGACTTTTTGATTTTATAAAAGGGCTCCATTGTATTAGTGTACTAGGAAAAAAGCAGGCTTTTGTCATGGATCCAGGTCTCCAATCTACATCATTTTAAGGAAGTACAGTACTGTTTCCAGAATGGAAGCTTCCTGTCTTCTCTGTAAAAGTGTACAGTTTAGATCTGTGGTCCATGCATCATACTCAAGATGGTGGCACAAGGTCTAGGATGTTAGTAATGTGAGCAGGGCCTTAGACTAGTATGTTCAAAATTAGAGAGTCTTAAGCTTGGTAGCAGTACCCCATTGGATTTACGACAGGATCACATGCTCGTCCATTGAAATCAGGTGTGCAGCAGGGGACTGGACCATATGAAACACTGGGATATCATCTGAAAGATAGGGTAATGTAGTGCTTTCTTTGAGATGTCAAGTGTGTACCTCTTGAGAAAATTTACATAAAATCTGATAAAACATGAAACTGTGTGGAACAAAGTGGCTGACACAGATTTCTAACTGAATGTTGTGTTCATATTAAAACCTCTCCTGAGGTCAACGGCATATGCAGCCAGTCAATGATCGTTAATTCGTCTCTGGCTTTGTCTCTTCTGAGGAAAACTGCTTTATGGCAGTGGAGTCAGCAGTTATACATTGGAAACATTAAAAATGGGATACTAAGTGTGATGTGAGTAAGCTACTGGATAGTGGTGCAAATGAGAGCAGCCATTTTGCTATAGCGTAAAAAAAATGTTGAGTCATATTGAGGATAACAATTCATGGCAGGAAGATTGGCTGCCTCAGCATTTCTCCATTGCAAATCTTAGATAACTAATAGTCTGAGAGAGACTAGTTAACCACGATGGAAAGAAAGCTACGATATTGACATTAGGGCAATTTCTTCAAGGTGTTCACACAAGCCTTGTATTAGGCCAGCAGAAGAAAATGAGGTGAAAGTCACCTGGAATTCTCGTAACAAGAATTAACAATTCTTGCGATATTCACAAGGTCTGCCATGGAATTCATGTTACCATTGTGAAACTGACATGAGGGCTTCACACGGATTCCAGGTCATGGTGTGGCTCTCACTTTTGTGTTACCCTTCTAGATTCCTTCTAAAATTCACATAAACACTGCAAGAAGTAGAGTCCCTGTTTCAGTGCCTAGTAACAGCCCTTCATTTGAAAGTTCTTATCTACATGAGAAGACATCCCTGAGACAGCGACGATGGCTACCAGATATTTGTCTTCAGTTTACTGGCTTGAGTTTTTGTCTGTGGTTAGGCAACCTGATTGAAAACAATCTGCTGTTGTATATTACAGCGTTGAAATTTGGGGGCTGATTCTACTTGTTGAAGCTACATAAGAGCGGTTGATAGAGTCAGCACCATTTTGTTGTATTCTAGCAAAAATGCTTAGTCATTGTGAGCACTACACTTAATGTTTTCAGGTGGGACTTCTGTACTATTTTTGGGTGAGGATATTAGGCCAATGCAGATGAGAGTGAATTCTTTTAAGAACAATGCATCAGTGCTGAAATATGGAAAGAGATTATAAGATATGTTTGAATACATTCCTTTTTAGGATAGGGAAAGAGGAGTAGTTGGAAATCACCTGACAATCATTTAGCAACTATTAGGGAATAACCCTGTGGTAACATGAACACCTCGTGGGATTCACTTGAGGGCAACAATGACCCCTTCAGAATTGGTGTCTACCATGTGACTGGTCTTGGAACTGCACATAGGTATTCAATTTCCACCTTAGCATGACCCACTCTTCAGTATGTGAAATGTTTCACACTCGATTTAACCTTATTAATGAGGTCGGCATTGTGTGATGTTTTCAAAATTCTCTGTACCACCCTAGTGTGGTTGGAGGAAAGGAATACAGCTATTAACTTTTATTGTCATTTTCTTTTTTTCTTTTCTTTTCTTTTTTGCAAAGAAGGTATTCTTACCATGTGCCAAGTCCTCCAAATATGGTTCCTCTAAGAAATGTCAGGAGACATTCTTTGGGCCAAAGTTTCCACTCTGTTTTCTAGAAAGAGGAGAACTGCTTGTCCGTATTCAAGGCTCCCCAATTAAGTTCCTGAAAGAACAGTCCAGGCCTTGTATCAGTTATTATAGGGACCACACTACCTTATCTTACCAGGAGAAAAGCTTGGTGCTGTAAGTTATAGTCACCATTCAATCAGTGTCAAAAGGGAAAATTGCTGACGTGGGTCCAGTGTGGGCTGAATGTATTGTGAATATGACAGAAGTTTGGTGCCATTGACCCACATTTTTATCATAAATGCTTTAATGGGAGGACTTCTTGGAGCCTGGAACAAAGTTCTCTATTCTTCCTCCTCTTGAAGATGACAGAGGGATCTCTAGGCCAATATCTCCACAAGAGTTTCTGGTAACAAGGTTCAGGATGGGTGCTGTGGGACTAGGTCTTCATTGTGCACATTTTTGTCAATTGGATGATCTTTACTTTTGGTCCTGTGTCTTCTACTAGTTTCTTTTAGGAGGTCAAGACTTGGTGCCGAATTCTACTGTCTTTGTTCTAGTTCATCTTCCATACCAAAGGCTTTTGCTGTGAGCTCAGGACTCCAGGTGAGATTTCTACATGAAGGACATGCTTTGAATACAGAGCTCATGTTACCAATTCAGTCCCTGTAAGGGATACTCAAAAAATGATGTGGTCCAATTTTTAAGTGCTTCTTCTGGAAGTAATAGAAGTGATTGGTACTACAAACCAAGGTTAGTACTCTTGTTTCTGATTAGAAATCCAGGCAAGATACAAGGATTTAGGGCTTGAGATAAAATTCTCTTACAGGAGATAATCCTGCCTTGTAATTAAAGTTCTCCTCTCTGATACTGTTCAAAGAGCACAGGCTTAGAGCCTTGGGTGACAGTCTCCCTTGTACTTTTCATTAGGAAAAACAGGCAATGTGCCTTGTACCTTTGTCTCCACTCCACATCCTCTACTGGGAGGACAGTTTGCTGGTATTAATGGCTTCCACGAATATCTTTTATTCTGAGAACATAGCTTTTTTTGTGGGCCATACACACCACATGTATTTCTGTTCACAGGAAATACTTTGGATGTAGTTTGAGTAGTTGTTTCATCTATTCTGTAATGAATTTGATGGTCTTTAATGTGGGAGACTGGGCTGACACTCTAAGTTTTTAAGGAGAGTTCAGCCTTGTTGTCACAGACCTAAGTCTCCATTCTTTTTCCCTTGCATTAAGAAGTGCTTGTGGCTAGATTCCTAGTGCATCACTTGACATTCAACCAGAAAAAAACCTAAGAACCATGGGTCGGGAATACCACTTCAGTCTTCAGAATGAGGATATACTGTGGCTTGAGGTCTCAGCTTGACATCTTGAAACAGATGAAGAACTGTATCTTTCAGATTAATATCTCCACCATCGCACCTAAGAAATAATCCATGCCTGGAGAGAAGGTTCAAGTTCTATGAGAAAGTTGTTTTTACCAGAGAAAAAGATGACTTCACATTTATGGCCTACAATATTCAAATTCCAAGGAGAACAGTGTCTTTGGCTTTATACAAGGGTCCATTGTACTAGTGTGTTTGGAAGAAACAGGTCCAGATCTCCATTCCCTATCATTTCAAAGGAGTACAGTACTGTTTCTTGAACTGAAGTCTTTTGTCTTCTCCGGAAAAGAGTAACATTTAGATCTGTGCTCCCTGCACTGCACTTGAGATGGTGTCACAGGGTCTAGGATGTTAGTAATGTGAGCAGGGCCTTAGACTAGTCTGTTCAAAATGAGAGAGTATTAAGCTTAGTAGCAGTGTCCCGATGGATTCATGACAAGATCACGTGATCACCCGTAGGAATCAGGTGCACAGCAGGGAACTGGACTATATGAGACACTTGAATATCATGTGACAGATACGGTCATGTAGTGAATTCTTTCTGATGTGGGATACATATGTCTTAAGAAAATTTACATAAACACTGATAAAACTTGAATATGCATGGAACAGAAAGCGGCTGACACAGTTTCCTAACTGAATGACATGCTCATTTAAAACCTCACCCGAGGTCAATGGCATATGCGGCCAGTCAATGATCATCAATTCGCCTCTGGCTTTGTCTGATGTGAGGAAAACTGCTTTATGGCAGTGGAATTGGCAGTAATACACTGGAAGCATTGTAATGGGATGCTGAGTATGATGTGAGTAAGCGATTGGATAGTGGTGCAAGTATTTTGCTGTCGAGTAGGAAGAATGCTGAGTCATATTGAGGATAACAATTCATGGCAGGAAGATTGGCTGCCTCAGCATTTCTCCATTGCAAAATTGAGAGGGACTGAGAGGGACTGGTTAACTACAATGGAAAAGCAAGCTGAGATATTGACATTAAGGCATTTCCTTTAGTGTGTTCAGACAAGCCTTGTATTAGGCCAGCAGAGGAAAATGAGGTGAAAGTCACCTGGAATTCTTGTAACAGGAATTAAGGATTCTCATGATATCATGAGGTCTGCCCTCGGGATTCATGTTACCATTTTGAAACTGGCCTGAGGGCATCACACAGATTCCAGGTCATGGTGTGGTTTTCACTTTTGAGTTACACATCTACATTTCCTCTATAATTCACATAAACACTGAGAGAAGGGGAGTCCCTGTTTCAGTGCCTCAGAACAGCCCTTCATTCGAAAGGCTGTTCATATCTCCATGAGAAGACATGCTTGAGGACAGCAGTGATGGCTGGAGATATTTGTCATTACTTTATTGGCCTGAGTGTTTGTCTTTCATTAGGCAATCTGAATGAAAGCAAAGCAAGCAACTGTTGTAGATTACTGCATTAAAATTTGGAAGCTGATATTATTTATTATAGCTACTTCACAGTGGTAGATAGAGTAGGCACCATTTTGCTGTATTATAGCAAAAATATTGAGTCATTGTGAGCACAAATCTTAATTTCTTCAGGTGAGACTCCAATACTCTTTTGGGTACTGATTTTAGGCCAACATAGATGAGAGAGAATTCTTTCATGGCCAATGCATCATTACTGAAATATGGTAAAAGATTATGAGACATGTTTTGAATAAAATTATTTTTTAGTATACGGGAAGAGGAGTAGTTGGAAATGACCTGACAATCATTTAGCAATTACTAGGGAATCACACTGCAGCAACATGAACACCACATGGGATTCACTTGTGGGCAAGAAAGACCTCTTCGAAATTGTTGTCTACCATGTGACTGGTCTTGAAACTGTGCGCATAAGTATTCAATTTCTATCTTAGCACGAATCATGCCTAAGAATGTGAAACATTTTCCACTTGAGTTTACCTTTTAATGAGATTGATATGGTGTGATATTTTCAAACAATCACTATACTTAACATATTTGCTGCTAGAAGAAAGCAATATGGGCCATGGACTTCTATCAACATTTTCTTTTTTTTTTTTTTTTACCAAGAAGGTCTTCTTAACCATGTGCCAAGTTCTCCACCTATAGTTCTTTTAAGTAATCTCAGGAGACATTCTTTGGGCCTAAGATTCCACTTTCTTTCCTAGAAACAAGAGAACTACATGTCTGTATTCAAGGCTCCACAATTAATTTTCTGAAATAATAGTCGAGACTATGTGTCAGTTTTCCTAGGGCCCATACTACCTTCTCTTATCAGGAGAAAAGCTTGCTGTTGTCTGTTATGGTCATCATTCTATCATTGTCAAAAAAATAAATTGCTGACATGAGTCCAGTGTGGGCTGAATGTATTGTGAATATGACAAAAGTTTGGTGCTATCGGCCCTTTTTTCTATCATAAATGCTTTAATGCGAGGACAGTCTTGGAGCCAGGTACAGAGTCCTCTTTTCTTCCTCCTCTTGGAGATGATAGATGGATCTCTAGGGCAAAATCTCCACAAGAGTTTCTGGTAACAAGGTTCAGGATGGGTGCTGTGGGACTAGGTCTCATTGTGCACAATTTTGTCAATTGGAGGTTTTTTACTTTTTGGTCCTGTGTCTTCCAACCAGTTCCTTTTAGGAGGTCAAGGATTGGTGCTGAATTACACAGTCTTAATTCTAGTTCATCTTCCATACCAAAGGCTTTTGCTGTGAGCCTAAGACTCGAGGAGACATTTCTACACGAAGGACATGCTAGGAATACTGGGCTCAAATTATTATTTCAGTCCCTGTCAGGGAAAGTCAGAAAAGTGATGTGGTCCAATTTTTGAGTGCTAATACCTAGAAATAATAGAAAGAACTTGAAGTACAAACCAAGGTCAGTACTCTTGTTCCTAATGAGAAATCCAAGCAAGATACAGGCTTTTAGGACTTGAAATAAAATTCTCTTACCTGAGGCAATCTTGTCTTTTGGTTAAAGTTCTCCTTCCTGATATTCTCAGAGAGCACAGGCTTAGAGCCTTGCGGGCCAGTCTCCCTTGCACTTTTTGTTAGAAAAAAACAGGTGATGTGTCTTGTGCCTGTGTCTCCCCTCCATATCCTCTCCTGGGAGGACAGTGATGCTGGTATTAATGGATTCACCATTCTTCTTTTGTTCTGAGACCACAACTTTCTTTGTGGGCCATACATTCCACATGAGTTTCTGTTCACAGGGGATACCTTGTGTGTAATGTGAGTAGTTTTTTCATCTAGCCCATAATGAATTTGACGTTCTTGAACATGGGAGCCTGGGCTTGCCTTCTAATTACTTGAGGAGAGTTCTGCCTTGTTGTCACAGGCATAAGTCTTCATTCTAGTTTCCTTTGCATAAAAAAGTGTTTGTGGCTTGATTCATAGTGCACCACTCGACATTCGATCAGAAGAAAAAGCTAAGAATTATGCATCTAGGACACCATTTTAGTCTTCAGAATAAAGACATACTGTGGCCCAAGGTCTCAGCTCAAAATAAGTGAAGAACTATATCTTTCAGGCCAATATCTCTACCATCACACCTAAGAAATAGTCCATGCCTGGAGACAAGGTTTAAGTACTTTGAGAAAGTTACTTTTTCTTGAGAAAAGTTGGCTTTGCCATTTATGGCCAACAATGTCCAAATTCCAAGGAGGACAGACTTTTTGGCATAGGCCAGGGCTTCATTGTATTAGTGTGTTATGAAGAAACAGGCTTTTGTCATGGATCCAAGTCTCTAGTCTACATCATTTCAAGGGTGTAAAGTACTGTTTCCAGAACTGAAGTTTCTGTCTTCTCTGTATGACAATACAGTTTAGGTCTGTGGTCTATGCACTGCTCATGCAATGTGTCACAGGGCCTAAAGATGTTAATTATGTGAGCAGGGTCTTAAACTAGTCTGTTCAAAAATATAGAGTGTTAAGCTTGGTAGCAGTACCTCGAATGGATTCACGGCATGATCACGTGATCGCCCATTGGAATTAGGTGTGCAGCAGGGGACTGGACTATATGAAAACTGGGACATCATGTGACAAATAGGGTCAAGTAGTGCTTTCTGTGAGATATCAAGTGCACATCGCTTAGGAAAATTTACATAAGCACGGAGAAAACATGAATCTGTGTGGAACAGAAATTGACTGACACAGCTTCCTAACTGAATGTCGGGTCCACATTAAAGCCTCACCTGAGATCAATGGCATAAGTGGCCAGTTAAAGATCATTCATTCACCTCTGGCTTTGTCTGTTCTGAGGAAAACTGCTTCATGGCAGTAGAGCTGGCAGTTATACATTGAAAGAATTGAAAAAATGATGCCAAGTGTGATGTGAGTAAACGCCTAGATAGTGATGCAAATGACAGCAGCCATTTTGCTGTAGTGTAGGAAAAATGCTATGTCATTGTTAGGATAACACTTTATGGCAGGAAGATTGGCTGCCTCGGCATTTTTCCATTGCAAATCTTAAACTACTAATAGTCTGACAGGGACTGGTTAACCACGATGGAAAGAAAGCTGAGATATTGACATTTGTTCAGTTTCTTCAGGGTGTTCAGACAAGTCTTGTATCAGGCCAGCAGAGGAAAATGAGGTCAAAGTCACATGGAATTCTCCTAATAAAAATTAAGGATTCTCGCAATATTCATGAGATCTGACCGTGGTATTCACGTACCATTGTGAAACTGGTCTGAGGGCATCACACAGATTCTAGGTCATGGTGTGGCTCTCACTTTTGGGTTACCCTTCTAGATTCCTTCTTAAATTCACATAAACACTGTGAGAAGAAGAGTCCCTGTCTCAATGCCTCTAATATCCTTCATTCTTAATGTTGTATCTACATTAGAAGACATGTTTGAGGACAGCGTTTATGGCTGCCACATATTTTTTGTTAGGTTACTGGCCTGATTTTTTGTCTATGGTAATGCATCCTGATTGAAAGCAAAGTGAGCGACTGTCCTACATTAACTGTGTTTAAATTGGAGGTTGAGTCTACTTGATGAATCTACTTCAGAGTGGTGGAAATAGTACGTGCCATTTTGTGTTATTGTAGCAAAAACACTCAGTCATTTTGTGCATAACTTCTAATGGTTTCAGGTGGGTCTCCTGCACTGTTCTTGGATGTGGACCTAAGTCCTACAGTGTGAATAGGGAATTGCTGAATGGCCAATGCATCAATGTTGAAATATGGAAAATGTTAGTTTATGAGACATATTTTTCAAAACACTTTGTTGAGGATAAAGGAAGAGTAGTAAGTTGGAAGTCACCTAAAATCATACACTAATATCTAGGCAATCATGTGGTGATCACATGAACACCTCACATGATTTATGTGGGGTCAAAGAAGACCCTGTGGAAATCTGATGTCTACCATGTAACTAGTCTTGTGATTGTGGGTGTCTGTTTTTAATTTATTTGTTAGAATGAACAAGGCTTCAATGTGTGAAATGTTTGCACTCAAGTTTACCTTGTAAATGAGGCCAGCATGGTGTTATGTTTTCAAACATCCACTGTGATTACCCTAGTGCGGATAGAGGACAAAGTACTGTGCCATGGACTACTATAGATATATATTTTGTAAGTTATACATTCTTTCAATGTATAACTGCCAGCTCTACTGCCATGAAGCAGTTTTCCTCAGAACAGACAAAGCCAGAGGTGAATGAATGATCTTTAACTGGCCACTTATGCCATGAACATGTCTTCCATCTATTGTTTCTTTAAGTAGATTCAGGCTTTATTCTGTGGGCCAAAGTGTAAACTCCATTTACTGAAAATACAAGAAATGCTTGACCATGCTTCAAGGCTTCCCAAATGAGTACCTCAAAGAACAGTCTAGGCTATGTGTCAGTTTTCTTAGGGTCCACACTAACTCTCTTACTAGGGAAAGGTTTGGTGCTATAAGTTATGGTCACCAATCAGTAATTGTCAAAATGGATAACTGGTGATGTTGTCCAGGTTGTGGTGAATGCACTGTTAATATGACACAAATTTGGTTCTATTTGCTTACATTTCTATCATAAATGCTTTAATAGGAGGACAGTCTTAAATCCATGAACTGAGTCTTCTATTCTTCCTCTTCTTAGAAGATGACAGCTTGGATCTATAGGCCTAAATCTCCAAATAAATTTCTGGTAACAAGGAACAGGGTGCGTGCTTTGGAACTAGGTCTTAAGTCTGGACATTGTTTCCAATTGGATGTTCTTTACATGTGGGCCTGGGGCTTCCAACTAGTTCCTTTTAGGAGTTCCAGGCTTTGTGTATGTCTTATTTCACAGTCTTCATTCTAGTTTATCTTCCATAAAGAAGACTTTTGATTGGAGCCCAGGACAATAGGTGAGATTTCTTCAAAAAGGACATCTTTGCAATTGTTGGCTTATGTTACCTTTCAGTCTCTGTAAGGGAAAGACAGAGGAATGTTGTGATCCAATTTCAGAGCACTACTTCCTGAAAATAATGGAAGAAATTGGAACTGCAAACCAAGGTAGCTCTCTTGTTTCTGATTAGAAATCTAGGTCAGATACAAGATCCTAGGTCTCGAGATAAAATTCTCTTACCTTGTGGACCTCTTTCCCTGTGGGTTAAATTTTCCTTTCTGATATTTTTCAGAGAGGAAGATACAGCTTTGGGCCCCAGTCTTCCTTTTACATTTTGTTCAGAAAAAAAAAAAAAAACAGGCATTGTGCCTTGGGGCCATGTCATCAACCACATTCTCTCCTGTGAGGCCAGTGTTGCTGATATTAACCATTGCCTTCATTCTTTTTTTATTTTGAGAAGACAGCTTTCTTTGTGGGCCATACATTCCGCTTGAATTTCTGTTCACAGGAAATACCTTGGGTGTAGTGTGAGTGGTTGTTTCATGTAGTTTGTAATAAATTTCACAGTCTTGAATGTGGGAGCCTGGGCCTGCACTCTGATTCCTGTGAGGAAAGTTGAAGCTTATTGTCACAGGCCTAAGTATCCATTCAGGTTTCCCTTGCAAAAAGATGTTGCTATGGGACTGGGCACAGTTCGACATTTCTTCAGAAGAAAAAGCTAATAACTGTGGATCAGGGACACCACTTCAGTTTTCAGAATAAAGATATGCTATTGCCCAAGGTCTCACCTCAACATCTTAAAATAAGTGAAGAATTGTACCTGAAAGCCAATATCAGCACCATTGCACCTAACAAAAATTGAGCCCAGGTTCAAGTTCTTCGAAAAAATTATTCTTACCAGGAGAAAGGCTGGCCATGCAGTTTAAAGTCATGAATATTCATATTTTCAAGGAGGACAGGCTTTTTGGCTTTAGACCAGGGCTACATTGTATTAGTGTTAGAAAAATCTCTGTGTCATGGGTCTTGGTTTTCAGTCTACATCATTTGAAGGATGGAGAATACTGTTACCTGAACAGATGTCTGCTGATTTTTTTTTTTTCTGTATGAGTCAAAAGCTTTGATCTGTAGGCTACGCACTGCACATATTTTCTGTCACAGCATCTAGGATGTTGGTAATGTGAGTAGGTCCTTAAAATAGACTGTTAATAATTGAACAATGGTAAGCATGGTAGCACGGCATCGAAAAAGTCACAACAGGATCATGTGAGTGCATGTGGAAATCAGATGCCCATTAAGAGACTGGACTGTATAAAACACTGGGACATTATGTGACAGATGGGGTGATGTGGTGCATCCTTTGGAATATCAAGTGCATATCTCTTGAAAAAATTCACCTCAACACTGAGAAAACATTAGCCTGTGTGGAATAGAAGGTGGCTAAGCCTCCTAACTGAATGCCATGTCCAAATTAAAAAATCACTTGAAGTCAATGGTATATGAGGCAAGTCGATGATTGTTAATTCACCTCAGGCTTTGTCTGGGTGAGGAAAACTGGTTCTTGATGGCGATTGCATATTGGACACCTTGATAATTGGAGGCTAAGTGTGCTGTGAGAAAGCAAATGGATATTGGTGGAAACAACAGCTGCCATTTTGTTGTAGTGTAGTAAAAATGCTGAGTCATTGTGAGTATACAACTTCATGGCAGAAAGAATGGTTGCCTAAGAATTTCTCTATAGCAAACCTCAGACTACCAGAATTCTGAGAGGGACTGGCTTAGCCACAATGGAAAGAAAGCTGAGATACTGACATTGTGGCAGTTACTGCAAAATGTTTAAAAAACCCTTATATTAGGCCAGCAGAGGAAAATGAGGTGAAAGTCACCTCGAAATTTTGTAACAAAAATTAAGGAATCTCATGTTACTCACGAGCTCTATCTGCGATATTCACGTTACCATTATGAAACATGCATCACAGAGAGACAAGGTGATGGAGTGGCACTCAATTTTGAGTTATCCTTCTATATTTTTTGGTAAAATTCACATTAACATTGAAGAAAGGAGAGTTACTATTTCAGAATCCTTAACAACCCTTTAATGGAAAGGTCATGTCTGCATGAGAAGACACACTTAGGAAAGCAGCATAGCCTACCAGATAATTGTCGTTAGTTAATTGGCCTGATTTTTTGTCTGTAGTCTGGCAACCTGACTAAAGGCAATGTGAGCGGCTGTTGCACATTAACCATGTTAAAATTTGAAGGCTGAGTCTACTTGATGAAGCAACTTCACAGTGGTGAAAATAGTACGTGCCATTTTGTGGTACTGTAGCAAAAATTCTCAGTCATTTTGTGCATAATTCCTAATGGCTTCATTTGGGACTCCTGCACTTTTCTTGGATGTAGACCTTTTCCAACAGTGTGGAGAAGGAATTGCTTAGTGGCCAATGCATTGATGTTGAAATATAGAAAATAAGGAGTTTATGAGATGTGTTTTGAAAACAATTTGATGAGGATAGGGGAAGAGTAGTTGGAAATCACCTGAAAATCATTTAGCAAATCTAGGGAATCACACCATGGTGACTTCAACAACTCGTGGATTCACTTGGAGGTTAAAAAAGACCCCTTCGAAATTGGTGTCTACCATGTAACTGGTCCTGTAACTGTGCCCATAGGTATTAAATTTACATCTTAGCATGAACCAGGCCTCTGTATGTGAAACGTTTTCCACTTGAGTTTACCTTGTAAATAAGACCGGCATGTTATGATGTTTTCAAACATTCACTGTACTTACCCTAGTGTGGGTAGAGAACTGGAATATGTGCCGTGGAATTCTATCGACATTTTCATTTTTTTTTCTACCAAGAAGGTCCTCTTACCATGAACCAGGCCTCTGTATGTGAAACGTTTTCCAAACGTTTTACTAAGTCCTCCACTTATGATTCCTTTAAGTAATGTCAGGCTACATTCTATGGGTTAAGTTTACATTCTATTTCCTACAAATTGGAGCAATGCTTGACTGTATTCAAGGCTCCCCAATCAGTTCCTGAAAGAACAGTCCAGGCTATGTGCCAGTTTTCCTAGGGCCCACACTACCTTCTCTTAACAGGGGAAAGGCTTGGTGCTGTAAGTTATAGTCACCATTCAATCATTGTCAAAAGGGAAAATTGCTGATGTGGGTCCAGGGTGTGCTGAATGTATTGTGACTATGACAGAAGTTTGGTGCCACTGGTTCACATTTCTATCATAAATGCTTTAATGAGAGGATAGTCTTGGAGCCAGGAATGGATTCCTCTATTCTTCCTCCTTTTGGAGATGATAGATGGATCTCTAGGCCAATATCTCCACAAGAGTTTCTGGTAACAAGGTCCAGGATGGGTGCTGTGGGACTAGGTCTTCACTGTGCACATTTTTGTCAATTAAATGTTCTTTAATTTTAGGCCTGAGGCTTCTAAGCAGTTCCTTTTAGGAGGTCCATTTTTGGTGCTGAAATCCATGCCTTCTAGTTCATCTTCCATATCAAAGGCTTTTGCTGTGAGCCCAGGACTCTAGGTGAGATCTCTATACAGAGGACATGCTTGGAAGCGTGGGCTTATGCTACCAATTCAGGCCCTGTTAGAGAAAGTCAGAAAAATGATGTGGGCCATTTTGTGAGCTCTGCTTCATGAAAATAATGGAAGGGATTGGAACTACAAACCAAGGTCAGTACTCTTCTTTCTTATTAGAAATCCAGGCAAGATACAGCGTTTTAGGAATTGATCCTAAGGCAGTCTTGCCTTGTGGTTAAAGATCTACTTGTGCCTGTGCCTCTACTCCACATCCTCTCCAGGGAGGACAGAGTTGCTGGTGTTAACGGCTTCCACCATTTTTATTTTGTTCTGAGAACACAGCTTTCTTTGTGGGACATATACTCCACATAAGTTTCTGTTCACTGAGTACACCTTAGTGTAGTGTGAGTAGTTGTTTCATCTAGTGTATAATATATTTGATGGTCTTAAATGTGGGAGCCTGGGCCTAAACTCTAATTCCTGTGAAGAGAGTTCTGCCTTGTTGTCACAGGCATAAGTCTTCATTCTAGTTTCCTTTGCATAAAAAAATGTTTGTGGCTTGATTCATAGTACACCACTCGACATTCGATCAGAAGGAAAAGCTAAGAACTATGCGTCTAGGTCACCAGTTTAGTCTTCAGAATGAAGACATACTGTGGCCTGAGGTCTCAGGTTGACGTCTTGGAATAGGTGAAGAAATGTATCTGCAAGCCAATGTCCCTACCACTGCAACTAAAAAAAAAATCCATGCCTGGAGACAAGGTTCAAGTTCTTTGAGAAAGTTATTCTTATAAGAGAAAAAGCTGGCTTTGTGATTTAAGGCCTACAGTATACAAAATTCAAGGAGGGCAGACTTTTTGGCTTTAGACGAGCTCTCTGTTATATTAGTATTAGGAAGAAACGGGCTTTTGTCATGGATCCAGTTCTCCAGTCTACATCATTAAAAGGGAAGACAGTACTGTTACCTGAATGGAAGTCTCCTATCTTTTCTGTAAGGGAGTCCAGTTTATATCTGTGGTCCATGCAACACACTTGAGATTGTGTCACAGGGTCTAGAATGTTAGTAATGTGAGCAGGGCCTTAAAATAGTCTGTTCAAAATTAGACAGGGTTAAGCTTGGTAGCAGTGCCCCAATTTATTCATGAAAGGATCACATGATCTCCTTTTGGAATCAAGTGTGCAGCAGGAGACTGACCATATAAAACACTTTGACATCATGTGACAGATAGGGTCATGTAGTGCTTTCTTAGGGATGACGAGTGCAAATCTCTGGAGTAATTCATAGAAACAGAGATAAAATATTAATCTGTGTGGAACAGAAAGTGTGTGACACAGCTTCCTCAATGAATGTCATGTTTATATTTAAACCTCACCTGAGGTCACGGCATATGCATCTAGTTAATTTTTATTAATTTGCCTAGGCTTTGTCTGTTCTGAGGAAAACTGCTTTCTGACAGTGGAGTCTGCAGTTACACATTTGACGTGTTGAAAATTGGACGCTGAGTGTGATGTGAGGAAGTGACTAGATAGTGTTGGAAATGACAGCAGCCATTTTGCTGTAGTGTAGGAAAAATGCTGAGTCATTGTGAGTATACTCACTCATGGCAGAAAGAATGACTTCCTCAGTATTTCTCTATAGCAAACTTTAGACTACTAAAATTCTGAGATAAACTGGCTTAACCTCGTTGGAAAGAAAGGTGAGATATTGACATTAGGGCAGTTTTTTCAGTGTGTTCAAACAAGACTTGTATTAGGGCAGCAGAGGAAAATGAGGTGAAAGTCACCTGGAATTCTCATAACAAGAATTAAGGATTCTCGTGATATTAATGATGTCTGCCTGCAGGATTCATGTTACCTTTATGAAACTGGCCTTAGGGCATCACACGGATTCCAGGTCATATGTGGCTCTCATTTTTGAGTTACCCTTCTACATTCCTTCTAGCTTCACAAAACACTGCAAAAAGGAGAGTCCCTGTTTCTGTGCTCACTAATAGCCCTTCATCAAAAGGTCGTATCTGCAGGAGAAGACATGCTTGAGGACAGTGGTGATAGCTACCATATATTTGTCATTAGTTTATTGGCCTGAGTTTTCATCTGTGGTCATGCGACCTGATTGAAAGCAAAGCAAGTGGCTATCATACACTACCGTGTTGAAATTTGGAGGCTGAGTGTTCTTGATGAAGCTACTTCACAGTGGTAGATAGAGAAGGTGTCATTTTGCTGTATTGTGGCAAAAATGCTGAGTCATTGTGAACATAATTCTTAATGTCTTCAGGTGGGACTCTTACACTCGTTTTAGGTGTTGATTTTAGACCATCGCAGACAAGAGTGAATTTTTTCATGGCCAATCTATTAATGCTGAAATATGGTAAAAAATTATGAGATATGTTTTGAATACACTTTTGTTAGGATAGGGGAAGAGATGTAGTTGGAAATCACCTGAAAATCATTTAGCAATATCTAGGGAATCACACCACAGTAACCTGAACACCTTGCAGGATTCACTTGGAGGTTAAGAAAGACTCCTTCAGAATTGTTGTTTCCATGTGACTGGTCTTGGAACTATGCACATAGGCATTCAATTTACATCTTAGCATGAACCGCTCCTCAGGTTGTGAAACGTTTTCCACTCGAGTTTACTTTATAATTGAGACTGTCATGGTGTGATGTTTTCAAACATTCACTGGACTTACCCTTGTGTGAGTAGAGGACTGGAATATGGGCAATGGACTTCTACCGACATTTTTTTTTTCCTACCAAGAAGGTCTTCTTAACATGTGCCAATTCCTCCACTATGGTTCCTTTAAGTAATGTCAGGATACATTCTGTGAGCCTAAGTTTCTACGCTATTTCCTAAAAATAGGAGAAATGCTTGGCCCTGTCGAGTCTCCCCAATCAGTTCAATACCAGTTTTCCTAAGGCCCACACTATCTTCTCTTACAAGGGAAAAGCTTGGTGAGGTAAGTTATGATCACCATTTAATCATTGCGAAAAGAAAAATTGCTGATGTGAGTTCAGGGTGTGCTGAATGTACTGTGAATGTACTGTGAATCCAACACAAGGTTGTTGCCAACGTCCCACGTATCTATCATAAATGCTCTAATGGGAGGACAGTCTTGGATCCAGGACAATGTCCTCTTTTTTTCCTCCTCTTGGAGATGTTAGCTGTGACCTGTAGGCCAAAATCTTCACAAGAGATTCTGGTTACAAGGTCCTAGGTGGGTGCGGTGGGACCTGGTATTCATTGTGCACATTTTTATCAATTGGATGTTCTTTACTTTTTGGGCCTTGGGTTGCAACCAGTTCCTTTTAGGAGGTCCAGGCTTGCTGCTGAATTCCACAGTCTTACTTCTAGTTTATTTTCCATATCAAAGGCTTTTCCTGTGAGCTGTCAACTCTAGGTGAGATTTCTACACAGAGAATATGTTTGGAATAGTGAGCTTATGCTACCAATTCATTCTCTGTTAGGGAAAGTCAGAAAAATTATGTAAGGCAATTTGTGAGTGCTACTTCCTGGAAATAATGGAAGAGATTAGAATTGCAAACCAAGGTAAGCACTCTTGTTCTTGATTAGATATCCAGGAAAAATAAAATTTCTTGGTCTAAAGATAAAATTCTCCTACCTGATAACATATTGCACGATGCATTATTCTCCTTCCTGGCACATTTTATAGAGGACAGGCTAAGAGCCTAGGGTCCCAGTCTCCCTTGTACTTTTTGTTCAGAAATGATAGGCATTGTGCCCTGTGTTCATGTCACCATTCCACATTTTCTCCTGGGAGGACAGTGTTTCTGGTATTAACGGCTGTCTCCATTCTTCTTTGTTCTGAGAACACAGCTTTCTTTTTGGGTTATACACTCCATCTGAGTTTCTGTTCATAGGGCATACTTTGTGTGTAGCGTGAGTAGTTGTTTCAGCTAGTCTGTAATAAATTTGATGGTCTTAAATGTGTGAGCCTGGGCCTGCACTCAAATTCCTGTGAGTAGAGTTCAGGGTTGTTGTCACTACCCTAAATATCCATTCAGGTTTCTCTTGCATAAAGATGTGCTTGTTGCTATGGTCATAAGGTACCACTCAACATTTGTTCAGAAGAAAAGGCTATGTATGAATTGTGGGTCGGGGACACCGCTTCAGTTTTCAGAATAAAGATATACTGTGGCCCAATGTCTCAGCTGACGATTTGGAATAGGTGAAGAATTGTAACTGCACGCCAATGTCACCACCATTGCAACTAACAAAAATCCATGCATGGAACCAAGGTTCAAGTTCTTCAGGAAAGTTATTCTTATCAGAAGAAAGGCAATCCTTGTGTTTTAAGGTCTCTAAGATACAAATTTTCAATGAGGACAGGCTTTTTGACTTTAGACCAATGATTTGATGTTTAGTGTTAGGAAGAAACAGGCTCTGTGTCATAGGTCCAGGTTCTAGTCTACATCATTTGAAGGGAGGACAGTACTGTTACCTGAACAGAAGTCTCCTGTTTTTTCTGTCAGAGTCAACAGCTTGACCCATAGGCCATACACTCTCCACATTAGTTTCTGTCACGGAATATTAGATATTGGTAATTTCAGCAGGTCCATAGACTATTCTGTTCAAAATTAAACTTTTGAAGATTGGTAGCATGGCCTAGGGGAGTCACGACAAGATAACGTGAGCACACATTGTAACCAGGTGCCCATCAAGAGTCCATTGTGTGAAACACTGGAACATCATGTGAAAGATAGGGTGAAGTAGTGCTTAGTTTGAATTTATGAGTGTATATCCCTGGAGAAAATTCACATAAACACTGAGGAAACATTATTCTGTGTGGAACAGAAGTTGGTCAAGACAACCTCCTAACTGAATGTCAAGTACAAATTACAAAACTCACTTGAGGTCAATGATATATGCGGCCAGTCAATGATCATTAATTCACCTCAGGCTTTGTCTATTGTGAGGAAAAATGCTTTACGACAGTGGAGATGATGGATGCATATTGAACATGTTTAAAATTGAGGTCTGAGTGTGCTTTGAGGAAGAGACTGGATAGTGGTAGAAACAACAGCTGCAATTTTGCTGTAGTGTAGGAAAAATACACGCATTGTGAGAACACCCTTTCATGGCACAAATAACATCTTACTCAGAATTTCTCTACAGCAAACCTCAGACTACTAAAATTCTGTGAGGGACTGGCCTAACCACCATGGAAAGAAAGCTGAGATATTGACATTGAGGTAGTTCCTTCAACTTGTTCAGAAAAACCTTATATTAGGCCAGCAAAAAAAAAAATGAGAGGAAAGTCACCTAGAAATCTCGTAACAAGAATTAAGGAATCTCGCAATACTCATGAGGTCTTCCTGTGGGATTCACGTTACCATTATGAAACTGGCCTGAGCTTATCACAGGGAGACCAAGTGATGGTATGGCACTCACTTTTGAGTTACCCTTCTTCATTCCTTGTAAAATTCACACAAACACTGTGAAAAGGAGAGTCCCTGTTTCAAAGCTCCCTAACAGCCCTTTAATCGAAAGGTCATGTCTGCATGAGAAGATATGCTTTAGTACAGTGGCTTAGTTTACTAGATAATTCTCGATAGTTAACTGGGATGATTTTTTGTCTGTGATCAGGCAACCTGATTGAAGACAATGTGAGCAGCTGTTGCACATTAACTGCTTTAAATTATGGAGGCTGAGGCTACTTGATGAAACTACTTCACAGTGGTGGAAATAGTAGGCGCCATTTAGCTGTATTATAGCAAAAATGCTGAGTCATTGTGAGCATAATTTTTAATGGCTTCAAGTGGTACTCTTGCATGATTCCTGGATGCGCACCTTAGGCCAACATTGTCGAGAGAGAGATGCTTAATGGTCAATGCATCAATGCTGAAATATCAAAGAGATTATGAGAGGTGTTTTGAAAATACTTTCTTGAGGATAGGGGAAAGGAGTAAGTAGAAAGTCACTTGAAAATCATGTAGCAATATCTAGGAAATCCCTTGGCAGTCACGTGAACACCTCACTGAATTTCTAGTGGGGTCAACGAAGACCCTGCGTGAACTTGGTGTCTATCATGTCACTAGTCTTGTGGCAGTTGGGTCAGTTTTCAACTTACTTCTTAGAATGAAACAGGCTTCAGTGTGTGAAACGTTTTCCACTCACATTTACCTTGTAAATGAGAATGGCTTGGTGTGATGTTTTCAAACATCCACTGTACTTATTCTAGTGCAGGTAGAGGACTGGATACAGGGCCATGGACTTCTATAGACATTTTCTTTTTTTTTTCTACCAAGAAGGTCTTTTTAACATATGCCAAGTCCTCCACCTATCATTCCTTTAAGTAATGTCAGACTACATTCTTTGTGCCAAGGTCTCCAATCTGTTTCCTGGAAATAGGAGAAATGCTGCCCAACTGATTTCCTGAAAGAACTGTTCAGGTTATGTGCCAGTTTTTAGTGCCCACATTACCTTCTCTTACCATGGAAAAGGCTTGGTGCTGTAAGTTATTGTTACCATTCAATAATTGTCAAAAGGAAAAGTTGGTGACATCGGTCCAGATTGTACTGAATCTACTGTTAATATGACACAAGGTTGGTGCCATGGTCCCAAATTTCTATCATAAATGCTAGAATGGGAGGAATGTTTTGGAGCCAGGAACAGAGTCCTGCATTGCTTCTCCACCTAGGAGATGACAGCTTGGTTCTATAGGTCAAAATCTCCACAAGAGTTTCTGGTAACAATGGCCTGGGTGGGTGCTGTGGGACCAGGTCTTCAGTCTGGACATTGATACCAATCGAATGTTCTTCATGTTGTTGGCCTGGGTCCACCAACCAGTTTCTTTTAGGAGATTTAGGTTTTGTGCAGAGCTCCACAATCTTTGTTCTAGCTTGTCTTCCACAACGAAGGCTTTTGCTTTGAGCCCAGGACTTCAGGTGAGATTACTTCACAGAGGATATGCTTGGACTTGTGAGCTTATGCTACCCCTTCATTCTTTGTTAGTAAAAGACAGAAAAAAATGCTGTGGGTCAATTTCTGAGTCCTGCTTCCTAGAAATAAGAAAAGATATTGTAACTGCAAACCAAGGTCAGCACTCTTGTTCCTGATTAGAAATTGAGGCAAGATACAAGGTCCAGGTCTTAAGATAAAATTCTTTTACCTGAGGACATTTTGCCATGTTGGTTAAGTTCTCCTTTCTTATAATTTTAGATAAGACAGGCTTAGAAGCTTAGTTCTCAGGATCCCTTGTACTTTTTGTTATGAAAGGACAGGCAGTGTGCCTTGGGCCCATGTCACCCCTTCGCATTCTCGCTTAGGAAGACAATGTTGCTGCCTTCATTCATCTTTTGTTCTGAGAAGACAGCTTTCTTCGTGGGCCATACACTCCACATGAGTTTCTGTTCACTGGGGATACCTTGGGTGTAGTGTGAGTAGTTGTTTCATGTAGTCTATAATAAATGTGACGATCTTGAATGTGGGAGCCTAGGTCTGTACGCTAATTCCTGTGAGGAGAGTTCATGCATGTTGTCACAGTCCTAAGTTTCCATTCTAGTTTCCCTTGCATAAAAACGTACTTGTTGCTATTGGCCTAGGGCACTCCTCAATATTCGTTCAAAATAAAAGGCTATGAACAGTGGGGTGGGGATATCACTTCAGTTATCAGAATGAAGATATGCTGTGGCCTGAGGTCTCAGATCTATGTCTTGGAATAGGTGAAGAATTATAACTGCAAGCCAATGTCACCATTATTGCAACTAACAAAATACCATGTCTGGAGCCTAGGTTTAAGTTCATTAAAAAAGTTATTCTTACCAGTGGAAAGGCTGTTATTGTAGTTTGATTTCTCCAATATACAAAATTTCAACAAGGACAGGATTCTGGCTTTACTCTAGGGTCCATTGTATTAGTGTTAAGAAAAAAACATGCTTTGTGTCATGGGTCAGGGTTTCTAGTCTACATCATTGGAAGAAAGGATAGTACTGTTACACGAACAGTCCAGGCTATGTGCCAGTTTTCTTAATGCCCACATTACCTTCTCTAACAAGGAGAAATGCTTGGTGCTATAAGTTATGGTCATCATTCAATAAATGTCAAAAGGGAAAACTGGAGATGTGAGTCCATGTTATGATGAATGTACTGATAATGTAACTCAAGTTTGGTGCCATAGGCCCAAATTTCTATCATAAATTCTTGAATGTGAGGATAGTCTTGGAGCCAGGAACCAAGCCTTTCATTTTCTTCCATCTAGGAGATGACATCTTGGTTTTGTAGGCCAAAATCTCCACAAGAGTTACCGGTAACAAGGGTCAGGGTGGGTGCTGTGAGACTAGGTCTTCAGTCTGGACATTGTTATCAATTGGATGAACCTTATGTTGTGGGCCTTCGGATTTTAGCTAGTTCCTTTTGGAAGGTTTAGTCTTGGGGCTATATTCCACAGTCATCATTCTATTTTATCTTCCTTAAAAAAAGCTTTTGCTGTGAGCCCAGGACTCCGGGTGAGATTTGTACACAGAGGATATGCTTGGAATTTGGGACTTATGCTATCACTTCAGTCTCCTTTAGGGAAAAACAGAAGAAATATTGTGGAACAATTTTAGAGCGCTACTTCCTATAAATAATGGAAGGGATTGGAACTGCAAAAGATGTTCAGCACTCTTGTTCTTGATTAGATATCCAGGCAAAATATCAGGTTCTAGGTCTTGAGATAAAATTCTCTTACCGGAGAGAATCTTGCCCTGTGGTTTAATTTCTCCTTTGTAATATATTTCCAAGAACAGGCTTAGAGCCTTGAGTCCCAGTCTCCTTGTACATTTTTTTTAAGAAAAGACAGTCATTGTACCTTGGGCCCGTGTCACCACTCCATCTTCTGGGATGACAGTATTGCTGGTATTAATGGATGTCTGCATTCTTTTTTCTGAGAAGACAGTTTTCTTTATCAGCCATATACTCCACATGAGTTTCTGTTCACAGGGGATACCTTGGGTGTAGTGTGTGTAGTTGTTTCATCTAGTCTGCAATAAATTTAGTCTTAAACGTGAAAGCCTGAGCCTGCACTCTAATTCCTCCAAGGAGAGTTCAGGCTTGTTGTCACAGGCCTAAATCTTCATTCTAGTTTTCTTTGCATAAAGACATGCTTGCTGCTATGAGCTTAAGTCATCCCTTGTTCTTCATTCAGAAGGAAAGACTAAAAACCATGGGTCGGGGACACCACTTCAGTCTTCAGAATGAAAATATGCTGTGGCTCTAGGTCTCAGCTTGATCCTTTAAAATAGGTGAAGAATTTTTACTGCAAGCCAATGTCACCAGCCTCATACCTAACAAAAATTCATGCCTGGAGCCAATGTTCAAGTTCCTCAAGAAAGTTATTCTTAACAGAGGAAAGGCTGGCCTAGTGGTTTAAGGTCTCTTATATACAAATTACCAGCAATAAGAGGCTTTATTGCTTTATCTGGGCTCCCTTATATTAGTGTTAGGAAGAAACGGGCTTTGTATCATGGGTCTGGGTCTCCAATCTACATAATTTGAAGGGAGGAAAGTACTGGTATCTGAACGGAATTCTTTTACCCTTTCTTTCACTGAGTGTAGGTTGTTGGTAATATAATCAGATCCACAGGTGTGTTCAAAATTAGACTGTGTTAAACATGGTAGCATGGCCCAGAAGGAGTCATGACAGGATCACGTGAGCATCCATGGGAATCAGGTGCCCATCAAGAGATTGGACTGTATGAAACACTGTTACATCATGTGACAGATGGAGTGATGTAGTGCTTCCTTTGAAATTACAAGTCCATATTTCTGTAGAAAATTCACATAAACACCGAGAAAATGGTCTGTGTAGAACAGAAGGTGGCTGAGACAGCTTCCTAACTGAATGTTGTGACCAAATAACAAACTCACTTGAGGTAAACGGTATATGCGGACAGTAAATGACCATTAGTTTACCTCAGGCTTTCTCTGTTGTGAGGAAAATTGCTTATTGACAGTAGAGATGGCAGTTGCACATTGGATACACTGAAAATTGGAGGCTGAGTGGGCTGTGAGGAAGCCACTGAATAACTGTGGAAACGACAGCCACCATTTTGCTGTAGTGTGGGAAAAATGCTGAATTATTGTCAGGATACCCTTTCATGGCAGAAAGATTGCCTCAGCATTTCTCTATAGCAAATCTCAGACTACTGTAATTCTGAGAAGAACTGGCTTAACCACTAGGAAAAGAAAGCTGAGATATTGACATTGAGGCAGTTCCTTCAATGTCTTCAGAAAACTCTTATATTAGGACAGCAGAAAAAAATGAGGTGAAAGTCACCTGGCAATCTCATTAAAAGAATTAAGAAATCTCGCTATATTCATGAAGTCTTTCCATGGGATTAACATTACCATTATGGTACTGGCCTGAGGGCATCCATGGGAGACCTGGTGATGGTGTGATGCTTATTTTTGATTTACTCTTCTACATTCCTTGGTAAAAGTCACATAAACACTGTGATAAGGAGAGTCCCTGTTTCAGAGGCCCTTAACAGCCCTTCGATTGAAAGGTCATGTCTGGGAAGACATGCTTGAGGATAGCAGCGTAGGCTACCAGATAATTGTTGTAGTTAACTGGCCTGTTTTTTTGTCTGTGCTTAGGTAAACTGATTAAAGGCAATGCAAGTGGCTGCCGCACATTAACCATGTTGAAATTTGGAGGCTGAGTCTACTTGATGAAGCTTCTTCACAGTTGTCCAAACAGTAGGCGCCATTTTGTTGTACTGTAGCAAAAATGCTGAGTCATTGTGAGCATAATTCTTAATGGCTTTAGGTGGGACTCCTGAACTATTCTTGGATGCGCACCTTAAGCCAACACTGTCAAGAGGGAATTACTTAAAGGCCAACGCATTAGTGTTGAAATATGGAAAATGAAGAGCTCATGAGGCGTGTTTTGAAAACACATTGTTGATGAAGGAAAATAGGAATAATTTATAATTCACCTGAAAATCATGTACCAATATCTAGGGGATCATGTGGTGGTCACGTGACTACCTCTTGGAATTCATTCGGGGTCAAAAAAGACCCCACGTGAATCTTGTGTCTACCATATATCTAGTTTTGTGGCTCTGGGTGTAGGCTTTTAATTTTCTTCTTAAAATGAACCAGACTTCAGTCTGTGAAGATTTTTGCACTTGAGTGTACCTTGTAAATGAGACCAGCATGGTGTTATATTTTCAAATATTCTCTGTATTAGCCTAGTTAAATTAGAGGCCTTGGTAACTGGGTTATGGACTTCTATCTATATCTATCAACAGATAGATATAGAGATAGATAGATAGATAGATAGATAGATAGATAGATAGATAGATAGATTTCATTAGGATGGCCTTCTTACCATGGTCCATATCCTCAACCTATGGTTCCTATAAGTAACGTCAGGCTACATTCTGTGGGACTACATCTTCATTCTATTTCTAGGAAAAGGGAGAAATGCCCAACTGTGCTTCAAGGTTCTCCAATCAAGCTCCTTAAAGAAAATTCCAGTCTATGTGTCAGTTTTTTAGTGCTCACTCTCACTTTTCTAACCAGGCAAAAGGCTTGTAGCTGTAAGTTATGGTCACCGTTTAATAATTTTCTAAAGGGAAAATTGATGACGTGGGTTTAGGTGTGCTGAAAGTACTGTTAATACAAGAAAAGGTCGTTTCCATCTGCCCAAATTTCTATCATAAATGTAGGAAGACAGTGTAGGAGCCATGTCTGAGGCCTCCATTCTTCTTCCTCCTAGGAGATGACAGCTTGGTTCAGTAGGACAAAAATCTCCACAAAAAAAATTCTCATAACAAGGGCCAGGGTGGGTGCTGTGGAACTAGGTCTTTAGTCTGGATGTTGTTACCAATTGGATGTTCTTTACGTTGTAAGCCTGGGGCTTCCAGCCAGTTCCATTAAGGAGGTCCAGGCTTGGTGCTGAATTCCACAGTTTCATTCTAGTTTACCTTCCACAATGAAGGCTATTGCTGTGAGTCCAGGACTTTTGGTGAGATTTCTTCACAGAGGACATGCTTGGAATAGTGGTCTTATGCTACCCCTTCAGTCTCTGTTAGGGAAAGACAGAAGAAATGCTATGAGCCTGTTTCTGAGTGCTACTTCCTGGACATAATGGAAATGATTGGAACTGGTAACCAAAGTCAACATTCTTGTTCCTGATTAGAAATCCAGGTAAGGAACAAGGACCTAGGACTTGAGGTAAAATTCTCTATCTGGAGGACATTTTTCCCTTGGGTTAAGTTCTCCTTTTGATATGTTTTAGAGAGGATAAGCTTAGAGCCTTGGTTTCCAGTCTCTCTTGAACTTTTTGCTAGGAAAAGACAGGTATTGTGCCCTGGGCCCATGTCACCACTCCACATCCTCTCCTAGGAGGACAGTGTTGCTGGTATTAATACCTGCCTTCATTCTTCTTTGTTCTGAGAAGACAGCTTTTTTTTGTGGGCCATACACTCTGTATGAGTTTCTGTTCATAGGGAATACATTGGATGTAGTGAGTAGTTGTTTCATCTAGTTTTAACAGTCTTGATCGTGAAACCCTAGACCTGTACTCTTATTCCTGTGAGTAGAGTTTAGGCTTGTTGTCACAGACCTTAGTCACCATTTTAGTTTCCCTTGCATAAAGACATGCTTGTCGCTATGGGCCTCTGGCACCCCTTGACATTTGTTTAGAAGAAAAGACTAAGAACCTTGGGACAGGGACAACACTTCAGTCTTCGGAATGAAGATATGCTGTGTCCTGAGGTCTCAGCTCAACATCTTGGAATAGGTGAAGAATTGTAACTGCTAGCTAATGTCACCACCATCACACCTAACAAAAATCCATGTCTGGAGCCAAGGTTCAAGTTCTTCAAGAAAGTTATTCCTACCAGAGGAAAGGTTGGCATTACAGTTTAAGGTCTTTAATATACAAATTTTCAATAAAGACTTTTTGGCTTTAAAGCAAGGTTCCCTGTTATTAGTATTAGGAAGAAATAGTCTTTGTGTCATGGTTTTGTATCCCCAGTCTACATCATTTGAAGGGAGGACCATACTTTTATCTAAACAAAATTCTCCTGTCTTTTCTGTATGAGTTGACAGCTTTGATTGTGGGACATGCACTGCACATTATTTTCTGTAACAGAGTCTAGGATGTTGGTAATGTGAGCAGGTCCTTAAACTATTCTGTTCAAAATTAGACAGTGTTAAGCTTAGTAGTATGTCCCTGAGGGAGACATGACAGGATAACATGTGCGACCATGGAAATCAGATCCCCATCAAGAGACTAGACTGTATGAAACATTGGGACATCACGTGACAGATGGGGTGATGTAGTGCTACCTTTGGAATGACGAGCACATATCTCTGAAGAAAATTCACATAAACACTGAGAAAACATTAGTTTGTGTGGAACAGAAGGTGGTCAAGACCACCTCCTAACTGAATGTCATATCCAAATGCAAAACTCACTTCATTCAGGTCAATGGTATTAGTGGCCAGTCAATGATTGCTAATTCGCCTCAGGCTTTGCCTGTTGTGAGGAAAACTGCTTCTTGGCAGTGGAGACAGCAGTTGTACATTGGACACATTGAAAATTGGAGGCTAAGTGTGCTGTAAGGAAGCGTCTGGATAGTGGTGGAAACTACAGCCGCTATTTTGCTACAGTGTGGGAAAAATGCTTAGTCATTGTGAGGATACACTTTCATGGCAGAAAGAACAGCTGCCTCAGAATTTCTCCATAGCAAACCTCGGTTTACTAAAAATCTGAGAGGGACTGGATTAATGACCATAGAAAGAAACCTGAGATGTTGACATTGAGGCCGCTTCTTCAAAGTGTTCAGAGAACCCTTATATTAGGCCAGCAGAGGAAAAAGAGGTGAAAGTCACCAGGAAATCTCATAACAAGAATTATGGAATCTCAGTATTAATGAGGTCTTCCCACAGGATTCATGTTATCATTATGAAAATGGCCTGGCGACATCACATGGAGACCAGGTGTTGTTGATTGGCTCACTTTTGATTTACTCTTCTACATTCATTGGCAATATTCACTGCAAAATGGACAGTTCATGTTTCAGAGCCCCCTAACAGCCCTTCGATTGCAAGGTCATGTCTCCATGAGTTGACATGCTTTAGGACAGTAGCGCAGGCTGACAGATAATTGACATTAGTTAACTTGCCTGATTTTTTGTCTGTGGTCAGACGACATGATTGAAGGCCATGAGAACTGTCACACATTAATCAAGTTGAATTTGTAAGCCGAGTTTCCTTGATGAAGCTACTTCACAGTGGTGGAAACAATAGGCCTCATTTTGCTGTATTGTATGTAGCAAATTGCTGAGTCATTGTGTACATAACTCTTAATGGCTTTAGTTGGGACTCCTGCATTATTCTTGTTTGTGCACCTTAGGCCAACACCGTCAACATGGAATTGCTTAACAGTCAATACATCAATGCTGAAACATTAAAAATGATGAGTTTATGAGATGTGTTTAGAAAACACTTTGTTGAGGATAGGTGAAGAGGAGTAAGTTGGAAGTCATCTGAGAATAATGTAGTAATATCTAGGGAATCACGGAGTGGTCATATGAACACTCCTGGGGATAACATAGAGGTCGAAGAAGATCCCATGGATATCTAATGCCTACCACGTGACTAGCATTCTGCCTGTGGGTGTAGGTTTTCAATTTACTTCTTAGAATGAAACAGGCTTCAGTGTGTGAAACATTTTCCACTCGAGCTTACCTGGTAGATGAGACCGGCATGGTTTTAAGTTTTCAGACATCTACTGTATTTACCCTAGTGTGGGTAGAGGACACAGTACTGGGTCATGGACATCTACAGACATTTTATTTTTTTTTAAGATGGTCTTCTTATCATGTGCCATGTCCTCTATATGGTCTTTTAAAGTAATGCCAGGAAACATTCTGTGTGCCAAGGTTCCCCCTCTATATCTTGGAAATAGGAGAAATACTTGACCATGCTTCCAAGGACCCCAATTGAGTTCCTTAAAGAACAATCCAGGCTATGTGTCAGTTTTTTTATTGCTCACACTACCTTCTCTTACCAGGGGAAAGGCTTGGTGCTGTTGACATGGGAAATGTAAAGAAATAAGATGGCTATCTTTCCCTGAAGGATATTTTCCTAACCTCCTATCCCTGGATTCCTACCTTTCTCGTGCTAGTGAAGAAAAAAAGACCTCCAAGTATGCAGAAGTAATCAAAGTAAATCAACCTCTCTGTCTTTGTTCAGCGCTCAGACTGTGGATAGTGTCTCTTCTGACCCTTCTGGCATTAATAAACCTCCCTTGATTCTTAGCTTGCTGAGTGCCACTTGGTTCTTCTGGATACACAGGACAAAATCCGCACTATTTTGGTTCCATGACCAGGAAACCCAACCATGCTGGCTTTTTGAAGCTACCAGTTTATGCACAAAGCTGAGACGGTGGGCGTCAGAGTAACTGAGGAACTAGAAGGTGCATCTTGCCCTAGTTGGGTGATCCTGGGCCTGGCCGCGCTCAGGCAGACCCACTTTGTTGTTTCTCCCAGACTCTGAGCAATGAGAACAAGGAGATTCAGTGGATCCACATCAGACACGGTAAGGCCAGGTCCCGATGGACCAAGTTAGGCTCACCTTAAGGGTAGAAAGGGAAACTCATCACCTCCCAGAGGCAAGTGCCCCTCAGACAGGGACCACCAGGGAGTGAATGTTTTAACTTCTGAGAGCGTGTGTGCATATGTTTGGATCTCAGAGATCTGTCTCTGAGTTTTTAGTGTGTGGCCCAATGGTGGAGAACTGTGGGGTCTGAGAGGGTTCCATTGTACTCTTCTGTAGCAACGTCATAAGGCATAACAGTGATTTGTCCCTCCAGGGAACAACCAGCCCTGGGGTTTAAACGGGTACACCTTAGCAAGATGCACTGAAAGTCTCAAGAGAGACATGGCCAGGCTCTGAAAAGGGACACCCCACCTTTTGTCTGTCTTTCTGGCACCAACACAGTGGGAAACATGGGGTCAAGTCAGAGTAAGACAATGGTCCTTGAGATTATGTTAAAGAACTTCAAGAAAGGTATTTGCCTCAATGGCTGTACTGACCAGTAAAAAGAGGCAAACTGAAGGAATAAAGAAAGTGTAAAAGAAGGTTTGCAGAAATAGTAGAAGATTTGTGAAGAAATTCTGAGGGGAAATTTTATGTAATAAAGTGAAAGAAGGTTGGAAATTTAAATGCCAAGAGCAAGCCGATGCAAATAAAAACTGAATTGTGTTTAATGTTCTTTAGACTATTGGTCTGATGCAAATGTTTTGAAAAGGTTATCTGGGAAGAAAACTAAGATTCTGTATTTCTTCAAAATAATTTTTAGTGTTTTGTGTTGCTTTAACTAGATTTCTAGGACTTTAGAGAATATATTAACACTGGCCTCTCTGCTTATTTCTGAAAGGAGCACCCTGCAAATATGGGAGGAGTTGCACTAAGCCCTCTGTCTTAAATTGTATGTAGAAAAATTGTAAGGAGGGTTTTTCTAAGGAGCATAGGGTCATGCTGACCTTGCAAAAACTTCATATTCTTTGTGAGCTCAAATGGCCCACCTTAAGGTAGGTTGGACCTCAGAAGGGACCTTAGACCTTCACACAGTGAGAGCAGTGTATTGGGTAGTGACAGGGACCCCAGGATATCTAGACCAAGTTCCCTACATAGACACATGGCTGTAGACCACTACTATAGTGCTCACTTAAGTCCAGTTCAGCTCAAATAGGCAGGGACAGAATAAGGCATTTGTGGCCCACCTGGCTAGGTGAAAGGACAAGGAGGCACCAACAAAATTGATTCACCTAGGGGTCCTAAGGAAAATTCTGTCCTCCGACTGCCATACATCCCAGTAGCTCAGTCAGTCTCCATGAGGCCACTTTACTATCAATTGCCAGAAAGGCCTCTATCATCACTGCCTTTGCCACCCCCTACCACCCGAGAGCCCCAGCCCAACATCATGCCTCCCATCTCATCCAAGATCGACTTAATAATAGAAAAGATTGAAGAACAGTGGTGGAGTACCCGGAACAAAGACGGTTGGGTTAGAATGATTTCAGTCCCTTTTGTTAGAAAGCTTGTGAGATCCCCACTACAGGGAAAACATTGTCTAAATTAGAGGTAAAGGCTGGGGCTAGGAAGTCAACAAATGTATCAAAAACAGCAGAGATACACCAGGAGGTAACTGACAAACGGAGAAAGCAGAAGATGTCCCTGTTAGCAGTTGCATTAGAGAACTCAGGTGTATTGTAACAGACTGATGCTCCCACATGGCAGAAAGAAACCAAAAGGAAATTACGCTGTAACCAATGTGTCTTCTGTAGAGAGATCGGCCTTTGGAAGAACAAGTGCCCTTATCACAGGGAAACTATAAGACCAAAAGTGCCAGAGAATTTAAAACAACGTAAGCCAGTTGTCAAAGAAGACTGGGCCGGAGGACAATCAGACTAGGAACAGCTGCAATAGAAGCAGGGGAGGCAATCAATGATTTGTGTAGTGGACACAACACCGCAGCCATGGCCAAACATCAAAAAGAAGTCAGTAAGTTCTGAAGGGCAGCTGAATTCTGTTCGTTCTGAGTGCTAGGTTTAAATGTAAAGGTTCCCCATACTGTAATTCATTTAATGAATAGTCAAGAACATAAGCAGCTGACCAACACCAGAATAACTTATTATCAGGGAATGTTGTGCAAAAACCATGAGTCTGTCTCAAATCTGTAAGTACATTAAATCCCGTGGACTGCCTTGGTGCCAGATGTCTTTAAGGTATCCAATAACTGGTACTGGGCAGAGAAGGAAGCAAAGTACAATAAGGTGCCAATTTTAGCTGCCATAATACAGGGACCATCTCAAGGTGACCTCAGGCAGTAAAAAACTTGGAGGCCTGGAGGGCTTCGATCTTGGTTGGCCACGAGTGGCATTGTTGGGACTGAGACATAATCTATGTGCAGACTGCAAAAGGAAGGGCACTAGAAGGGTGAGTGTTCATCCAGCCCCAGGAAGCTAGGGAGGGGTAAAGATCCTAAGCCCTCTCCCCACATAGCAAGCCTCTTGCAAAGGGGTTGCTTTCTCCTCCAACAATGGAGGTCTAAACACTTGCAACTCCAGTCCTAGAAAAACCCACATAACAGTAGAAACTCAGGTCAACCTTGACATGGCAAAAAAGAAAAACTGAATTTTTACTAGGTACTAGAGCTGCCTACTCTGTCCTGAACCTTCCCACGGGTCTCTCTCTCCAATGCTAACTGCACAGTAACAGGAATAAATAGTCAGCCTAACGTAAATTTACTTTCCCATTGTGAGAGTAGGATGAAATTCTCTGCCACACATCAGGACCAGGGTCCAGTGTGGAGGACGCCTTGTCTAGGAAACTAGGACACAGGCAAAAAGGGGGGCAGCCCCTTTGCTTACCACACAATGCAGATTTGTGGGGAACCTAAGGCTAAACCATTGTAGACAACCCACCTCTATGTTGGGATTTCCTGCTAGCAGGCCAACTACTTCCCAGCAATCTGTTAAAAGTCAGCCCTGGAGGCAAATGGAAAGGGCCCCTCCCAAAACTCAGGAAGCATACTACTATAAGACCAGCAGAGAATGTGTAACATTTTCTGTGTGTGCTAACTAATGTCTTAACATCTCAGATGTTAAATATGTCATTGAATTGCAGCTCCACTACTTCTGTAAGATATGCAAATTACTCACTTGATAGTTTCTTATTAATGGAAGAACTATTCTTATGTTAAAATGAAAACCAAGGGAAGAATTCTCTTATAGCAACAAAGCCATCAACTTCATCTTAAGCAAGTCTCAGATATGAGACCCATTAAAAGAGGGAGAAAATGAAATAGGACATCTTTTGCAGAGTTATTCTTTTTAGTAAACCTAGTTTTCCTCCTTCTTCTTTTTAGTAAAAAAGGTCCTCTATCTCAAATCCTGATTAATTGCCCAAAACTGGTAACTCAGATCCTCTGGCTAGTAATAAGGGTCATCAGCCCATTGTTAAACAGAAATGGTGTTAAGACCCTCAGGGCCCTTAAAGTCTGAGGGGGAGGGGATGTTAGGCCAAAGGTCTTTTTACTCTTTAAAAACTATATTAACCAAGCCTGTTTACCTTTACTCGCTTAATAGGCAAATTAATAGACATAAGATTTAAATAATCAGTTTAAATCTTTTTCCTTGTCTAGGGACTAAGACTGTACCTTAGCAGGAAACCCAAGACCTCACTCTGACTGAGGCAGAAAGGGAAAGAGTTTCATGAAACCTCAGTAGGCAAGGACTAGTGTTGTAGCCGCCAGCCCCAGAAAGACACTCAGACCACCACAAATCAGTGAGTTTTAGGAAACACACTATTCAGCCAGCTGGGTCTGCCAGGGGCACGCAGACCCCAAATTAAGCAGCAGCAAAATGGAGAGGTACAAGGTTTTTAAACCCTAAATCCCATTTCTAATTCTGTCTTAACACAAAGGTCTGTTTTTTCTTATTCATTACCTGTCAACCCACAGGTCGGGTGTGCAAGCGGGGGTACAGAAGCAGAAAGCTTGTTATTAGAATGTTTATGTTCCCGTAATTAACAGCCTATGTTCTCATGGCAATAGCTAAACAGTAATTTCCAGCAAGTAATAAATTTTAAACAGGAATCTTCCTAAGCAAATAATAAATTTTAAGCAGTAATCTTCCAGCCGACACACTAGGACTCTCTTCTGCAGGAAGCAGTTACAGAAGAAGAGACCTCCTGTCCCTCAACATCCATACTAATAATAAGGGGGATCATTGCTCTTAGAAAAGAGTTAGGCAGGAAATTTAGGAGTTTCTAGCTCTGCCTGCAAAGACACCGAGGTCATCCTATTTCAGAAGTGGTTCTCTGTAATCCATCATGCACCCTAAGGCCTTTAGGCTTCTCCCCATACAAAATCCTTTTTGGAAAACTCAGCATAAAAGGGGAAAAGGGTGTAACTGCAACTATGTTAGCAGAAATTTAGGAAAAATATAGATTGAAGGGTATTCATTCAGGAGAGAAAGAAGGTATTTGTAATACATTTGGAGTCGTAGTCAGAAGGCTCAGATCATAATTGGCTTGTTTTCCCAACTATTGTAATATAATTCTCATTTAAAAGATAAATTAAACTTTAGAAAGAGCCCGCATTGTTCTAGGGAATTAATTCCCTCCTTTTAGTCAGGAGAAGAAATACGAGTTAAGGATTAGAAAAAGGAGCTATTCCAGCCAAACTAAACAGGTTCTCATATTGTTATATTAGCAACTCTCACTGTCATTAAAGTTACAGGTATTACTCTATGAATCCACCACACCTGGGTAGAGAAAACAGCGTCTCCAGAGAACCAGGAAACTTAGATTGCAGAACATCTTCTTGATCAGACACTCTGGATCGCGTTGCAGAGGCAGCATAAAATCCACCTGAGATCATCAGCCCTGCTCTGGCCACCCCCGGAAGCTGGTCAGCCTACACATGGCAGAAGCTTGAGGAATTTCATCATGGGGCTCCTTATAATTGGACTTTAGGGAGGAAATAGGTGCAAAGAACTGTGTGGTGATGCACACGTATAGTCCCAGCTACTTGGGAGGCTGAAGCAGGAGGATCGCTTGAGCCCAGGAGTTCTGGGCTGTAGTGCGCTATGCCGATCAGGTGTCTGCATTAAGTTCAGCATCAATATGGTGACTGCCCGGGAGCGAGGGACCACCAGGTTGCCAAAAAGGGTAAACCAGCCCAGGCTGGAAATGGAGCAGGTCAAAACTCTCGTGCTGATCAGTAGTAGGATCATGCCTATGAATAGCTACTGCACTCGCAGCCTGGGCAACATAGTGAGATCCCATCTCTACTACAGCAGGTACAAAAAGGACTCCAAATAGGGGACTGGAAGGATAATGAGTGGCCCACAGAGCACATAATACTATACGCCTGCCACTTAGGCAAAAGAGATCTTGGAGATACCGTATCCCCATTTACACATTAAATAAAATTATCCGACTGCAGGTAGTTTCTAATAAAACTAGGAGAGCCCTGACCCTCCTGGTATATCAAGAAACTCAGATGAGAAATGCCATCTACCAGAACATGTTGGCACTAGATAATCTATTAGCAGTAGAAGGAGGTATATTTAGGAAATTCAATCTCGCCAACTGTTGTCTGGAAATAGATGACCAGGGCTGGGCAGATAAAGATCTTGTCAAACAGATGATGGGACTGGCACATGTGCCTGTACAAACATGGCATGAATGGGATCCCAATAACCTCTTTAGAGGTTGGTTCTAGACTTTCAAAGACTTTAAGACCTTAATTAGAGTAGTACTCCTCCTTGGTACCTGCCTACTTTTGCCTTGCCTGGTGTCTGTTGTTTTGACAATTATCTCCCTTATAGAAGCTACAGTGGCAAGAAAGACTACAGCAAAGATCCTTATGCAATAGAATTGTCAGTTCCTGGTTCAAGGAGACCAAGAAGGAGATCAAGAAGATAGTCAAAAAGATGATGCCCTATAAAGGATTTAGATAGGCATCAAACGGGGGAAATAATACGGGAAATGTAAAGAAATCTAAGATGGCTTCTCTGTCCCGGGGAAATTTTTTCCAAACTCCTCTCCCTGGAACCTTGCCTTTCACACACCTGCGAAACAAAACATCGCCAAGTCTTCAGAATTAATCAATGTATAAATCAACCTGCTTGCCTTTGTTTGCAGCTTAGACTCTGAGTGGTTCCTCTGAGCCTGCCGGCGTAAAAAAAATCTCCATTGATTCTTAGGTCGCTGAGTGCCGATTGGTTCTTCTGGGTACATGGACCAAAATTCCCAACACTGTAAGTTATAGTCAACATTCAATAAATGTCAAAAGGGAAAATTGGTGATGTGGGTTCAGGTGGTGCTGAATGTACTGTTAATATGAAACAAGATTTGTGCTATCGGTCCACATTCCTATAATAAACGCTTTAATGGGAAGACAGTCTTGGAGTCATGAACCGAGTCCTCCATTCTTCCTTTTCCTAGGAGATAATAGCATGGTTCTGTAGGCCAAAATCTCCACAAGAGTTTCTGGTAGCAAGGGCCAGGGTGGGTGTTGTGGGACTAGGTCTTCATTCTGGACATTGTTACCAATTGGATGTTCTTTACGATGTGGGCCTGGGGCTTCCAACTAGTATCTTTTAGGAGGTACACGCTTGGTGCTGAATACCACAGTCTTCATTCTAGTTTATCTTCCATAACAAAAGCTTTTGCTGTGAGCCCAGGACTGCAAGTGAGATTTCTTCACAGAGAACAAGTTTGGAATTGTGAGCTTATGCTAACCCTATATTCTCTGTTAGAAAAAGACAGAAGAAATGCTGTGGGCCAATTTTTTAGTGGCAACTCCTGGAAATAATGAGAGAGATTGAAACTGCAAACTGAGGTCAGCTCTCTTTTTTCCTGATTAGAAATCTAGGCAAGATACAAGGTCTTAGGTTTTGAGATAAAATTCTCTTACCTGAGGACATCTTGCCCTGTGGATTAAGTTCTTCTTTCTCATACTTTTCAGAGAGGATAGGCTTAGAGCCTAGGATCCCAGTCTCCATTGTACTATTTCTTAGGAAAAGACAGGCATTGTGCCTTGGGCCGGTGTCACCACTCCACATTCTCTCATGGGAAAACAGTGTTGCTGGTATTAGCAGCTGTCTGCATTCTTCTTTTGTTCTGAGAAGACAGCTTTCTTCATGGGCCATACACTCCACAAGAGTTTCAGTTCACAGGGGATTCCTTGGGTGTAGTGTGAGTAGTTGTTTCATCTAGTCTGTAATAATGTTGACGGTCTTGATTGTGGAAGCCTGTACTCTGATTCATGTTAGGAGAGTTCAGGCTTGTTGTCACAGGCCTAAGTCTCCATTCTAGTTTCCTTTGCATAAAGATATTCTTAATACTATGGGCCTAGGGCATCACTCAACACCCGTTCAGAAGAAAAGGCTAAGAAACGTGGGTTGGAAACACCACTTCAGTCTTCAGAATGAAGATATGCTGTAGTCCAAGGTCTTAGCTCGATGTCTTGGAATAGTGAAGAATTGTAACTGCAAGCCAATATCAGCACTATAACACCTAACAAAAATTCATGCCTGAGGCTAAGGTTGAGGTTCTTCAAGTAGTTATTCTATCAGAGGAATAGCTGGCATAGCTGGGTAAATTACAAATTTTCAATGAGGACTGATTTTGGGCATTAGACCAGGGATCCATTGATTTAGTGTTAGTAAGAAACAGACTTTGTGTCATGGGTTCGGTTTTCAGTCAACATCATTTGAAGGGAGGACAGTACAGTAACATAAACAGAATTTTTTTCTTTTCTGTAAGAGTCGACAGCTTTGATCTGTGGGCCATTCACTGCACATTAGTTTCTGTCACAGGGTCAATGATGTTGGTAATATGAGGAAGTCCTTAGTCTAGTCTGTTTAAATTTAGACAGTGTTAAGCTTGGTAGCATGGCTCCAAGAAAGTCACGACAGGATAACATGAGTGCCCGTGAGAATTAGAAGCCCATTAAGAGGCTGAACTATAAGAGACACTGGGACATCATGTAAATGATGTGGTGATGTAGTGCTTTTTTGAAATGACAAGTGCATATCTCTGGAGAAAATTCACATAAACACTGAGAAAACATTAGTAGTGTGGAACAGAAGGTGGCCGAGACAGCCTCCTAATCGAATGTCGTATCCAAATTACAAAACTCATTTGAGGTTAAGGGTATATGCAGCCAGACGATGATCATTAACTCACCTCAGGTTTTGTCTGTTGTGAGGTAAACTGCTTTATGACAGTGGAGACAGTGGTTGCATATTGGAAGCCTTGAAAATTGGAGGCTGAGTGTGCTGTGAAGAAGCGACGAGAGTGGTGGAAACAACAGTCGCCATTTTGCTGAAGCGTAGGAAAAATGCTGAGTCATTGCAAAGATACCCCTTCATGGTAGAAGAAATGGTTGCCTCAGAATTTCTCTATAAAAAATGTCAGAGTACTAAAATTCTGAGAGGGAATGGCTTAACTAGCATGGAGAGAAAGCTGGGATATTGACATTGAGGCAGTTCTTTCAATGTGTTCAAAAAACCCTTGTATTAGGCCAGCAGAAGAAAATGAGATGAAAGTCATCTGGAAATCTTGTAACAAAAATTAAGGAATCTCTTGATATTCATGAGGTTTTCCGGAGGGATTCACATTACCATTATGAAGCTGGCCTAAGGCATCACATGGAGACCAGGTGATGGTGTGGCTCTCACTCTTGGATTATCTTTCTACATTCCATGGTAAAATTCACATAAACACTGTGAAATCTAAGGTTCCTGTTTCAGAACCCCTTAACAGCCCTTTAATCGAAAGGTCATGTCTGCATGAGTAGACAGGCTTGAGGATAGCGGCATATGCTACCAGATAATTGTCATTAGTTAAGTGGCCTAATTTTTTTTTCTGTGGTTAGGCAACCTGATTGAAGGCAATGTGAGTAACTGTCACACATTAAGAACTTTGAAATTTGAAGGCTGAGTCTACCTGATGAAGCTACTTCACAGCGGTGGAAACTGTAGGTGCCATTTCGCGGTGTTGTAACAAAATTGCTGAGTCGATGTAAGCATACCTCTTCATGGTTTTAGGTTAAACTCCTACACTATTCTTGTATGTTGACCTTAGGGCAACACTGTCAAAAGGGAATTGCTTAATGGCCAATGCTTTAATGCTGAAATATTAAAAAGGAAGAGTTTATGAGACACGTTTTGAAAACACTTTTTTAGGATAGAGAAAGAGGGGTAAGTTGGAAGTCTTTTGTAAATCATGTAGCAATATCTAGGGAATCATGCGGCAGTTACATGAATACCTCCTGTGATTCACATGTGAGTCAAGGAACACCCCATAGGAATCTGGTGTCTACCATGTGACTAGTCTGGTGCCTGTTGACTTAGGTTTTCAATTTACTTCTTAGAATGAACCAGGTTTAAGTGTGTGAAATGTTTTCCTTTTGAGTTTACCTTGTAAATGAGACTGGCATGTTGTTATGTTTTCAAACATCCACTGTATCAACCCTAGTTCAGGTAGAGAACAGAGTAATGAGCCATGACCTGTATCAATATATATATTTTTTCTACCAAGAAGATTTTCTCACCATGTGCCAATTCCTTCTCTGATGGTTCCTCTAAGTAATGTCAGGCTACATTCTGTGGCCAAGGTCTCCACTCTGTTTCCTGGAAATAGGAGAAATGCTTTACTGTGTTTCCAGGCTCCACAATTTAGTTACTGAAAGAATAGTCCACTCTATGTGCCTTTTTTCTTAGTGCCCACACTACTTTCTCTTACCAGGGGAAATACTTGGTGCTGTAAGTTATGGTCATTCAATAATAGTCAAGAGGGAAAATTAGCGACATGTGTCCATGTTGTGTTGAATGTACTGTTAATACGGCAAAACTTTGGTGCCATCGACCCACATTTCTATCATACATTCTTTAATGGGAGGATCATCTTGGAAGCAAGAACTGAGTCCTCCATTCTTCTTCCTCCTAGGAGGTGACAGCTTGGTTCTGTAGGCCAAAATCTCCACAAGAGTTTCTGGTAACAAGGGCCAGGTTGGGTTTTGTGGGACTAAGTCTTCAGTCTGGATATTGCTACCAGTTGGATGATCCTTACATTATGGGCTTGGGGTTCTCAACTAGTTCCTTTTAGGAGGTGGTCTTGGTTCATAATTCCACAGTCTTTATTCTAGTTTATCTTCCATAACAAAGGCTTTTGCTGTGAGCACAGGACTCCAGGTGAGATTTCTACGCAGGGGACATACTTGGAAATGTGTGCTTATGCTACCCCTTCAGTCTCTGTTAGAAAAAGACAGAAAAAATGCTATAGGCCTATTTCTGAGCACTAATTCTTGATAGCAATGGAAAGGATTGGAACTGCACACCAAGGTCTGCACTCTTGATCCTGATTAGAAATCCAGGCAATGTATAAGGTCCTAGGTCTTGAGATAAAATTTCCTTACCAGATGATCTCTTGCCCTGTGGGTTAAGTTCTATTGTCTCACACTTTACAGAGAAGACAGGTTAGAGCTTTGGGTCCTAGTCTCCCTTGTACTTTTTGTTAGGAAAAGACTGGCATTGTGCCTTGGTCCGTGTCATCCCTCCACATCTTCTCCTGAAAGGACAGTGTTACTGGTATTAAGGGCTGCCTCTACTCTTCTTTTGTTCTGAGGAGACAGCTTTCTTTGTGGGCCATAGACACCACATGAGCTTCTGTTCACAGGGAATATCTTCGGTGTATTGTGAGTAGTTGCTTCATCTAGACTGTAAATAATATGATGGTAATGAATGTGGGAGCCTGGGCTTGCACTCTAATTCTGTGAGGAGAGTTCAGGCTTGTCACAGGCCTAAATCTCCATTTTAGGTTCCCTTGCATATAGACGTGCTTGTTGCTAGGGACCTAGTGCACCCATTGATATTCGTTCAGAAGAAAAGGCTAAGAACTGTGGGTTGAGGACACCACTTCAGTCTTCAGAATGAAGAAATACTGTGGCCTGAGTTCTCAGCTCGATGTCTTGGATAGGTGAAGAACTGTATCTGTATCCGATGTCACCACTATTGCACCTAACAAAAATCCTTGCCTGGAGATAAGGTTTAAGTTCTAGAAAGTTATTCTTATGAGAGGAAAGTTGGCCTTGTGTTAAGGACTGCAATATACAAAATTCAAGGAGGACAGGCTTTTTGACTTTAGACCAGGGCTCTGTTGTATTAGCGTTAGGAAGAAACAGGCTTTTTATCATGGATCAGGGTCTTCAGTCTACATCATTTGAAGAGATGACAGTACTGTTACCTGAACAGAAGTTTTCTGTCTTTCTGTAAGAGTCATTAGCTTTGATCTGATGGTCATGTACTGCACATTAGTTTCTGTCACAGGGTCTAAGATTTGGTAATGTTAGCAAGTCCTTAGACTAGTCTGTTCAAAATTACAGTATTAACCTTGGTAGTATGGCCCCAAGAAAATCACAAAAATATCAAGCGAGTGCCCATGGGAATCAGGTACCCATCAAGGGACTGAACTGTATGAAACATGGGGACATCATGTGACAGATGATTTGATATAGTGCTTCCTATGGAATGATGAGTAAATATCTCTTGGGAAATTTCACGTAAACACTGAGAAAACATTAGTCTGTGTGGAACAGAATGTGGCAGAGCAGCCTCCTAACTCAATGTTGTGCCCAAATTACAAAATTCACTTTATGTCAATGGCAATACAGCCACTCAATGATTGTTAATTCACTTTAAACTTTGTCTGTTGAGAGGAAAACTGCTTTATGGCAGTGGACAGGTGGTTGCACATTGGATGCATTGAAAATTGGAGGCTGAGTGTGCTGTGAGGAAGCAACTTGATAACAACAGAAACAATACCCGCCATTTTGCAGAAGTGTAGAAAAAATGCTGTGTCATTTTGAAGATACCTCCTCATGGCAGAAAGAACAGCTTCCTCAGAATTTCTCTACAGCAAAATTCAGGCCACTAAAATTCTGACAGTGACTGGCTTAACCACCATAGAAAAAAAGCTGAGATATTCACATTGAGGCAGTTCCTTCAACATGATTAGAAAACCCTTGTATTAGACCAGCAGAAGAATATGAGGTGAAAATCACATGGAAATCTCATAACAAGACTTAAGGAATCTAGCAATTATCAAGAGGTCTTCCCACAGGAATCAAGTTACCATTATGAAACTGGTTTGAGGGCATTACAGGGAGACCAGGTGATGGTGTGGTGCTCACTTTTAAGTTGCCCTTCTTCATTCCTTGGTAATATTCACATAAACACTGTGAAATGGAGAGTCCCTGTTCAGAGCCACCTAACAGCCCTTCAATCGAAAGGTCATGTCTGCATGAGAAGACATGCTTGAGGACAGCGGCTTAGTCTACCAGATAATCGCCGATAGTTAACCGGCTTGATTTTTCGTCTGTGGTCAGGCAACCTGATTGAAGACAATATGAGTGGCTGTTGCACATTAACTGCTTGGAAATTTGGAGGCTGAGTCTACTTGGTGAAGCTACTTCACAGTGGTGGAAATACTAGGTGCCAATTTGCTGTATTGTAACTAAAATGCTAATCATCGTGAGCAAAACTATTAATGACTTCAGGTGAGATTCCAGCACTATTTATGGATGCGAACCTTAGGCTAACCCTGTCAAGAGCAAATTGCTTAACGATCAAGGCATCAATGCTGAAATATGAAAAACGAAGAGATTATGAGACATGTTTTGAACACATTTTGTTGAAAATAGAAAAGGAGTAGTTGGAAGTCATGACAAAATCATGTACCAATATCTAGAGAATCAAGCAGTGGTCACGTGAACACATTGATGGATTCACGTGACGTTCAAGGAAGACTTTGCAGGAATCTGGTTTCCACCATGTGACTAGTCTTGTGGCTGTGGGTGTAGATTTTGAATTTATTTCTTAGAATGAACCAGGCTTCAGTGTGTGAAAAGTTTGTCACTTGAGTTACCTTGTAAATGAGACCAGCATGGTTTTATGTTTTCAAACATTCACTGTACTTATCCTAGTGGAGTAGAGGACTGAAATATGGGCCATGGACTTCTATCGACATTTTCTTTTTTTCTACCAAGAAAGCCTTCTTACCATTCACCAAATGTTTCACTTATGCTTCTTTTAAGTAATGTCAGGCTACATTCTGTGAGCCACGGTCTCTAACTCTATTTCCTAGAATAAGAAATATAGTTGACCATGCTTTGAGGTTCCCCAATCGAGTTTCTGAAAAAACAGTCCAGGTTATGTGCCAGTTTTCTTAATGATCACACAACCTATTCTTATCAGGGGAAAGGCTTGATTCTGTAAGTTATGATCACCATTTAATCATTGTCAAAAAGAAAAATTGGTGACATGTACTGTTAATATGATACAAGGCTGATGCCATCGGCTGATGTTTTTATCATAAATGTTTTAATGGGAGGACAGTCTTGGAGCCATTAACCGAGTCCTCCATTCATACTCCTCTAGGAGATGACATCTTGGTTCTGTAGGCCAAAATATCCACAAGAGTTTCTGGTAACAAGGGCCAGGGAAGGTGCTGTGTGTCTAGGTCTTCAGTATGGACATTGCTATCAATTAGATGTTCTTTACAGTGTGGACTTGTGGCTTGCAACCAGTTCCTTTTAAGAGGTCAAGTCTTGATCCTGAATTCTAGTCTTCATCTAGTTTATCTTCCATAACAAAGGGTTTTGCATTGAGCCCAGGACTCCAGGTAAGATTTCTTTACAAAGAATAAGCTTGGAATTGTGGGCTTACGCTACCCGTTCAGTCTCTGTTAGGAAAAGGCAGAAGAAATGGTGTGGCCAAGTTTCTGAACACTACTTTCTAGAAATAATGGAAGGGATTTGAACTGCAAACCAATGTCAGCGCTCTTGTTCATGATTAGAAATCCAGGCCAGATACAAGGTCATAGGTCTTGAGATAAAATTCTCTTACCAGAGGACATCTTGCCCTGTGGATTAAGTTCTCCTTTCTTATACTTTTCATAAAAGACAAGCTTAGAGCCTTGGGTCCCTGTCTCCCTTGTACTTCCTGTTAGGGAAAGACAGGGATTGTGCCTTGGGCCAATGTCACTACTTCACATCCTCTCCTGAAAGACAGTGTTACTGGTATTAACAGCTGCCTTCATTCTTCTGTTGTTCTGAAAAGATAGCTTTCATTGTGGGCCAAACATTCCATCTTAGTTCTGTTCACAGGGAATACGTTGGGTGTAATGTGAAAAGTTGTTTAGTCTGTCATAAATTTGCCCATTTTGAATGTGGGAGCCTGGGCCTGCACTCTAATTCTTGTGAGGTGAGTTCAGGCTTATTGTAACAGGTTTAAGACTCCATTCTAGTATCTTTTTTTTTTTTTTTTTTTTTTTGCATAAAGACATGCTTGTTGCTATGAGCCTAGGATACCCCTTGACATTAGATCAGAATAAAAAGCTAAAAACTGTGGATTAGGGACACCACATCAGTTTTCAGAGTAAAGATATCCTGTGGTCTGAGGTCTCAGCTTGATGTCTTGGATAGGTGAATTATAACTGCAAGCCAGTGTCACCAATCATCGAACCTAACAAAACTTCATGCCTGGAGTCAAGGTTCAAGTTCTTCAAGAAAGTTATTTTTACCAGAGGAAAGGCTGGCCTTGTGAATTAAAGTCTCCAAAATACAAATTTGCAACAAGGACAGGCTTTTTGGCTTTAGATCAGGGCTCCCTTGTATTAGTGGTAGGAAAAAATGGGTTTATGTCATGGGTCCGGTTCTCCAGTCTACATCATTTGAAGGGAAAATAATGCTGTTTCCTGAATGAAAGTCTCCTATCTTTTCTATAAGAGTTGACAGCTTTGATCTGTGGACCATGCACTGCACATTAGTTTCTGTCACTGGAAATAGGTTGTTGATAATGTGAGCATATCCTTAGACAAGTGTGTTCAAATTAGACAGTGTTAAGCATGGTAACACAGCCCGGAGAGTGTCATGACAGGATCATGTGGGTGCCCATGGGAATCAGGTACCCATCAAGAGTTGGACTGTATGAAACACTGGGATATCATGTGACAGATGGGGTGATCTAGTGCTTCCTTTGGAATGACGAGTGCATATCTCTAGAGAAAATTCATGTAAACACTGAGAAAAAATTAGGCTCTGTGGAAGAGAAGGTGGCCAAGACAGCCTCCTAACTGACTGTCATGTCAAATTACAAAATTCACTAGATGTCAACTTTATGCGGTCAATCGATGATTGTTAATTTGCCTCACGATTTGTTTGTTTTGAGGAAAGCTGCTTCATGGCAGTGGAGACGGTGGTTGCACATTGGACACATTGAAAATTGAAGGCTGAGTGTGCTGTGAGGAAGTGACTTGATAGCGGTGGAAACAGCCTTTATTTTACTGAAGTGTAGGGAAAACGCTGAGTCATTGTGAGGATATCCCTTCATTACAGAAATAATGGTGACCTCATAATTTCTCTATTGCAAAACTCAGACTACTAAAATTCTGAGAGGGTCTGGCTTATCACTCTGGAAAGAAAGCTGAGATATTGATATTGAGGTAGTTCCTTCAACATGTTCAGAAAACCCTTGTATTAGGCCAGCAGAGTAAAATGAGGTTAAAATCTCCTAGAAATCTCATAACAAGAATGAAGGAATATCGCGATATTCATGAGATCTTCAGTGAGATTCATGTTACCATTATGAAACTGGCCTGAGGGCATCACAGGTAGACCAGAACATGATGTGGTGCTTACTTTTGAGTTTCCTTTGTACATTCCTTGGTAAAATTCACATAAGCTCTGAGAAAAGAAGAGTCGCTTTATCAGAGCACCCTAATAGCCTTTCAATCAAAAGATCATGTCTGCATGAGAAGACATGTCTGCATGAGAGGACAGCGAGGTAGGATACCAGATAATTGTCATTGGTTACCTGTCCTGAGTTTTCGTCTGTGATCAGGCAACTTGATTGAAGGCAATGCAAGTGGCTGTCACACATTAACCACGTTGAACTTTGGAGGCTGAGTCTACTTGATGAAGCAACTTTGCAACAGTGCAATGAGTAGGCACCGTTTTGCTGTACTGTAGAAAAAATACTGAGTCATGGTGAGCATAACTCTTAATGGCTTTAGGTGGGACTCCTGCACTACTCTTGGATATGAACCTTAGGCCAACACTGTCAAGAGGGAATTGCTTAACGGCCAATGCATCAATGCTGAATATTGAAAATGAAGAGTTTATGAGACATGTTTTTAAAACACTTTGCTGAGCACAGAAGAGGAGTAAGTTGGGAGTCACCTGAAAATCATGTAGTAATATCTAAGGAATCATGAAGCGGTCACGTGAAGATCTCACAGTATTAACATAGAGGATCAAGGAAGACCCCTTGGGAATCTGTTGTCTACCATGTGACTAGTTTTGTGGTTGTGCACGTGATTTTCAATTTACTTCTTAGAATGAATCAGGCTTCAGTGTGTGTGATGAATTTTCCACTTGAGTTTACCTTGTAAATGAATCTGGCATGCTGTAATGTTTTCAAATACCCACTGTATTTACCCACTGTACAAACACCTACTGACTGAATACTAAGCCATGGACTTCTATTGACATTTTTTCTACCAAGAAGATCTTACTATGTGCCAAGACCTCTACCTATAGTTTTTTGAAGGAATGTCGAGCTACATTCTGTGAATGAATGTCTCTATTTCCTAGAAATAGGAGAAAACTTGACTGTGCTTCAAGGCTCCCCAATCAAGTTCCTGAAAGAACAATCCAGGCTATGTGCCAGTTTTCTTAGTGCCCACACTTTTATCCAGGGATAGTCTTGGTGCTGTAAGTTTTGGTCATCATTCGATAATTGTCAAAAGGAAAAATTGATGACATGGATCCCAGGTGTGCTGAATGTACTGTTAATATGGCACAATGTTGGTGCCATTGGTCCACATTTCATTATAAATGCTAGAAATTTAGGACAGTCTTGAAGCCATGAGCTGAATCTTCCATTCTTCCTCCTTCTAGGAGATGACAACTTGGGTCTGTAGGTCAAAATATTCACAAGAGTTTCTGGTGACAAGGACCGGGTTGTGAGCTGTGGTACTAGGTCTTCAGTCTGGATATTGTTACCAATTGAATGTTCTTTATGCTGTAGGCCTGGGGATTCTAACTAGTTCCTTTTAGAAGGTTCAGGCTTCATGCTGAATTCCACAGTCTTTGTTCTAGTTTATCTTCAATAATGAAAGCTTTTTCTGTGAGCCCAGGAATTCAAGTGAGTTTTTTTCACAGAGGACATGCTTAGAATTATGAGTTTATGCTACCCATTCAGTCTGTGTGAGGGAAAGACAAAAGAAATGCTTTGGGCCAATTTCTGAGAGCTACTTCCTGGAAATAATCTAAGAAATTTGAACTGCAAACCAAGGTCAGCACTCTTCTTCCTGATTAGAAATACAGGCAGGACTCAAGTCCTTGGTCTTGACATAAAATTCTCTTACCTGACAACATCTCACCCTTTGGGTTAAGTTCTCCTTTCGGATATTTTCCAGAGTGGGCAGACTTTGAGACTTGAGTCCCAGTCTCTCTTGTACTTTTTGTTAGGAAAAGACAGGCATTGTGCCTTGGGCCTCTTTCACCACTCCACATCTTCTCCTGGGAGGATAGTGTTGTCAGTATTAATGACTGCCTACATGCTTCTTTTGTTCTGAAAAGACAGCTTCATTTGTGGGCCATACACTCCACATGAGTTCCAGTTCACATAAAATATTTTGGGTGTAATGTGAGTAGTTGTTTCAACTAGTCTATAAAAAATTTGACAGTCTTAAAACTGGAAGCCTGAGCCTGCATACTAACTGCTGTGAGGAGAGTTCAGGCTTGTTGTCACAGGCCTAAGTCTCCATTCTAGTTTCCCTTGCCTAAAGACGTTCTTGTTACTATGTGTCTAGGGCACGACTCAACATTTGTTTAGAAGTAAAGGCTAGGAAACATGGATTTGGGACACCACTTCAGTCTTCAGAATGAAGATATGCTGTGCCCCGATGTCTCAGCTCAATGTTTTGGAATAGGTGAATTGTAACAGTAAGCCAATGTCACCATCATCGCACCTAAGAAAAATGCATACCTGGAGTCAAGGCTCAAGTTCTTCAAGAAAGTTATTCTTTCCAGAGGAAAGGTTGGCCTTGCAGTTTTAAGTCTCCACTATGCAAAATTTCAAGGAGGATGGGCTTTTTGGCTTTAGACCAGGGCATTGTTGTACTGATGTTAGTATGAAACAGACTTTGTGGTAATTGTCCGGGTCTCTAGTCTACATCATTGGAAGGCAAGACAGTACTGTTACCTGAACAGATGTTTCCTGTCTGTTCTGTAAGAAATGAAAGCAGTGATCTTTTAGGCCATGCACTGCACATTAGCTATGTCACAGGGTCTAGGATATTTGAAATGTGAATAGGTTCTTAGACTAGTCTGTTCAAAATTAGACAGTATTAAGCTTGGTAGCATGGCCCCGAGCAAGTCACGACAAGATCACGTGAGGGCTTGTGGAAATTTAGATACCATTAGGAGACTGGACTGTATAAAACACTGAGACATCATGTGACATTTATGGTGAGGTAGTGCTTCTTTTGGAAAGTTGAGTGGATATCTCTTGAGAGAATTCACATAAACACTGAGAAAACATTAGTCTGTGTGGAACAGAAGGTGGCTGACACAGCCTCCTAATTGAATGCCGTGTCCAAATTACAAAACTAACTTGAGGTCAGCAGTACATGTGGCCAGTCAAGTGATTGTTAATTCACCTCAGACTGTCTGTTGTTATGAAAACTGCTTCTTGACAGTGGAGATGGCGGTTGCTCATTGGACGCATTGAAAACTGGAAGCTGAGTGTGCTGTGAGGAAGTTACTGGAAAATGGTGGAAACAGCTGCCACTTTACTGTAATGTAGGAAAAATACTGAGTCATTTTGAGGATACCCTTTCATGGAAGAAAGTCCTGCTACCTCAGAATTTTCTATAGCAAAGCTCAGATTACTAAAATTATGAGAGCTACTGGCTTAAACACCATGGAAAGAAAGCTGAGACAAGGACATTGAGCCTGTTTCTTCAACATGTTCAGAAAACTATTGTATTAGGCCAACAGAAGAAAATGAGGCTTTAGTCACCTGGAAATCTCGTAATAAAAATTAGGGAATCTGGCGATATTCATGAGCTCTTCCCATGAGACTCACGTTACCGTTATGAAACTGGCTTGAGTGCATCACAGGGAGACCAGGTGATGGTGTGGCTCTCACTTTTAGGTTACCTTCTACATTTCTTACTAATATTTACAAAAATAGTGTGAAAACAAGAGTCTCTGATTCAGAATCCCCTAACAGCCCTTCAATAGAAAGGTTATGTCTGCATGTGAGGACATGCTTAAAGACAGCAGCGTAGGCTACCAGATAATTGTCATTAGTTAACTGGCTTGTATTTTGTCTGTGGTCAGGTAACCTGAATAAAGGCAATGCAGTGCAGCTGTCGCTCTTTGACCGCTTTTAAATTTGGAGGTTGAGTCTACTTGATGAAACTACTTCGCAGCAGTGGAAACAGTAGGTACCATTTGACTATATTGTAACAAAAATACTGAATCATTGTGAGCGTAATACTTAATGGCTTCACGTGGGACTCCTGCACTATTCTTGCATGTGGACCTTCTACCAACCCTGTTGAGAAAGAATTGCTTAATGACCAATGCATCAATGTTGAAGTATTGAAAATGAAGAGTTTATGAGACATCTTTTGAAAAAAACATTTTCAAGGGTAAGTGCAAGGAGTGAGTGTGAAGTCACCTGAAAATCATGTACCAATATCTAGGGAATCATGTGACGGTCACTTGAACACCTCCCAGGATTCACTTGGGAGACAAGGACGACCCCATAGGAATCTGGTATCTACTATGTGACTAGTCTTGTGACTGTGAGCCTAGGTTTTAAACTTACTTTTTAGAATGAACAAGGCTTCAGTGTGAAACATATTCTACTTGTTTAACTGGTAAAAGAGATCAGCATGGTTTTATGTTTTTAAACATCCACTGTACTTACTGTAGTGCAGGTAGAGGACTGGGTACTGGGCCATGGACTTCTATTGCCTTTATTCTTCTAACGGGAAGGGCTTTTTACCATGTGCCAAGTGCTCCACCTATGGTTTCATTAAGTAATGTCAGGCTACATTCTGTGGGCCAAGGTCTCCAATCTATACTCTGGAAATAGGAGAAATGCTTGCCAATGCATTGAGACTCCCCAATCAAGTTCCTGAAAGAACATTCCAGGCCTTGTTTCAGTTTTCTTAGTGCCCACACTACTTTCTGTTATAAGGGGAAAGGCTTGATGTGTAAGTTATGGTCACCATTGAATAATTGTCAAAAGAGAAAATTGGTGACTCTGGGCCAGGTTGTGTTGAATGTACTGTTAATATGACACAAGATTTGTGCTATCGGCCCACATTTCTATCACCAATGGTTTAATGAGAGGACAGTCTTAGAGTCATGAAATGAGTCCTTCATTCTTCCTCCACCTAGGAGATGACAGCTTGGTTCTGTAGGCCAAAATCTACACAAGATTTTCTGGTACAATGGCCAGGGTGGGTGCTGTGGGTCTAGGTATTCAGTCTGGACATTGCTAACAATTGGATGTTTTTATGTTGTGGGCCTGTTGCTTCCAACTAGTTTTATTTAGGAGTTTCAGGTTTGATGTTGAATTCTACAATCATCTTTTTAGTTTATCTTCCATAATGAAGGCTTTTGCTGTGAGCCCAAGACTCCAGGTGAGATTTCTTCACAGAAGACATGGTTGGAATTGTGGTCTTATGCTACCCCTTAGTCTCTGTTAGAGAAAGGCAGAAGAAATACTGTGGGAAAGTTTCTGATTGCTTCTTCCTGGAAATAATGGAAAGAATTGGAACTGCAAACCAAAGTCAGCACTCTTGTTCCTGATTAGAAATCTCGGCAAGATACAAGCTCCTAGGTCTTCAGATAAAATTCTCTGACCAGAGGATATCTTTTTCTTTGGGCTAAGTTCTCCTTTCTAATATTTTTCAGAGAAGACAGGTTTAGAGCCTTCGTTCCTTGTCTCCTTTGTACTTTTTTTTAGGAAAAGACAGGCATTGTGCCTTGAGTCTGTGTCACCACTCCACATCCTCTCCTGATAGGACAGTGTTATTGGTATTAACAATTGCCTTCATTCTTTTTGTGTTCTGAGAAGACAGCTTTCATTGTGGGCCAAACACTCCATCTTAGTTCTGTTCACAGGGAATACCTTGGGTGTAGTATGAGAAGTTGTTTATCTAATCTGTCATAAATTTGTCCGTTTTGAATGTAGGAGCCTGGGCATGCACTCTAATTCCTGTGAGGAGAGTTCAGGCTTATTGTCACAGGCCTAAGTCTCCATTCTAGTTTCCCTTGCAAAAGACGTTCTTGTTACTATGTGTCTAGGGCACCCCTCGACATCCATTCAGTAGAAAAGGCTAAAAGTCATTGGTTAGAGATACCACTTCAGTCTTCAGAATGAAGATATGCTGTGTCCTGAAGTCTCAGCTTGAAGTCTTAGAATAGGCGAAGAATTTTAAATGCAACCAATGTCACCACCATCCTACCTAAAAAAATTTATGCCTGGAGCTAAGGTTCAAGTTCTTCAAGTTATTCTTACCAGAAAAAAAGGCTGGCCTTGTGGTTTAAGGTCTCCAGTATACAAATTTTCCATAAGGACAGGCTTTTTGGCTTTAGACCAGGGCTCCATTGTATTATTGTTAGGATATTACAGGCTTTGTGTCATTAGTCCAGGTCTCCAGTCTACATCATTTGAAGGTGGGATAGTACTTTTACCTAAACAGAAGTCTCCTGTTTTTTTTTTTTTTCTGTAAGAGTCAACAGTTTTAAACTGTGGGCCATGCACTGCACATTAGTTTCTGTAACTGGGTGTAGGTTTTTGGTAATGTGAACAGGCCCTTAGACTATTCATTTCAAAGTTAGACAGTGTTAAGCTTGGTAGCATGACACTGAGGGAGGTCATGACTGGATCACATGAGCACCCTTGGGAATCAGGTGCCCATCAAGTGACTGGAGTGTATAAAACACTGGGACATCATGTGACAGATAGGGTGATATAGTGTTTCCTTTGGAAAGATGACTGCACATCTCTTGAGAGAATTCACATAAACACTGAGAAAACATTAATCTATGTGGAACAGAAGGTGGCTGAGACAGTTTCCTAATTGAATGTCATGTACAAATTACAAAACTCACTTGAGATCAACTGTATATGAGGCCAGTAAATGATTGTTGATTTCCCTCAGGGTTTGTCTGTTGTAAGGAAAACTCTGACAGTGGAGATGGCGGTTGCACATTGGACGCATTAAAAACTGGAGGCTGAGTATGCTATGAGGAAGCAACAGCATAGCAGTAGAAACAACAGCCACCATTTTGCTGTAGTGTAGGAAAACTGCTGAGTCATTGTGAGGATACCTCTTTATGGAAGAAAGAGTAGCTTCCTCAGAATTTCTCCTTAGCAAACCTCAGACTACTAAAATTCAGAGAGAGACTGGCTTAACCACCATGGAAAGAAAGCTGAAATATTGACATTGAGTCAGTTCCTTCAATGTGTTCTGAAAATGGGTGAAAGTCACCTGGAAATCTTATAACAAGAATTAAGGAATCTCACGATATTCACGAGGTCTTTCCGTAGGAATAACATTACCATTATGAAACTGGCCTGAGGGCATCACAGGGAGAGCAGGTAATGGTGTGGTGTTCACTTTTGTGTTACCTTTCTAGATTTTTTAGTAATATTCACAGAAACATTGCGAAAACAGGAGTCCCTGTTTCAGAGTCCCCTAACAACCTTTTAATAGAAAGGTCATAACTGCATGAAAGGACATGCTTGAGGACAGCAGCGTAGGCTACCAGACAATTGTCTTTAGTTAACTGGCCTGTATTTCTTCTGCAGTCAGGCAACCTGATTGAAGGCAATGCTAGCAGCTGTCGCACATTAACCACATTGAAATTTGGAGACTGAGTCTATTTGATGAAGCTTCTTCACAGTGGTGTGAACAGTAGGTGCCATTTTGCTGTATTGTAGCAAAAACACTGAGTCATTGTGAGCATAACTTTTAATGGCTTCAGGTGGGACTCCTGCACTATTCTTGGGTGTGGACCTTAGGCCAACACTGTCAAGAGGGAATTGCTTAACAGCCAATGCGTCAGTGCCGAAATATTGAAAAAGAAGAGTTTATGAGACATGTTTTGAAAACGCTTCATTGAGGATAGGCGAAGAGGAGTAAGTTGGAAATCACCTGAAAATGATGTACAAATATCTAGAGAATCACGTGTCGATCATGTGAACACCTCTCAGAATTTACATGGGGGTCAAGAAAAACCTCGCGGGAATTTGATGTCTACCATATGTCTAGCCTTGTAGCTGTGAGAGTAGGTTTCAATTTACTTTTTAGAATAAACTAGGCTTCAATGTGTGAAACATTTTCCACTCTAGTTTACCTTGTAAATGAGACCAGCATGGTGTTATGTTTTCAGATATCCACTGTACTTACCCTAGAACGGGTAGAGGACTAAATGCTAGGCCATGGACTTCTATCGACATTATTTTTTTTCTACTAAGAATGTCTTCTGACCATGTGCCAAGTGCTCCACCTATGGTTCCTTTAAGTAATGTCAGGCTACATCCTGTTGTCCAAGGTCTCCACTCTATTTCTTGGAAATAGGAGAAAAGCTTGACTGTGCTTTGAGGCACCACAATTGAGCTCCTAAAAGAACAATCCAGGATGTGTGCCGGTTTTCTTAGTGCCCACACCACTTTCTCTTACCAGGGAAAAGGTGTCATGCTGTAAGTTATGGTCACCAATCAATAATTTTCAAAAAGGATAATTGGTGACATGAGGCAAGGTTGTGCCAAATGTACTGTAAATATGACACAAGTTTGGTGCCATCAGCCCACATTTCTATCATACATGCTGAATGGGAGGACAGTGTTGGAGCCATGAACCAAGTACTCTATTTTTTCTCTTCCTAAGAGGTAACAACCTGGTTTTGTAGGCCAAAATCTCCACAATAGTTTCTGGTAACAAGAGTAAGGGTGGGTGCTGTGAGACTAGGTCTTTAGTCTGGACTTCTCGACCAATTGGATGTTCTTTATATTGTAGGCCGGGAGCTCCAACTAGTTTCTTTTAAGATGTCCAGGCTTGCTGCTGAATTCCACATTTTTCTTCTAATTTACCTTCCATAACAAAGGCTTTTACTGTGAACCCAGTATTCCAGGTGAGATTACTTCACATATATCATGCTTGGAATTGTGAACTTATGCTACCCATTGTGTCTCTGTTAGGAAAAAACAGAAGAAATGCTGTTGGCCAATTTCTGAGTGCTTCTCCCTGGAAGTAATGGAAGCAACTGAAACTGCAAAACAAGGTCAGCACTCTTGTTCCTGATTAGAAATCCTGATAAGATACAGGTCCTAGGTCTTGAGATTAACATCTCTTACCTGAGGCCATCTTTCCCTGTGGGTTAAGTTTTTTTTTTTTCTGATACTTTTCAGAGAAGACAGTCTTAGAGCCTTAGGTCCCAGTCTCCCTTATACTTTTTGTTATGAAATGATAGGCATTGTGCCTTGGGCTGGTGTCAGCACTCCACATCCTCTCTTGTGAGGATAGTGTTCCTGGTATTAATGGCTGCCTCCATTTTTCTTTTCTTCTGAGAAGACAGCTTTCTTTGAACCATACACTTCACTTGAGTTTCTGTTCACAGGGAATACCTAGGGTGTAGTGTGAGTAATTGTTTTATGTAGTCTGTAATAAATTTGACAGTACTGAACATAGGAGCATGGGCCTGCACTCTAATTTCTGTTAGGAAAGTTGAGGCTTGTTGTCACAGGCCTAAGTATCCATTCAGGCTTCTCTTGCATAAAGACATGCCTTTTGCTATGAGACGGCAACACTCGACATTCATTCAGAAGAAAAGGCTGTGGGTTGGGGATACTACTTCACTCTTCAGAATGAAGATATACTTTGGCCTCAGGTCTCAGCTCAATGTCTTCAAATAGGTGAAGAACTGAACCTGAAACCAATGTCACCACCATCGCACCTAACAAAAATCCATGCCTGGAGTCCAGGTTCAGTTTCTTCTAGAAAGTTATTCTTACCAGGGGAAAGGCTGGCCATACAGTTTAAGGTATCAAATATACATATTTTCAAGGACAGGCTTTTTGGCTTTAGACCAGGGCTCCCTTATATTAATATTAGGAAGAAACAGGCTTTGTGTCATAGATCCAGGTCTCCAATCCACATCATTTGAAGGGAGGACAGTACTGTTACCTGAATGGAAGTCCTACCTTTTCTGTAAGAGTCGACAGCTTTGATATGTGGACCATTCTTACATATTAGTTTCTGTCACAGAATGTAGGTTGGTGGTAATGTGAGCAGGTCCTTAGACTAATTTGTTCAAAATTGGACAGTGTTAAGCATGGTAGCATGGCCCCAAGAGAGTCACAACAAGATATGTGAGTGCCCATGAGAATCAGATGCCTATCAATAGATGAGACTGTCTGAAACACTAGGACATCATGTGACAATGGGTGATGTAGTGCTTGCTTTGGAATGACGAGTGCATATGTCTTGAGAAAATGTACCTTAACGCTGAGAAATCATTATCCTGTGTGGAACAGAGGGTGGTCAAAACAGCCTCCTAACTGTATGTCGTGTCCAAATTACAAAATGCACTTGAAGTCAACAGTATATGTAGACAGTCAATGATCATTAATTCGCTTCATGATTTGTCATTTATGAGGAAAACTGCTTTAAGGCATTGGAGATAGCAGTTGCACATTGGACACATTGAAAATTAGAGACTGAGTTTACAGTGAGGAAGCAACTGGATAGCAGTGAAAAAAACAGCCTCCATTTTGCTGTAGTGCAGGAAAAATGCTGAGTCATTGTGAGGATACTGCTTCATTGCAGAAAAAACAGCTGCCTCAGAATTTTTCTAGATCAAACTTCAGACTACTAAAATTCTTAGAGGGACTGGCTTAATCATCATAGAAAGAAAGTTGAGATATTGACATTGAGACAGTTAGTTAAACTTATTCAGAAAACTTTTGTATTAGGCCAGCAGAGAAAAATGAGGTGAAAGTCACCTGCAAATCTTGTAACAAGAATTACAAAAATCTTTCAATATTCACAAGGTCTTCCCGTGGATTTCACGTTACTATTATGAAACTCGCCTGAGGGCATCGCAAGGAGACCAGGTGATGGTGTAGTGCTCACTTTTGAGTTACCCTTTTATATTCCTAGGTAAAAATCACATAAACACAGCAAAAATAGGAGTCTCTATTTCAGAACTCACTAGCAACCCTTCAATTGAAAGGTCATGTCTGCATGAGAAGAGATGCTTGAGGACAGTGGCGTAGACTACCAGAGACTTGTCATTAGTTACTAGGCTTGATTTTTTGTCTGTGGTCAGGCAACCTGATTGAAAGCCATGTGAGCAACTGTTGCACTTTAACTGCATTGAAATTTGGAGGCTGAGTCTACTTAATGGAGCTACTTCACAGTGGTGGAAATAGTAGCGGGCATTTTGCTGTATTGTAGCGAAAATGCTGAGTCATAGTGAGCATAACTCTTAATGGCTTCAGGTTGGACTCCTGCAGTGTTATTGGATGCAAACTTTAGGCCAACACTGTCGGAGGGTATTGCTTAAAGGCCAATGCATGAATGCGGAAATATTGAAAATAAAGAGTTTATGAGATGTGTTTTGAAAACACTTTGTTAAAGATAGAGGAAGAAGGGTAAGGTGGAAGTCACCTGAAAATCATGTAGCAATATCTAGGGAAGCATGCAGCAGTCACAAAACCTCTATGGATGCACGTTGGATCAAGGAAGAGACACTGGAATCTGTTGTCTATCATGTGATTAGTCTTGTGGTTGTGGGTGTAGGTTTTCAATTTACTTCTTAGAGTGAACCAGGTTTTAGTGTGTAAAACGTTTTCTACTCAAGTTTACCTTATAAATGAGAATGGTACTGTGTTATGTTTTCAAACATCCACCGTACTTACCCTAGTGTGGAGGACTGGGTACTGGGCCATGGACTTCTATTTACAGTTTTTTTTTTCAAAAAGTTCTTGCCTTGTGCCAAGTCCTCCACCTATGGTTTCTATAAGTAATCTTAGATTACATTCTGTGGGGCAAGTTCTTCACTCTATTTCCTGGAAATAGAAGAAAAGCTTGACTGTGCTTCGAGGCTCTCCTGTTGAGTTCCTGAAAGAACAGTCCAGGCCATGTGCCAGGTTCCTTAGTGCCCACACTACTTTCTCTTACCAGGTAAAATGCTTTGTGCTATAAGTTATGGTCATGATTCAATAATTGTCAAAAGAGAAAATTGATGACGTGTGTCCAGGTGTGCTGAATGTACTGTTAATATGACACAAGGTTGATGTTATCGGCCCCAATTTCTATCATAAATGCTAGAATGGGAGGAATATCTTGGACCTATAAACCTAGTCCTCCATTCTTCTTCCTCCTAGGAGATGACAGCTTGGTTCTGTAGGCCAAAATCTCCACAAGAGTTTCTAGAACCAATGGCCATGCTGGGTGCTGTGGGACTAAGTCTTCATTCTGGTCATTGTTACCGATTGGATGTTTTTTATGTTGTGGACCTGTGGCTTCCAACTAGTTGCATTTAGATATCTAAGCTTGGTGCTGAACTCCCCAGTCTTTTTTCTAGTTTACATTTCATAACAAAAAAGTTTGCTGTTAGCCTAGGACTCAAGATGAGATTTATTCAGGGAGGACATGTTTGGAATTGTGGGCTCACACGACCCCTTCATCTGTTAAAGAAATAAGAAATGCTCTTTGCTAGTTTCTGACCACTACTTCCTGGACATAACAAAAGGGATTCAAACTGCAAATCAATGTCAGCAGTCTTTTTCCTGATTAGAAATCAAGGTACAAAGTGCTAGCTCTTGAGGTCAAATTCTCTTACCTGAAGACATCTTGCCCTGTGAGTTAAGTTCTCCTTTATAACATTTTTCAGAGAGGACAAGCTTAGAGCCTTGTGTCCAAAGTCTCCCTTGTAATTTTTGTTAAAAAAATGACAGGCATTGTGCTTGGACCAGTTCACCACTCCACATCCTCTCTTGGGAGGAGTGTTACTGGTATTAACAGCTGCCTCCATTCTTCTTTTGTTCTGAGAAGACAGCTTTCTTTGTGGGCCATACACTCCGCATGGGTTTCTGTTCACCGGGGTTACCTTGGGTATAGTGTGAGTAGTTGTTTCATCTAGTCTGTAATATATTTGATGGTCTTGAATGTGGAAGCCTGTACCTGCACTCTAATTCATGTGAGGAGAGTTCAGGCTTGCTGTCACAGCCTAAGTCTCCATTCTTGTTTCCCTTGCATAAAGATGTGCTTGTTACTATGGGCCTAAGGCAGCTCTCAACATTCGTCCAGAAAAAAAAGGCTAAAAACAGTGGATCGGGGACACCACTTCAGTATTCAGAATGAAGATATGCTGTGGCTTGAAGTCTCAGCTCAACGTCTTAAACAGGTGAAGAATTGTAACTGCAAGCCAATGTTACTACCATCACACCTAACAAAAATCCATGCCTGGATCAAAGTTTCAAGTTCTTCAAAAAAGTTATTCTTAGCAGAAAAAAAGCTGGTTTTGTAATTAAAGGTCACCAATTACACATTTTCAGTGAGAAAAGGCTTTTAGGCTTTATTCCAATGCTTTGTTGTATTAGTGTTAGAAGAAACAGGCTTTGTGTCATGAGCCTGGGACAATATTCTACATCATTTGAAGGCAGGATAGTACAGTTACTAAACAGAAGTCTCTTGTCTCTTTTGTGATAGTCGACAACTTTGATCTATGGGCCATGCAGTACACATTAGTTTCTGTCACAGGGTCTAGCATGTTGGTAATGTGAGCAGGTCCTTAGACGAGTCTGTTCAAATTTAGACAGCATTAAGCCAGGTAGCATAGCACCGAGGCAGTCGCCACAGGATCATGTGAGCACCCGTTGGAATCAGTTGTCCATCAAGAGAACAAACTGTATGAAACACTGGGACATCATGTGACAGTTGGGATTATGTAGTACTTCCTTTGGAATGACAAGTCCTTATCTCTTGAGAAAATTCTCTTAAACACTGAGAAAACATTAATTGGTATGGAACAGAAGGTGGCTGACACAGCCTCCTAACTGAATGTCATGTCCAAATTACAAAACTCACTTGAGGTCACCTGTATATGTGGCCAGTCAATAATCGTTAATTCACCTCAGGCTTTCTCTCTTGTGAGGAAAACTGCTTTAAGGCAGTGGAGATGACAGTGCACATTGGACGCATTGAAAATTAGAGGCTAAAGTGTGCTGTGAGGAAGCAACTGAATAGGTGTGAAAAGAACAGCCTCCGTTTTTTTGTGGAGCAAAAAAAAATGCTAAGTCATTGTGAGAATAGCCATTCATAGCAGAAAAAATGGCTGCCTCAGAATTTCTCTTTAGCAAACCTCAGACTACTAAAATTCTGAGAGGGACTGGCTTAGTCATTATGATATGAAAGCTGAAATATTGACATTGAGGAAGTTCCTTCAACCTGTTAAGAAAACCCTTGTGTAGGCCAGCAGAAAAAAATGAAGTGAGAGTCACCTGGAAATCTGGTAGCAACAATTAAGGAATCTAACGAAATTCACTTGGTCCTCCCACGGGATTCACATTACCATTATGAACATGGCCTGAGGGCATCACAGGGAGACCAGGTGATGATGTGGCAATTACTTTTAAGTTACCCTTCTACATTCTTTGCTAAAATTCACATAAACACAGCAGAAGGAGAGTCCCTGTTTCAGAGCCCCCTAACAGTCCTGCATTTGAAAGGTATTATCTGCATCAGAAGATATGCTTGAGGACAGCAGCGTAGGCTACCATTAATTGTCATTAGTTAACTGACCTGATTTATCGTCTTTGGTCAGGCAACCTGACTGAAGGCAATGTGAGCAGATTTCACACATTAACCATGTCCAAATTTGGATGCTGAGTATATTAGATGAAGATATGTCACAGCTGTGTAAATAGCAAGCATGATTTTGCTCTATTGTAGCAAAAATGCTGAGTCATTGTGAGCATAACTGTTAATGGCTTTCAGGAGGGACTCCTGAGCTATTCTTGGATGCAGACCTTAGGCCAACACTTCGAGAGGGAATTGCTTAACAGCCAATGCATCAATGCTGAAATATTGAAAATGAAGAGTTTATGAGACATGATTTGATAACATTTTGTTGAGAACAGAGTAAGAGGAATAAATTGGAAGGCACCTGAAAATCATACAGCAATAATAGGGAATCACACGGCAGTCACATGAACAACTCCCAGGATTCAAGTGAGCATCAAGGAAGAGCTGCGGAAATCTGGTGTTTACCGTGTGAATAGTCTTCTTCCTGTGGGCATAGGTTTTCAATCTGCTTCTTAGAAAGAACCAGACTTCAGTGTGTGAAACGTTTTGCACTCAGGTTTACTTTGTAAATTAGACTGCATTGATGTTATGTTTTCAAATATCCACTCTATTTATCCTAATGTGGGTAGAGGTTTGAGTACTGGGCCATGGACTTCTAGCAATATTTTTTTTCTATCAAGAGGTTCTTCTTACCATGTTCCAAGTCTTCCAAGAATGGTTCCTTTAAGTAATGTCTGGCTCCGTTCTATGGGGCAAGGTCTCCACTCTATTTTCTTGAAATAGAAGAAATGCTTGACTGTGCTTCAAGGCTGCCCAATCGAATTCCTGAAAGAATAGTCCAGGTTATGTGCCAATGAGCTTAGCTCCCACACTATCTTGTCTTACCAGGAGAATAGCTTGGTGCTATAAGCTATGTTCATGATTCAATAATTGTCATAAGGTTCTCAGTTATGCTGAATATACTGCTATTACGACGCAAGGTTGGTGCCATTGGCTCAAATTTCTATCATAAATGCTTTATTGAGAGGACAGTTTTGGAAGTATGAACTGAGTCCTCCATTCTTCCTCCTCCTAGGGGATGAAAGCTTGGTTCTGTAGGCCAAAATCTCCACAAGAGTTTCTCGTAACAAGGGCCATGGTGGGTGTGGTGGGACTAGGTCTTCAGTCTGAACATTGTTACCAAATGGATGTTTTTTACTTTGTGGGACTGGGCCTTCCAACTAGTTTCTTTTAGGAGGTCCAGGCTTGCTGCGTAATTCCAGTCTTCATTCTAGTTTATCTTCCATAATGAAGGCTTTTGCAGTGAGCCCAGGACTACAGGTGAGATTTCTTCACATAAGACATGCTTGGAATTGTGGGCTTATGCTGCCCCTTCAGTCTCTGCTAAGGAAAGACTGAAGAAATGCTGTGGGCCAATTTCTGACCACTACTTCCTGGAAATAATGGAAGGGATACGAATTGCAAATCAATGTCAGCACTGTTTTTCCTGATTAGAAATTCAGGCAAGATAAAAGGTCCTAGGTCTTGTGATAAAATTTTATTACCTGAGTATATCTTGTACTGTGAGTTATATATCTTTTTTCTGATACTTTTCAGAGAAGAAAGGCTTAGAGCCTTGGGTCTCAGTCTCCCTTGTAATTTTTGTTAGGAAAAGACAGGCATTGTGCCTTGGGCCCATGTCACAAATCCACATCCTCTCCTGGGAGGACAGTGTTGCTGGTATTAATGGCTGCCTCTATTATTCTTTTGTTCTGAGAAGACAGCTTTCTTTGTGGGCCATAAAATCTACATGAGGTTCTGTTCATAGGGGATAATTTGGGTGTAGTGTGAGTAGTTGTTTCATCTAGTCTGTAATAAATTTGTGGGTTTTGAAAATGGAATCCTGGTCCTGAACTCTAATTCCTGTGAGGAGAGTTCAGGCTTGTTGTCTCAGGCCTAAATCTCCATTCTGATTTCCTTTGCACAAAGACGAGCTTGTTGCTATGGGCGGACAGTACTCCTCAACATTTATTTAGAATAAAAGGCTAAGAACCATTTGTCAGGAATACCACTAAAGTCTTCAGAATGAAGATATGCTGTGGCCCGAGATCTCAGCTCGACATCTTGGAATTGGTGAAAATTTGTAACTGCAAGCCAATGTCACGACTATTACACCTAATAAAAATCTATGCCTTGTGCCAAAGTTCAAGTTCAAGAAAGTTATTCCTACAAAAGGAAAGTCTGGCCTTGCGGTTAAAGGTCTCCAATATACAAATTTTCAATGAGGACAGGTTTTGATTTTAGGAATGGCTCTGTTTTAGGAAGAGAAAGGCTTTGTGTCATGGGTCCAAGTTTTCAGTCTACATCATTTCAAGAGCGGACAGTATTGTTACCTGAATGAAAGTCTTGTATCTTTTCTGTAGGAATTGACAGTTTTGATCTGTGGGTCATGCACTGCACATTAGTTTCTGTCACAGAGTCTAGGATGTTGGTAATGTGAGCAGGTCCTTAGACAGATGTGTTCAAAATTAGACAGTGTTAAGCTTGGTAACATTGCCATGAGGGAGTCACAATAGGATCATGTAAGAGCCCATGAGAATCAGGTGCCCATCAAGAGAATGGACTGTAAGAAACACTGGGACATCATGTGACAGATGGGGTGATGTAGTCTTTTCTTTTGGAATGATGAGTACATATCTCTTGAGAAAATTCACATAAACACAGAGAAAATATTATTCTGTGTGGAACAGAATGTGGCTGACACAGCCTCCTAACTGAATGTCATGTCCAAATTACAAAACTCACTTGAGGTCAACAGTATATGCAGCCAGTCAATGATTATTAATTCACCTCAGTCTTTGTTGTCAGGAAAATTTCTTTATGGCAGTGGATATGGTGGTTGCACATTGGACGTGTTGAAAATTGGAGGCTGAGTGTGCTGTGAGAAAGTGACTTAATAGCAGTGGAAACAACAGCTGCCGTTTTGCTGTAGTATAGGAAAAATGCTGAGTCATTGTGACGATACCCCTTTATGGCAGAAAAAATGGCTGCCTCAGAATTTCTATATAGCAAACATCAGACTACTAAATTTCTAAGAGAACTGGTTTAATCACCATGGAAAGAAAGCTGAGATATGGACAGTTGAGGCAGTTTCTGTACATTTTTAGAAAACACTTGTATTTGGCCAGCAGAGGAAAATAAGGTGAAAGTTGCCTGGAAATCTCATAACAAAAATTAAGAAATCTCACAATATTCATGAGGTCTTCTGGTGGAGTTCACATTACCATTATGAAACTGGCCTGAGGGTATCACATTGAGACCTGGTGATGCTGTGGCACCTACTTTTGAGTTACCCTACTACATACCTTGGAAAACTCACATAAACACTGCAAAAATGAGAGAGCCTGTTTCAGAGGCCCCTAACAGTCCTGCATTCAAAAAGTCATACCTGCATCAGAACACATGCTTGAGGACAGTGTCGTAGGCTACAAGATAATTGTCATTAACTTGCCTGATTACTTGTTTGTGGTTAGGCAACCCAATTGAAGTCAACACAACAGGCTGTCACACATTAAACTTGTTGAAATTTGGAGGCTGAGTCTTCTTGATGAAGCTACTTCAGAGTGGTGGAAATAGTAGGAAGTGTTTGATGTAATGTAGCAAAAATGCTGAGTCATTGTGTGCATAACTCAGTGGCTTCAGGTGGGACTCCTGCACAATTTTTGGATACATACCTTAGTCCTACACTGTTGAGAGGGCATTGCTGAATGGCCAATGCATCGATGTTGAATGGGAAATGTAGAATTTATGAAATGTGTTTTGAAACACTTTTTTGAGGATAGGGAAAGAGGAGTAAGCTGAAATTCATCTGAAAATCGTGTACCAATATCTAGGGAATTACACAGTGTTCAAGTGAACACCTCACAGAATTCATGTGGGGGTCAAGGAAGACCTTGCAGAAATCTTGTGTCTACCATGTGACTAGTCTTGTGTCTGTAGGTGTAGGTTTTCAATTTACTTAGAATGAACCAGGCTTCAGTGTGTGAAAAGTTTGCCACTCAAGTTTACCTTGTAAATGAGATGAGCATGGTGTTATGTTTTTAAACATTCACTGTATTTACCCTAGTGTGGTAGAGGACTGGAATATGGACCATGGACTTCTTTCAACATTTTCTTTTTTTACTACCAAGAGTCTTTTTATCATGTGCCAAATATTTCACCTATGCTTCCTTTAAGTAACATCAGGCTACATTCTGTGAGCCAATGCCTCCACTCTATTTCCTGGAAATAGAAAAAATGCTTGACCATGCTTTGAGGCTCCACAATCGAGTTCCTGAAAAAACAGTCCAGCCTATGTGCCAGTTTTCTTACTGACTTAAGGGAAAGGCTTGGTTCTGTAATTTATGGTCACCTTCAATCATTGTCAAAAAGAAAAATTGGTGACATGTGTCCAGGTTGTGCTGAATGTACTGTTAACATGATACAAGGTTGGTGCCATCGTTGCATATTTTTATAATAAATGTTTTAATGGGAGGACAGTCTTGGAGCCATGAACCAAGTCCTCCATTAGTACTACTCTAGGAGATGACATCTTGGTTCTATAGGCCAAAATATCCACAAGAGTTTCTGGTAACAAGGGCCAGGGAAGGTGCTGTGAGTCTAGGTCTTCAATATGGACATTGCTCCCAAATAGATGTTCTTTACAGTGTGGACTTGTGGCTTGCAACCAGTTCCTTTTATAAAGTCTAGGTTTGGTGCTGAATTCCAGTCTTCATTCTAATCTATCTTCCATAACAAAGGGTTTTGCTTTGAGCCCAGGACTCCAGGTAAGATTTTTTATAGAGGACAAGCTTGGAATTGTGGGCTTATGCTACCCCTTCAGTCTCTGTTAGGAAAAGCAGAAGAAATGGTGTGGCCAAGTTTCTAAACACTACTTTCTAGAAATAATGGAAGGGATTCAAACTGCAAACCAACATCAGCACTCTTGTTCATGATTAGAAATCCAGGCCAGATAAAAGGTCGTAGGTCTTGAGATAAAATTTTCTTATCAGAGGACATCTTGCCTCATGGATTAAGTTCTCTTTTCTGATACTTTTCAGAAAGGACAGACTTAGAGCCTTGGGTCACAGTCACCTTGTATTTTCTGTTGGGGAAAGACAGGCATTGTTCCTTGGGCCCGTGTCACCACTGCACATCCTCTCCTGGAGGGCAGTGTTGCTGGTATTACCAGCTGCCTCCGTTCTTCTTTTGTTCTGAGAAGACAGCTTTCATTGTGGGCCAAACATTCCATCTTAGTTCTGTTCACAGGGAATACCTTGGGTGTAGTGTGAGAAGTTGTTTCATCTAATCTGTCATAAATTTGCCTGTTTTGAATGTGAGAGCCTGGGCATGCACTCTAATTCCTCTGAGTAGAGTTCAGGATTGTTATCATAGGTTTAAGTCTCCATTCTAATTTCCTTTGCATAAAGACGTGCTTGTTTCTATGAGCATAGGACACTCCTCGACATTAGATCAGGAAAAAAAAGCTAAAAATTGTGGATTAGGGACACCATTTCAGTCTTCAGAATAAAGATATGCTATGGCCTGAGGTCTGAGCTTGCCATCCTAGAATAGGTGAAGAATTATAACTGCAAGTCAATGTTACCACCAGCACACCTAACAAAACTCTATGCCTGGATCCAAGGTTCAAGTTCTTCAAGAAAGTTATTTTCACCAGAGGAAAGGCTGGCCTTGCTGATTAAGGTTTCCAATATAAAAATTTTTAGTGAAGATAGGCTTTTTGGCTTAGATCAGGGCTCTCTTGTATTAGTGTTAGAAAAAAATGAGTTTGTGTCATGGGTATGAGTTTATAGTCTACATCAGGTGAAGAGAAAACAATGCTGTTTCCTGAATGAAAGTCTCCTGTCTTTTCTGTAAGAATCGACAGCTTTGATGTGGGCCATGCACTGCACATTAGTTTTTGTCACTGGATATAGGTTGTTGGTAATGTGAGCAGGTCCTTAGACAAATGTATTCAAAATTAGACAGTATAAAGTATGGTAACATGGCCCAGAGGGAGTCACAACAGGATCACGTGAGTGCCTATGGGAATTGGTGCCCATATAGAGATTCGACTGTATGAAACATTGGGACACCAGGTGATGGGTGGGGTGATGTAGTGCTTTCTTTGGAATGATGACTGCATATCTCTGGAGAAAACTCACATAAACACTGAGAAAAAATTAGTCTCTGTGGAAATGAAGGTGGCCAAGACAGCCTACAAACTGAATGTCATGTCCAAATTACAAAACTCACTTGAGGTCATCAGTATCTGCGACCAGTCAATGATTGTTAATTTGCTTCACAATTTGTTTATTTTGAGGAAAACTGCTTTATGGTAGTGGAGACAGCGGTTGCAGATTGGACATGTTGAAAATTGGAGGCTGAGTGTGCTGTGAGAAAGCAAATGTAGAGTGGTGAAAACAATACCCACCTTTTTATTATAGTGTAGGAAAAATGTTGAGTCACTGTGAGGATACTCCTTCATGGCAGAAAGATTGGCTACCTCAGAATTTTCTTATAGTAAACCTCAGATGACTATAATTCTGAGAGGAACTTGCTTATCCACCCTGAAAAGAAAGCTGAGCTATTGACATTAAGTCAGCTTCTTCAACGTGTTCAGAAAACCCTTGTATTAGGCCAGCAGAGAAAAATGAGGTGAAAGTAAACTGAAAATTTTGTAACAAGAATGATGAAATCTCACAATATTCACAATGGCTTTCCTCAGGATTTATGTTACCATTGTGAAACTGGCCTTAGGGCATCACAGGGAGACCAAGTGATGGTGTGACACTCACTTTTGAGTTACCCTTCTACATTTCTTGCTGAAATTCACATAAAGACTGCAAAATGAGAGTCCCTGTTTTAGACTCCCCTAACAGCCCATCAGTTGAAAAGTTATGTCTGCATGAGAAGGCATGCTTGAGGACAGCAGCATATGCTACCAGATAATTGTTGTTACTTAACTGACCTGATTTTTCATCTGTGCTTAGGCAACATGTTTGAAGCCGATGTGAGCAGCTGTTGCACAATAACTGCATTGAAATTTGGAGGCTGATTCTACTTGATGGAGCTACTTCACAGGGTGCAAACATTAGGCGCAAATTTGCTCTACTGTAGAAAAAATGCTGAGTCATTGTGAACATAACTCTTAATGGCTTTTGGTGGGACTCCTGCACTGTACTTGGATGTTGACCTTAGGTCAACACAGTCGAGAGGAAATTACTTAAAGGCCAGTGCATCAATGTTGAAATACGGAAAATGAAGAGTTTATGAGGCATGTTTTGAAAACATTTTGTTGATAATGGGAATTAGGAGTAATTTGGAAGTCACCTAAAAATCACATACCAATATTAAAAATCATGTGGTGGTAACATGAACACCTCCCGGTATTCATGTGGGGGTCAAAAAGACTCCACGTGAATCTAGTTTCTACCATATATCTAGTCTTGTGGCTCTGGGTATAGGTTTTCAATTTTCTTCTTAAAATGAACTAGACTTCAGTCTCTAAAAAGTTTTCCACTTGAGTGTACCTTGTAAATGAGACAGTTATGGTGTTAAATTTTCAAACATCTTCTGTAATTATCCTAATGCAGGTAGAGGCCTGGGTACTGGGTCATGATTTACTATCAACATTTTTTTTTTCTATCAGAAAGGTCTTCCTACCATGGTGTGTGTCCTCTACCCATGGTTTCTATAATTAATGTCAGGCTACGTACTGTCGGCCAATGCCTCCACTCTGTTTCCTGGAAATAGGAGAAAAGCTTGACTGTGCTTCAAGAGTCTCCAATCGAGTTCCTGAAAGAACAGTCCAGGCTATGTGCCAGTTTTCTTAGTGCCTAAATACCCTTCTCTTACCAGAGGAAAGGCTTGGAGCTGTAAGTTATGGTCACCATTCAATAATCGTCTAAAGGAAAAATTGGTGACTGTGTCCATGTTGTGCTGAATGTGCTGTTAGTACAATACAAGTCTGAAGCCATTGGCCCACATTTCTATCATAAATTCTTTAATGAGAAGGCAGTCTTGGAACCATGAACCGAGTTCTCCATTCTTCCTCCTACTAGGAAATGATAGCTTGGTTCTGTAGGCCAAAATCTCCACAAGAGTTTTTGGTAAAAAGGGCCAGGGTGGTTTCTGTGGGACTAGATATTCAGTTTGCACAATTTTACCAATTGGATGATCTTTACATTGTGGACCTGGGGCTTACAACTAGTTCCGTTTAGGAGGTACAGTCTTGATGCTGAATTCCACAGTCTTTGTTCTAGTTTATCTTCCATAACAAAGGCTTTTGCTGTGAGCCCAGGACTCCAGGCAAGATTTCTACACATACTTGGAAATGTGTTCTTATCTACCCCTTCAGTCTCTTTTAGGGAAAGACAGAAGAAATCCCTGGGCCAATTTCTGAATGCTACTTCTGGGAAATAATGGAAGAGATTGGAACTGTAAACCAAGGTTTGCACCCTTGATTTTGATTAGAATCCAGGCAAGATATAAGGTCCTAGGCCTTGCGATAAAATTCTCTTACCAGAGGACTTCTTGCCCAGAGGGTTAAGTTCTCCTTTCTCATACTTTATAGAGAGAACAGGTTAGAGTCTTGGGTGCCAGTCTCCCTTGTACTTTTTTTTAAAAAGATTGGCATTTGTGCCTTGGGCCATGTCACCACTCAACATTTACTCCTGGGAGTACAGTGTTGCTGGTATTAACAGCTGCCTCCATTCTTCTTTTGTTCTGAGAAGACAGCTTTCTTTGCCAGCCATAGCCACCACATGAGTTTCTTTTCACAGGGAATACCTTGGGTGTAGTGTGAGAAGTTGTTTCATCTAGTCTGTATTTAATTTGATGGTCCTGAATGTGGGAGCCTAGGCCAATACTCTAATTCTGTGAGGAGAATTCTGCCTTGTTGTCACAGGCCTAATTCTCCATTCTAATTTTCCTTGCCTAAAGACGTGCTTGTAGTTACATTCCTAGTGGACCCATCCACATTCATTCAGAAGAAAAGGCTAAGAATTGTGGGTCAAAGACACCATTTCAGTCTCAGAATGAAGATATACTGTTGCCCAAGATCTCAGCTCGACGTCTTGGAATAGGTGAACTGTATCTGCAAGTCATGTCACCACCATCACTTCTAAAAAAAATCCATGCCTGAAGACAAGGTTCAAGTTCTTTTAGAAAGTCATTCTTACCAGAGAAAAGGCTGCTTTGAGGTGTTAGGCCTATAATATACGAAATTTAAGGAGGACAGGTTTTTTGGCTTTAGATCAGGGCTTTGTTGTATTAGTGTTAGGAAGAAACAGGCTTTTTGTCATGGATCTGTGTCTCCAGTCTATATCATTTAAAGAGAGGACTGTACTGTTACCTGAATAGAAGTTTCCTGTCTTTCTGTAAGGGTCAACAGCTTGGATCTGAGTGTCATGCACTGCATATTAGTTTCTGTCACAGGGTCTATGATATTGGAAATGTGATAAGGTGCTTAACTAGTCTGTTCAAAATTAGACAGTGTTAACCTTGGTAGCATGTCCCTGGAAATGTCATGAAAGCATCAACTGAGTGCCTATGGGAATCATGTGCCCATCAAAAGACTGAACTGCATGAAATACGAGGACATCATGTGAAAACTGGTTTGATTAACTGCATCCTACGAAATGACAAGTGTAAATTTCTTGAGAAAATTCACGTAATCACTGAGAAAAGTCTGTGTGGAACAGAATGTGGGTGAGACGGCCTCCTAACTGAATGTCATGTCCAAATTACAAAATTCACTTGAGGTCTATGGTAAATGCGGCCACTCAATAACTGTTAATTCACTTTAGGCTTTTTCTATTATGAGGAAAACTGCTTTGCAGCAGTGGAGATGGCAGTTGCACATTGGACACATTGAAAATTGGAAGTTGAGTGTTCAGTGAGGAAGTGACTGGATAGTAGTGGAATCAATAGCCACCATTTTGCTGTAATGCAGGAAAAATGCTGCGTCATTATGAGGATACCCTTTCATGGCTGAAAGAATAGCAGCCTCAGATTATCTATAGAACACCTCAGACTACTAAAATTCTGAGGACTAGCTTAACCATTACTGAAAGAAAGCTGAGATATTGACATTGAGGCAGTTCCTTCAATGTGTTCAGAAAACCCTTGTCTTAGGCTAGCAAAGCAAAATGAGGTGAAAGTCACCTAAAAACCTCATAACAAGAATTAAGGAATCTCGAGATATTCATGAAGTCTTCCCACAGAATTCACGTTATCATTATTAAACAGGCATGCGGGCATAACAGGGAGAACAGGTGATGGTGTGGCACCCACTTTTTAGTTATCTTCTACATTGCTTGGTAAAATTCATATAACCATCGCAAAAAGGAGAATCCCTGTTTCATAGCTCCCTAACAGCACTTCAATCGAAAGGTTAAGTTTGCATGAGAAGACATGCTTGTGGATAGCGGCGTAGGCTACGAGATAACTGTCGTTAGTTAACTGGTGTGATTTTTCATCTGTGGTCAAGCAACCTGATTGAAGGCAATGTGAGCAGCTGTTGCACATTAACCACGTTGAAATTTGGAGGCTGATTCTACTTGACGAAGCTACTTCACAGCGGTGGAAATAATACATGCCATTTGGCTATATTGTATCAAAAATGCTGATTCATTGTGAGCATAACTCTTAAAGGCTTCAGGTGGGACTCCTGTACTATTCTTGGATGTGGACCTTACTTAGTCCAATACTGTCGAGAGGGAATTGTTTAACGTCCAATGCATCAATGCTGAATATAGAAAATGAAGAGTTCATGAGACATGCTTTGAAAGTACTTTGTTTAAGATAGGGGAAGAGGAGAAAGTTTGAAGTCACCTGAAAATCATTGAGAAATATCTAGGGAATAATGCAGTGGTCACCTGAAAACCTCATGGATGTACATGGAGTCAAGGAAGACCCTGCAGGAATCTGGTGCCTACCATGTGACTAGTCTTCTGGTTGTTGGCATAGGTTTTGAATTTACTTCTTAGAATTAATCAGGCTTCAGTGTGTGAAATGTTTGCCACTCAAGTTTATCTTATACATGAGATTAGAATGGTGTTTTGTTTTCAAACATCCACTGAACTTACCCTACTGTGAGTAGGGTACTGGGTACTGGGCCATGGACTTCTATCGAAATATTTTTTTTTTCTACCAAGAAGGTCTTCATACCATGTGCCGAATCCTCCATCTCTGGTTTAAGTAATGTCAGGCTACATTCTGTGGGTAAAGGTCCCCACAATATTTCCTGAAAATAAGAGAAATACTTCATTGTGTTATGAGGCTCCCCAATCGAGTTCCTGAAAGAACAGTTCAGGCTATATGCCAATTTTCTTAGTGCCTACACTACCTTGTCTTATCAGGAGAAAGGTATGGTGCTGTAAGTTATGGTAACTATTCAATAATTGTCAAAAAGGAAAATTAGTGACATCGGTCCTATTCTTGCTGAATGTACTGTTAATGCAACACAAGGTTGGTGCCATAAGTCCTAATTTCTATCATAAATACTTTACTTTGGAAACAGTCTTGGAGCCATGAACCGAGTCCTCCATTCTTCCTCCTCCTAAGAGATGACAGCTTGGTTCTGTAGGCCAAAATCTTTACAATAGTTTCTGGTAACAAGGGCCGGGGGATGGGGTGCTGTGGGACTTGGTCTTCAATCTGGACACTGTTGCCAAATGGATGTTCTTTACATTGTGAGCCTCAGCCTTCCAACTAGTTCCTTTTAGGAGGTCCAGCCTTGGTGCAGAAATCCACAGTCTTCTTGTTAGTTTATCTTCCATTACAAAGGCTTTTGCTGTGAGCCCAGTACTCCAGGTGAGATTTCTTCATAGAAGTCATGCATGGAATTGTGGGCTTATGCTACCTCTTCAGTCTCTGATAAGAAAAGATAGAAGCAATGCTGTAGGCTAATTTCTGAATGCCACTTCCTGGAAATAATGGAAGAGGTTGGAACTGCAAACCAAGGTCAGCACCCTTGTTCCTGATTAGAAATCCAGGCAAGATGCAAGTTCCTAGGTCTTGAAATAATTTTTTTTTTACCTGAGGACAACTTGTTCTGTGGGTTAAGTTCTCCTTTCTGATACTTTTCAGAGAGGAAAGGCTTAGAGCCTTGGGTCCAGTCTCGCTTATATTTTTTGTTAGGAAAAATAGGCATTGTGCCTGAGGTCTGCTTCACCACTCTACACCTCTCCTGAGAGGACAGTGTTTCTGGTATTAATGGCTGCCTCCATTCTCCTTTTGTTCTGAGAAGACAGCTTTCTTTGTGGGCCATAAACTCCACAAGAGTTTCTATTTATAGGGAATACTTTAGATGTAGTGTGAGTACTTATTTCATTTAGTCTTGAACATGGTTGTCTTGGCCTGCACTCTAATTCCTGTGAGGAGATTTCACGTTTGTTGTCATAGACCTAATCTCCATTCAAGTTTCCTTTGCATAAAGACATGTTTGTTGTTGTGGATTAGGGCAACCCTCAACATTCATTCAGAATGTTAAGCTAAGAACCATGGGCAGGGACACCACTACAGTCTTCAAAACAAAGATATACTGTGGCCCAAGGTCTCAACTCAGCATCTTGGTATACATGAAGAATTGTAACTGCATGCCAATGTGACCACCATTGCACCTAACAAAAATCCATACCTGAAGTCAAGGTTCGTGTTCTTCAAGAAAGTTATTCTTACAATAGAAATGGCTGGCCTTGTGGTTTAAGGTATCTAATATGCCAATTTTCAATGAGGATAGGCTTTTTGGCTTTAGACCAGGGCTTTGTTGTATTAGTGTTAGGATGAAACAGGCTTTGTGTCATGTGTCCAGTTCTCCAGTTTACATCATTTGAAGGAAAGACAGTACCCTTACTTTAATGGAAGTCTCCTGTTTTTTTTCTGTAAGAGTCAAAACCTTTTATCTAATGGCCATACTCAGCACATTAGTTTTTGTCACAGGGTCTATGACGTTGGTGACATGAGCAGATCCTTAGACTAGTCTTCTCAAAATTAGACAGTGTTAAGCTGGTAGTATGGCCCCTAGAGAGTCACAAAAGGATTACCTGACCATCCATGGTAATCAGGTGCCCATCAAGAGACTGGAACATCATGAAACACTGGGACATCATGTGACAAGGTGATGTAGTGATTGCTTTGGAATGATGAGTGTATATCTCTTGAGAAAATTCACATAAACACTGAGAAAATATTAGTTGTGTGGAACAACAAGTGACCAAGACAGCCTCCTAACTGAATGCTGTATCAAAATTTAAAAACTCACTGGTGGTCAACGGTATATGCAGCCAGTCAATGATCATTAATTCACCTCAGGCTTTGTTTGTTGTGAAGAAAATTGCTTTACATCAGTGGAAATGGCTGTGGCACATTGGATGCCTTGAAAATTAGAGGCTGAGTGTGCTGTGAGGAAGCTACTGGATAGCAGTGGAAAAAACAGCCACCATTTTGCTGTAGTGTATGAAAAAATGCTGACTAATTGTGAGGATACCACTTCATAGCAGAAAGAATGACTGTCTCAGAATTTCTCTATAGCAAACCTCAGACTACTACAATTCTGAGAGCATCTGGCTTAACCACAATGGAGAGAAAGCTGTGATATTGACATTGAGGCAGTTCCTTTAACATGTTCAGAAAATGATGTGAAAGTCATCTGGAATTCTCATAACAAGAATTAAGGATTCTCATGATATACCAAGATCTTCCTGTGAGATTCACGTTACCTTTATGAAACTGGCCTGAGGGCATCACAGGGAGACCAGGTGATGGTGTCATGCTCACTTTTGAGTTACCCTTCTACACTCCTTATTAAAATTCACATACACACTGCAAAAAGGAGAGTCCCTGTTTCAGAGCCTCCTAATAGCCCTTCATTCAAAAAATCATGTATGCATGAGGAGCCATGCTTGAGGACAGTGGCGTAGGCTACCACATAATTGTTGTTAGTTAATTGGCCTGATTTTTCTTCTGTGGTCAGGTGACCTAACTGAAGGCAATGCAAGCAGCTGTTGCACATCATCCACATTGAAATTTGGAGTCTGTATCTACTTGATAAAGGCACTTCACATTGGTGGAAACCATAGATACCATTTTTTTCTGTATTGTAGCAAAAATCTTGAGTTATTTGAACATAACTCTTAATTGATTCAGATGGGACTCTTGCACTCTTGGATGTGGACCTTAGGTCAACAATAAGGAGAGGGAATTGCTTAACGGTCAATGATTCAATGTTGAAATATAGAAAATGAGGAGTATATGAGATGTGTTTTGAAAACACTTTGTTGAGGATAGCAGAAGAAGATTAAGTTGGAAGTACCTGAAAATTATGTAGCAATGTCTAGGAAATTACAAGGTGTTCACATGACCACCCTGCGAGATTCACCCTGCGGGAAAATGGTGTCTGCCCTGTGACTAGTCTTGCAGCTTAGGGTGTAGGTTTTCAATTTACTTCTTAGAATGAACCAGGCTTCAGTGTGTGAAATGTTTTCCACTCAATTATACCTTGTAAATGAGATCGGCAAGTTCTTATGTTTTCAAACATCCATTGTACTTACTGCAGAGAAGGTAGAGGACTGGGTACTGGGCCATGGACTTCTATCAATATATTTTTTTCTACAAAGGAGGTATTCTCACCATATGCCAAGTTATTATTTTATTATTTCTTTATATATTGTCAGAATACATTCTGTAGACCAAGGTCTCCACTCTATTTCCAGGAAATAGGAGAAAAGCTTGACCGTGCTTCAAAGCTCCCAAATCGAGTTCTTGATAAATCAGTTCAGGCTATATGCCAGTTTTCTTAGTACCCACACTACCTTCTCTTACGAGGGAAAGCCTTGGTGCTGTAAGTTATGGTCAGTATTTAATCATGGTCAAAAGGGAAAATGGGTGACGTGGGTCTGGATTGTGCTGAATGTACTGTTAATATGACACAAGTTTGTTGCCATCAGCCCACATTTCTATCATAAATGCTTTAATAGAAGGAAAGTCTTAGAGCCATGAACTTAGTCCTCCTTTCTTTCTCCTCTTAAAAGATGACAGCTTGGTTCTATAGGCCATAACCTCCACAAGAGTTTCTGATAACAAGGGCCAGTGAGTATGCTGTGAGACTAAGTCTTCAGTCTGGACAATTTTATCAATTGGATATTCTTTACCTTGTGGGTCTGGGGCTTGCTTTAAGGAGATCCAGGCTTTGTGCTTAATTCCAAAATCTTTATCTTCTATAATGAAGGCTTTTGCTGTGAACCCAAGACTCCAGGTGAGATTTCTACACAGAGGACACCTTGGAAATGTGTTCTTATGCTACCTCTTCAGTCTCTGTTAGGGAATGAAATAAGAAATGTGGGCCAATTTTTTATTGCTATTTCTTGGAAATAATGAAAGTAATTGGAAGTACAAACCATGGTCAGCACTCTTGTTCTTAATTAGGAATCCAGGCAAGATACAAGTTCCTAAGTCTTGAGATAAAATTCTCTTACCTGAGAATACTTTGCCCTGTGGGTTAAGTTCTCTTTTCTGAAACTTTTCAGAGAGTACAGGCTTAGAGCCTTGGGTTCCAGTCTTCCTTGTACCTTTTGTTTGGATAAGACAGGCATTGTATCTTGGGCTTGTGTCACCCTCCACATTTTCTCCTGGGAGGACAGTGTTGCTGCTATTAATGTATGCCTTCATTCTTCTTTTGTTCTGAAAATGCAGCTTTCTTTGTGGGCCATACACTCCACTTGAGTTTCTGTTCACAGGGGATACCTTGGATATAGTGTGAGAAGTTGTTTCATCTAGTCTGTAATAAATTTGACCATCTTGAACATGGGAGCCTGAGCCTGCACTCTAATTCTTGTGAGGAGAGTTCAGGCTTTTGTCAGAGGCCTAAGTTTCCATTCTAATTTTCCTTGCTTAAAGACGTGCTTGTGGCTATGGGCCTAGGCCACCCGACATTCATTCAGAAGAAAAGTCTAAGAACTGTGGATCCAGGACACCACTTCAGTGTTCAGAATGAAGACATGCTGTGGCCCAAAATCTCAGCTCAACATCCTCAAATAGGTGAAGAATTGTAACTGCAGGCCAAAGACCACTATCACACCTAAGAAAAATCCATGCCTAAAGCCAAAGTTCACATTCTTCAAGAAATTATTCTCACAAGAGGAAATCTTTTCCTTACAGTTTAATGGCTCCAATATACAAATTTTCAATGAGGACAGGCTTTTTGGCTTTATAGCAGGGCTCCATTGTCATAGGTCCGGGTCCTCAGTTTACATCATTTGAAGGTAGGACAATTCTGTTATCTGAGTGGAATTCTCCTGTTGTTTCTATAAGAGTCCACAGCTTTGATCTGTGGGCAAGCATAGCACCTTAGTTTCTGTCACAGGGTCTAGGATGTTGGTAATGTGATCAGGTCCTTAGACTAGTCTTCAAAATTAGACAGTGTTAAGGTTGGTAGCATGTCCCCAAGGGAGTCATGACAGGGTCATGTGAGTGACCATGGGAATAAGGAGCCTATCATGAGACAGAACTGTATGAAACACTGGGACATTATGTGAGAGATGGGGCAATGTAGTGCTTCCTTTGGAATAATGAGTGCATGTGGTGAGATTGTCACATAAATAATGAGAAAACATTAATCTTTGTGGAACAGAAGGTGGACAAGACAGCATCCTAATTGAATGTCATTTCCAAACTACAAAACTCACTTAAGGTCATTGGTATATGTGGGATGTCAGTGATCGTTAATTTGCCTTGGGCTTTGTCTGTTGTGATCAAAACTGCTTTACAGCAGTGGAGATAGTGATTGCACATTGAACATGTTGAAAATTGGAGGCTGAGTGTGCTGTAGAGAAGTGACTGGATAGCAGTGGAAACAACAGCCGCCATTTTGCTGTAGTCTAGGAAAACTGCTGTCTCATTATGAGGATAACTCTTCATGGTATAAAGATTGGCTGCCTCAGATTTTCTCTATAACAAACCTCAGACTACTAAAATTATGCAAGGGACAGGCTTAACCATTAAGGAGAGAAAGGCGAGATATTGGCTTGAGGCAATTCCTTCAATGTGTTCAGAAAACTCTTGTATTAGGCCAGCAGAGGAAAATGAAGTGAAAGTCACCTGGAAATCTTGTAACAAGAATTAAGGAATCTCGCAATATTCAGGAAGTCTTCCTGTGGGATTCATGTTAACGTAATGAAATTGGCCTGAGTGCATCACAGGTGATGGTTTGGCACTCACTTTTGAGTTACCATTCTACTTTCCTTGGTAAATTCACATAAACTTCCAAAAGGAGAGTCCCTGTTTCAGAGCCTCCTAACAGCTCTTCAATGGAAATGTCATGTCTGCATGAGAAGACATGCTTGAGAACAGCGGCGTAGGCTACCATATAATTATATTTAGTAACCTGGACTGATTTTTCTTTTGTGGTCATGCAACTTGATTGAAGGCAATGTGCACAGCAGTCGCACATGAACTGTGTTGAAATTTGGAGGCTGAGTCTATTTGATGAAGCTCCTTCACAGCATTGGAAACAGTAGGTGCGATTTTGCTGTATTGTAGCAAAAATGCTGAATCATTGTGAGTATAACTCTTCATAGCTTCAGGGGGGACTTCTGTACTATTCTTGGGTGTGGACCTTCGGCCTACAATGTTGACAGCGATTTCTTAAGCACCAATGCTGAAATATTGAAAATGAAGAATTTATAAGGCATGATTTGAAAACACTTTGTTGAGGATAGGGGAAGAGGAGTAAGTTGGAAGTCATCTGAAAATCATGTAGCAATTATTAGGGAATCACTTGGCAGTCATGCAAACACCTCGCTGGATTCACGTGGCTGTCAAGGGAGCCCTGCAGGAAACTGGTGTCTGCCATGTGACTAGTCTTGTGGCTATGGGCATAGGTTTTCAATTTACTTATTAGAATGAACCAGACTTCAGTGTGTTAAACATTTTCCACTCAAGTTTCCCTTGTAAATGAGATCAGCATAGTGTTATGTTTTCAAACATCCACTGTATTTAACCTAGTGCAAATAGAGGACTAGGTACTAGGCCATGGACTTATATCGACATTTTCCTTTTTTTTCTATCAAAAAGGTCTTCTTACCATGAACCAAGGGTCAGGGTTGATTTTATGAGACTAGGTCTTCAGTTTGAGCATTTTTACCAATTGGATGTTCTTTACATTGTCGGCCTGGGCCTTCTAACTAGTTCATTTTAGGGGGGCCAGGCTTGGTGCTGAATTCCACAGTCTTCATTTTAGTTTATCTTCCATAACAAACTCTTTTGTCGTGAGCCCAGGAATCCAGGTGAGATCTTCACAGAGGACAATCTTGGAATAGTGGGCTTATGCTACCCTTCAGTCTCTGTTAAAGAAAGACAGAAGAAATACTGTGGGCCAATTTCTGAATGCTACTTCCTGGAAATAATAGAAGAGACTGGAACTGTAAACCAAGGTCAGCACTCTTGTTTTGGATTAGAAATCCAGGCAGGATACAAGGTGCTAGATCTTGAGATAAAATTCTTTTACCTGAGGACATCTTGCCCTGTGAGTTAAGTTCTCTCCTTTCTAATACAATTCAGAGAGTACAGGCTTAGAGATTTCAGTCTCAGTCTCCCTTGTACTTTTAATTAAGAAAAGACAGGCATTGTGCCTTTTGCCTGGGTCACCTGTCACATCCTCTCCTGGGAGGACAGTTTTGCTGGTATTAATGGCAGCCTCCATTCTTTTTTTATTCTGAAAACACAGCTTTCTTTGTGAGCTATACACTCCACATGACTTTCTGTTAACAGGGGATACCTTGGGTTTAGTGTGAGTAGTTGTTTAATCTAGTCTGTAATAAATTGGATGGTTTTGAAGATGGTAGCTTGAGCCTCCGTTCTAATTCCTATGAGGAGAGTTCAAGCTTTTTGTCACAGACCCAAGTTTCCATTGTAGTGCCTTTGCATAAAGCTGTGCTTGTTGCTCTGGACCTATGGCAACCCTTGGCATTCCTTTAGAAGAAAAGGCTGTGAACCATAGGTTGGGGATACTACTTCAGTCTTCAGAATGAAGATATACTGTGGCCTGAAGTCTCAGCTTGACGTCTTGGTATAGGTGATTAATTGTAACTGGAAATCAATGTCACCAACATCGCACCTAACAAAAATCCATACCTGGAGCCAAAGTTCAAGTTCTTCAAGGAAGTTATTCTTATCAGAGTAAAGGCTGGCCTATGGTTTAAGAACTCCTATATATAAATTTTAAATGAGGACAGGCTTTTTGGCTTTATAGCAAGGCTTTATTGTATTAATTTTAGGAAGAAACAGGCTTTGTGTAATATGTTCAGCTATCCAGTCTACATCATTTGAAGGGAGGACAGTACTGTTTCCTGAATGGATGTCTCCTGTGTTTCTGTAAGAGTTTACAGCTTTGATTTGTGGGTCATGCTCTGCAAATTAGTTTTTGTCATATGGTCTAAGATGTTGATAATGTGAGCAGATCCTTAGACTATTTTGTTCAGTATTAGACAGTGTTAAGATTGGTAGCATGGCCCTGAGGGAGTTACAATAGAATCACATGAGGGCCCGTGGGAATGAAATGCCCATCAAGAGACCAGACTGTATGAAATGCTGGGACATAATGTGACAGATGGTGTGATGTAGTGCTTCCTTTGGAATGATGAATGCATATCTCCTGAGAAAATTCACATAAATACTGAGAAAACATTATTCTGCATAAAACAGAAGGTAGGCTAGACAGCCTCCTAACTAAATGTCGTGTCCAAATTACAAAACTCACTTCATGACTTGGCACATGGTAACAAGACCTTATTGGTGGAAAAAAAAAAAAGTCCATAGCCGAGGACACAGTCTTCTGCCCGTACTAGGTTAAGTAGAGTGGATGTTCGAAAATACAACACAATTCTGGTCTCATTTAAAAAGTAAACTTGAAAGGAAAACATTTCACACATTAAAGCATGGTTCATTCTAATAAGAAAAGTGTAAGCCTATGCACACGGCAATAAGAATAGTCACATGGTGGACACCAGAATCCCACGGGGTCTTCCTTGAGCCCCACATGAATGCCACGGGATGTTCACATGACAGCCATGTGAATCAGTAATTATTGGTACGTGATTTTCAGGTGACTTCTACCTTATTCCTCTTCCCATATCCTCAACCAAGTGTTTTTAAAACATGTCTTATAAACTATTCATTTTCAATATTTCATCATTGATGCATTGACCATTAAGCAATTCCATCCCAACAGTAGTAGCCTAAGCTCTGCATCTAAGATAAGTGCGGGAGGCCCACATGAAGCCGGTAAGAGTTATGTTCACAATGACTCAGTATTTTTGCTACAATACAGCAAAATGGCACATATAGTTTCCAATGCTCTAAAGTAGCTTCGTCAAACAGACTCACCCTCCAAATTTCAATGTCGATAATTTGTGACAACTGCTCCCATTGCTTTCAAGCAGATTGCCTGACCACAGATGAAACATCAGGCCAGTTAACTAATGACAACAGTCTGGTAGCCTTCTCTGCTGGCCTCAAGCAAGTCTCATACAGACATGAACTGTTGATTGAAGAGCCTTTAGGTGGCTTTATGACACACCGATTTTCCTTTTCTCTGTGTTTTTGTGAATTTTAGCAAGGAATGTAGAAGGGAAACTCAAAAGTGAGCGCCACACCATGACCTCTATGTCACCTGATCTCCCTGTGATGCCCTCAGGCCAGTTTCATGATGGAAATGTGCATCCTGCAGGAAGGACTCATGAATATTGCAAGATTCCTTATTTCTTATTACAAGATTTCCAGCTGACCTCCACCTCATTTTCCTCTGCTGGCCTAATACAAGGGTTTTCTAAACACACTGAAGGACTGAAGCAATTTCAATATTTCAGCTTTCTGTCCATGGTGGTTAAGCCGGTCCATCTCTGACTTTGTAGTCTGAGGTTTGCTATAGAGAAATTCTGAGGCAGCCGTTCTTTCCACCATGAAAGGTGATCCTCAAATGACTCAGGCTTTTTCATACAAGAAAATGGCAGCTATTGTTTACACCTCTATCCAGTCATTTTCTCCCGGCACACTCAGCCTCCGATTATCAATGCGGCAAATGTGCGACCACTGCCACTACTGCCATAAAACGTTTTTCCTGAAAACAAAATCTGAAGTGACTTAAGAATTAATGAATGGCCAAATATATCATTGATCTCAAATTTTGTAATGTGGACTCAACATTTCATTGGAGGTCAGTTATGAGACTATCTCGGCTACCTTCTTTTCCACAGACTAATGTTTTCTCAGTGTTTATGTGAATTTTCTCAAATGATATACTTGTCATCCCAAAGGGAGCACTACATCGCCCCATATGTCACATGATGTCCCAGTGTTGCATACAGTCCAGTCTCTTGATTGACCCGTTTCCCACAGGTGCTCATGTGATCCTGTCCTGACTCCTTTGGGGCCATATTCCTAAGCGTTACACTGTCTAATTTTAAAAAAAACTAGTATAAGGACCTACTCACACTACCAACATCCTAGAGCTTGTGACAGAAACTAATGTACAGTGCATGGCCCACAGATCAAAGCTGTAAACCCTTACAAAAAAAAAAAAGGAGACTTCAGTTCTGTTAACAATACTGTCCTTCTTTCAAATGATGTATACTGGGGACCCAGGCCCATGACATGAAGCCAGTTTCTTCCTAATACTAATACAACAGAGCCCTAGTCTAAAGCCTAAAAGGCTGTTATCGCTGAAAATTAGTATATTAAAGACCTTAAACCGCAAGCCCAGCCTTTCCTCTGGTAAGAATACCTTTCTTACCAGAGCATAAGAAAAGAATAACTTTCTTGAAGAGGTAGAACCATGGGTCCAGGTCTAGACTTTCTGTTAGGAGCAAGAGTGGTGACTTTAGCTTTCAGTTCCAATTCTTCACCTACTCCAGAAAGTTGAGCTGAGACCTTGGCCACAGTATTTTTTCTGTCTGAAGTCTGAAGTGGTGTCTTGGGCCCATGGATCTTAGCCTTTCCACATTAACGAATGCAGAGTAGTGTCCTAGGTCCACAGCAACAAGCCTGTCTTTATGCAAGGGAAACTAGAATGGAGACTTAAGCCTGTGACATCAAGCCTGGACTCTCCTCACAGGAATTAGAGTGCAGGCCCAGGCTCCCAAGTTCAAGACCATCTAATTTATAGCAGACTAGACCAAACAACTACTCAAACTATACCCAAGGTATCTCCTGTGAACAGAAACTCATGTGGAGTGTCTGGCCCACAAATAAAGCTGTCTCTGAGAACAAGTAAAAAATGGAGGTTGCCATTCATACCAACAACCCTGTTTTTCCTTGAGTTAATGTGTAATGGTGACATGGGCCCAAGGCACAATGCTTATCATTTTCTAACTAAAAGTACAAAGGAGACTGGGACCCAAGGCACTCAGCCTGTCCTGTCTGAAAATTAGTAGATAAGAGAACTTAACCCACAGGGCAAGCCTATCCTCAGGTAAGAGAACCTTATCTCAAGACCTAAGACCTTGTCTCCTGCCTGGATTTTTAATCAAGAACCAGAGTGCTGACCTTGATATGCAGTTTTAATCCCTTGTCCTATTTCCAGGTAGTAGAGCTCAGAAATTTGCCCATAGTATTTTTTCTCTTTCCCTAACAGAGACTGAAGGGGTGGTGTAAGCCCACAGTTCCAAGCTTGTCCTCCATGGATAAATGTTGCCTGGAGTTTTAAGCTCACAACAAAAGCCATCTTTATGGAACAGAAACTAGAACGAAGATTCAAAATCTGAATGATGCTGGACCTGCAAAAAGAAACTAATTGGTAGTCCCAGGTCATCCCACGTGAAGACCATCCAATTGGTAACAATGTCCAGACTGAAGACTTAGGCCCACAACACCCAACCTTGACCTAACTACCAGAAATTTTGTGGAAATTCTTGGCCTAAAGAACCAAGCCTTCGTTTATTATGATAAGTAAGAATGGAGGACTCTGTTTACAGCTCCAGAACTATCTGATCTTTAAAGTATTTACAATAGAAATTTGGACCAATGGTGTCAACCTTGTGTCATGTTAACGGTACATTCAGCACAACCTGGTCCACGTCACCAATTTACCTTTTCACAGTTATTGAAAGGTGTCCATAACTTGCAGCACCAAGCCTTTCCCCTCCTTTTAAAACATAGAGTGGACACTAAGAAACCTGGCACAAAGCCTGGACTCTTCTTTCAGAAACACAATTGTGGAGCTTGGAAGTATGGGAAAGCATATCTCCTATTTCTAGGAAGTTGAGTGGAGACCTTGATCCACATAATCTAATCTAACTTTTCTTAATGCAACCTTAAGTGAAGAACTTGGCATACAATAGCAAAAACTTTATGGTAGAAAAAAGAAAAGTCAATTGAAGTCCATGGCCCAGTACCCAATCCTCTACCTGGATCAGAGGAAGAAGAGTGGACATTGGAAACACGACATTATACTAGTCTCATTTTAAGGTAAACTTGAGTGTAAAATGTTTCACACATTAAAGCCTTGTTCATTCTAAAATGTAGAATTAAAACCTACGCCCACAGCAACAAGACTAGGCACCTGGTAGATACACGATTCCCATGTAGTCTTCCTTGACTGCCACAGGTATCCAGTGAGGTGTTCACTTTACTCGCTGTGATTCCCTAATGATTGCTACATGATCTTCAGGTGAGCTACTGCTGACCAGACCCAGAAGGTTCGGTGGTGTGAGACCTTGTTGGACGAATGTTAAAGAGGTAGACATGAGAAGACACGGCAGACCCCAACTTTACTGTGAGGAGCGCACTTCTGTTGGGAAGTGCGGTTCTATTGGGGAGTGCAGTCTATTGCTTGGGGCATGTAGTTGTGCTCCCCTTTTTTGTGCTCCCTTTCTACTCTCCCCTTCTTTCTCCAGGGGACTGTATGTCTCCTCACATAGCAGAGTACAAAAGTGGTATTCAGCTACACATGCATGATCCGATAAGCTGAAGTATGTTTACATATTTTCTAATTCTGGGGTCCTAATCTAGCCATGGACCTGGATCACAGCCAGACCTTGGACCACCCAGACCTTGGGTCAGTCAGGCCTTGGATCTGCTAGGCCTTGAATAACAGCCAGACCTTGGATCACAGCAAGACTTTGGGCCAGTCAAACACTCCAAGTGTTTTCAAATCACGTCTCATAAACTTTTCATTTTCAGTATTTCAGCATTGATGCATTGGCCATTTAAGACTTCCTTCTTGACAATAGTGGCCTAAGGTCTGCATACATGAATTGTGCAGGAGTCCCACATGAAGTCGTTAAGACTTCATGCTCAAAATGACTCAGCATTTTTGCTACAATACAGCAAAATGGCAGGTGCTGTTTCCACCACCCTAAAGTAGTTTCCTCAAGCAAATACAGCCTCCAAATTTCAATGCAGTTAATGTGTGACAGCAGCTCCTATTGCCTTCAAGTATGTTGCCTGATCACAGATGAAATCTCAGGCCAGTTAACTGATGACAACTGTATGGTAGCCTACACCACTATCCTCAGGCAAGTTTCCTCATGTAGATATGACTTTTGGATTAAAGGGCAGTTAAGTGCCTGTCTCAGCCATGCTTTGTTACACAAGGACTCTCCTTTTCTCAGTGTTTATGTGAATTGTACCAAGGAACATAGAAGGATAACTCAAAAGTCAGCACCATCCCATCATTCCAAAGTCACATTATCTCCCTGTGATGCCCTCAGGCCAGTCCCTTGATGGTCATGTGAATTCTGCAGGAAACCCATGTGAATACTGCTATATTTGCTCTTTCTTGCAACGAGATTCTCTGGTGAGTTCATCAAATTTTCCTCTGCTGTCCTAAACCAATGGTTTTCAGAACACATTGAAGGAACTGCCTCAATGTCAATGCCTCAGAAATCTTTTAATCGTCATTAAGCCAGTTCTTCTCAGAATTTGTAGTTTGAGGTTTGCTATAGAGGAACTCTGAAGTAGCCATTCTTTGCTCTATGAAGAGTTATCTTCAATGCTTTAAAATTTTCTCTATAGTACAGCAAAATGGTGGCTGTTCTTTCTATTGTTATCCAGTCTCTTTCTCACAGCACACTAAGCCTCCAATTTTCAATGCTGCCAATGTGCGACCACCACCTCCACTACCATAAAGCTGTTTTCAAGACAATAGATAAAACCTGCAGTAAATTAACGATCATTGTGTGGCTGCATATACTGTTGACATCAAGTAAGTTTTCTAATGTGGACATGACATTCCATATGAGGTCAGTTTGCAGGCTGTCTCAGCCACCTTCTATCACATACAGACTGATGTTTTATCAGTGTTCATGTGAATTTTATCAAGTGATCTGCACTCATCATTCCAAAGGGAGCATTATGTCATTCCCATCCATCACATGATCTCCCTGTGTTTCATCCAGGCCAATCTCGATGGGCATGTGATTCCAAGGGGCAGTCATGAGATCCTGTTGTAACTCCCGAGGGGCCATGTTCCTGAGGTTAACATTGCGTAAGTTTGAATAGATTAGGCTCAAGACTTACTCTCACTACCAATATCCTAGACCCTGTGAAAAAACTAATGTGTGGTACATGGCCTACAGATCAAAGTGGTCTACGTTTACAGAAAAGAAAGGAGACCTTCATTTATGGTAACAGTACTATTCTCCCTTCAAGTGATATAGACTGGAAACCCGGGCCCATGACACAAAGCCAGTCTCTTCCTAACACTAATACAATGGAGTCCTGGTCTAAAGTCACCAAGTTTGTCCTCGCTGAAAATTGGTAGATAGGAGATCTTATACCATAAGGCCAGCCTTTCCTCTGGTAAGAATATTTTTCTCAGAGTACTAGAACCTTGGTTCCAGGCCTGAACTTTCTTAGAAGAGCAAGAATGGTGACTTTGGCTTGCATTTTCAATTCCTTCACTGAATCCAAGTTATTGAGCTAATACCTCACACCACTGCATTTCTTTTGTCTTTTCCTAACAGAGACTGAAGTGATGGTCTGGCCCCATAGTTCTAAGCTTATCTTCCCTGAAAAATGTCAATTGTTACCCTAGGTTGCTGCCCTAAAGGATAGTCATTACACTGTTCAGACAGGAGTGTATACTATAAAATATTGTATATTCATTGTAATTTTAAATTATGTCCTAAGTAGCTGTCCTAAAAGTTGAGCTGTTTTTTATATATAATGTATTATAAATTTATCTTTTTGAATAAATACTTTCAGATATCTGCTGCTTTTTAACTGCAAATTTAGAAACATTAAAGGTTTTGTGGAACTAGGGGGAAAAAAAAAGGTCCACAGCAACAAGCCTGTCTCTATGCAAGGGAGACTAGAATGGAGACATAGGACTATGACACCAAGCATGGACTCTCCTAACAGGAACTAGAATGCAGGCCCAGGCTCCCAAAGGTTAAACTGTCTAATTAATAACAGACTAAGTGAAACAATTACTTACACTATACCCAAGGCAGCTCCTATGAATAGAAACTCATGCAGAGTGTACAGCCCACAACCAAAGTAGTCTTCTCTGAACAAAAGGAAGAGCAGAGGCCTCTGTTCATACCAACAACACTGTTTTCCCTCAAAAAGATGTGGAGTGTTGTCATGACCCCAAGGTACAAAGTCTGTCTTTTCCTAACAATCAGTTATAAGGGAGACTGGGACCCATGGCACTAAGCCTGTCTTCTCTGAAAAGTACTACATAGGAGACTTTAACCCACAGGGCAAGCCTGTCCTCAGATAAAAGAATCTTAACTCGACACCTAGGACATTGTCTCCTGCCTGGATTTCTAATCAGGAACCAGTGTTGACTTTCGTTTGAAGATTCAATCCTTTCCCTATTTCCAGGAAGTAGATTTGAGAAATGGACCCACAACAATTCTTCTGTCTTTCCCTAACAGAGACTGAAAGAAGTGGCCTGGGATCATGTTTCTAAGCCTGTCTTCTTTGAATGTCAATTCATGGTTCTAGGCAGGCAGCAGCAAACCATCTTTATAGAAGAGACACTAGAATAGGGACTTTGGAAATGGGAACCAAGCCTGGACCTCATAAAAGGGACTAGTTGGCAGCCCCAGGCCCACAAGGGCAGACCATCCAATTGGTAACAAAGTCCATACTGAAGATTTAGGCCCACAATTCCCAGCCTGGCCCCTGATACCAGAAACTTTGAGGAGACCTTGGCCCACAGAATCAAGCTGTCATCTCCTTGGAGGAAGAACAGAAGACTCGATTCATGGCTAGAAAACCATCCTTTCTTTGTAGCATTTATGATAGAAATTTGGGCCGAAGGCACCTACCTTCTGTCATCCTAACAGTCCATTCAGCAAAGCTGGTCCCACCTTACAGATTTTACCATTTGCCAGTTATTGATAGGTGACTGTAACTTACAGCTCAAATCTTTCCCCTGGTAACTTTACATAGTATGGGCACTTAGAAACTTGGCACAAAGCCTGAACTGTTCAACTAGGGAGCTAGGAAGCACATCCTATCATTGTTTTTATTTCCAGAAGGTAGAGTGGAGACCTTGGCCCACAGAATCTAAACTAACTTTTCTTAATACAACCTTAAGTGGAGACTTGGCATATGATAACAAGACCTTCTTGGCAGAAAAAAAAAGTCTTTCAAAGTCCATCATCCAGTATGGAGCCTCTGCCCAGATCAGGGGAAGTATAGTGGGTGTTTGAAAACACAACACCATGTCAGTCTTGAGTGTAAAATGTTTCACACACTCAATCCTTGTCTGTTCTAAGAAGTAGAATGAAAACCTATGCCCACAGCAACAGGAATAGTCACCTGATAGACGTATAATCCTGCGAGGTCTTCCTTGACCCCACATGAATCCCATGACCACCTGTGATTCTCTAGTGTTTGCTATGTGAATTTTAGGTCACTTCCATCGTATTCCTCTTATCCTATCTCCAACCCCATGTTTTCAAATCATGTCTCATAAACTCTTCATTTTCAATATTTCAGTGTTGATGCATTGGCCGTCAAGAACTTTCCTCTTGACAATAGTGACCTAAGGCCCGCATATGAGAATTTTGAGATAGCTCCACTGAAGAGAAATTTTCCACTCAAATAGCTAACATTTTAATCTGTAGACATGCTTGCCGCATCAGTCGAAGGGACAAGTAACCTTGAGATCAACTGAAGACTCACTCTCCCCTTTGCTTATTTCTGTCTAGATAATAGATTTATTGCCTTTGTTTGTTAAGAACAGATATATTGCCTTTGCTTGTTAAGCCCTATAAAAGTAAGTTAACCCCTGAGCTTGGGGCACAGATCTTCAGAATGCTAGCTCTTCTGGGACCACTGGTATAATAAACCTGATTTCTCCAGCTATCCGAATGGTGTTTGGTTTCTTACTGTCCCACAACATTTCTGGAGGCCCCAGAGAGATTACAATCATGCCGGACTTTTGAGCTGCTGGACCACTGGCTTAGCCAGGCCAGGGTGGAGGGGCTCTGAGATGAAAGAGGAGGCACGCCACCTGATGGTGTTCTGGGTTCTCTTTCAGACCAGCAACCCAATTCCCAGGAGGGCCTATACCCCGACCAGACTAATAGGAGGACAGACCAACTCAATGGCCACTGGATAAGGTAAGGCCCCCGGGGCTCAGGGTCCTAGTCAGGTCCCATCTTTAGACAGAAGAGGAGCTTGATCACCTCCTAGTCTTCAGTCAGAAGACACAGGTCAAGATCTTTCCAGTGGGGAAAGACATCAGAGTCTTCCCAAGACAGTGAGGAAGACATCAGAGTCTATCCAGGAGGGAAGACATCAGGGTATATCCAACAGGGAAGACATCAGGGTCTCTTCAACAGTGGAGACATCAGGGTCTTTCCAGTGGGAGAAGATATCAGAGTCTCTCCAGCAGGGGAGACATCAGGGTCTTCCCGTGGGGGCAGCAGGGGAAGCGGGAACATCAGATTCTTCCAAGCGGAGGAAGACATCAAGGTTTCCCAGTAGGGGAAGACATCAGGGCCTTCCAAAAGGGGGGAGGCAATGTTCTGACCTGGTGTGTGAATGAGTGAGTGAATAGGCAGCCTGTTTGGCTTGACTCGATCAGGTACGAATTTGTGACTCCATGGCTGGGCACCCTTAAGGTCCTCTAAAGGCTATGGAGTCCATTTGGGCTCATCTGCAGCTCTGTTGTGTAATAATCATTAAAAAGGACTGCATTCTAACAGCTGCCTGTCAGGAGGCAAGTGAGGCCTTTGTTAGGAACTCCCAGGGTCATGCCCCTGAAACAGAGGTAGTACCTTTAGGTGATCCTAATTGGAATTATAATACCCAAGAGGGAATGGCTAGATGCATCAAATTTCTAGAGACCCTCATGGGGTGGGGAGAGCGAGAGAGAGAGAGAGAGAGAGAGAGAGAGAGAGAGAGAGAGAGAGGAAGAAAAAGAAGAAAAGGAAGGAAGGAAGGAAGGAAGGAAGGAAGGAAGGAAGGAAGGAAGAAAGAAAGAGACAAATGAAAGAAAGAATGAATGAATGAAAGAAAGAAAGAACAAAAAGAAAGAACTAAAGAAAGAATGAAAGAAAAAAAGAACAAAAAGAAAGAACTAAAGAAAGAATGAAAGAAAAAAAGAACTAAAGAAAGAACGAAAGAATGAAAGAAAGAAGAAAGAAAGAAAAAGAAAAAAGGAATACAGAAGCCATGAGCTATGAGAAGCTTAGAACTATTACTCAACAACAATATGAGAACCCAGCAAGCTTTTTAGCCAGCTGGAAGACTCTTTTAGGAGGTATACTAATGTAAACCCATTTCCCCTGCACGGTTAGCTTTGTTAGGCCAGCATTTTATTAGCCAGTCAGCCCCTGATATCAGACACAAGCTTCAAAAGCTGCAAATGCAGCCACAGACTAACCAAATACTATACATGGCCTTCATGGTCTATAACACTTGAGATCTTGAAGAGGAAACACAAGAACAGAATAAAGAAAAATGACAAGTCAGGATTATGGCTATTGTAATTGCCCCAGCCCTTGGTACTTGACAAGCATCCCTTAAGAGGCCGGGGAATAAGGAGATATTGAGTTCTTGTTTCTAACACAAGAAAGTAGGACATTGGGCAAAGGACTGTACCTAAAAGCCCTAAGCCCCTGTCACACATGCAAAGAAACTGGTACTAATCTCTAGCATTGGAGAATTGATTGTCCATACTTCCAGAGAGGGCAGCCAGCCAACACCCTAGTAGCCAAGGACTGGGAACTGTGTGACTGAAGAGGCCCAGGGCTATCCTTGATAGCCCTGGGCCTCTTCCACCACCCCTGTCTAGTAATGTGGTCATAACTACCAATGAACCCCAGTAACTTTGGACGTAATGGGTAAACAAATTCAATTTCTTTTAGATACAAGGGCAACCTATTCTGTTCTCCCCGAATTTGTAGGAAAACCTTCCTCGCGAACTACGATTATCATAGGAGTAGAAGGGGAAGGCGAGGTTAACCATTTTATTCCACCACTGACCTGCCAATTTGAATATCGGATCTCTCAGCAGGAGTTTGTAATAGTTTCAAGCTGCCCCACTCCCTTGTTAGGACAGGATATTTTAACTAAGTTAGAAGCAATATTACAACTCAGGTGTAGACTCCTTAAATTTTAATGCATCAAGAGTCAGCTAATATACTGGAAAGTAATGACCAAGAAATTAATCAAGTGGCTTAGTATAATGGTAAGTCCAGGCAAGGACTGCAATGCCAGTAAATGTTCAGCTTCTATGCTCCTTCACCAAGCTCCAGACTTATTAGCTGGCTCAATGATAGGAGTGCCTTCCCAGAGATCTTGGTAATCAGAAATTTTCTCCCTCTTTACCCTTGGACTCTGATGGGGAAATGAGTTCCCTCAGGACCCCAACAATTTCATTGCCCTCCAAGGAAACTAGTTACCCGGCCTCAGGGAAGTTACAAAGACTGATGATGGGGAAATATGAGTATATGCATGACCTCTGATCTATATTTGTCTGTGTTACATGTAATATGGTGGTTCAGTTAAGAATTCTAATTATGATGGAAAGAAAAATGTTTTTGGTAACAGAAGGTATAAAGTATGGGGATTTATTCTGAAGGGAATTGAAAGAAAGGTGTTTGTCTTAAAGTTGGTTATTTCTAAATGAATGAGAAGAGGCAAACTGAAGGAACAAGACAAGTGGTAAGTTTGTGAAGAAAAATCCTGAGAGAAAATTTTATGTGATTAATCTAAACAGGATCGAAAACTTAAATGCCAAAAGTAAGCTAATGAAAAATTAGAATTGTGTTTTAATGCTTCTTAGACTATTGGTCTGCTACTGATATTATGGAAAAGTTTTCTGAGTAGAATAAAAGGACTTCATACTTCATCAAAATAGACTTTTAGAGAATATACTAATGTTGGCCCAAAGTCTGAGGGCCAGACATTCCTCGCTATACATTTTGAAAAGGAAGCTCCAAAAGTTGGGCTCTAAATCCAAACCCCACAGGCTGCCTTAGTGCCAGAGGTCTTTCCCTAAATATAGAAGTCAACAGAATAGCCTGCTCCATGGCAAAAGTCTTAAACGCAACTTCTCAGGCCATTCATACCATGAGAGAAGAATTAGAACAGGTTGGAGAAGCCATCCTTGAAAACAGGGCCACTATAGACTTAACCTTTCTGACAAATCATTGAAAAAAAAGTGACTTTTGTTGCTGCATCCAATGCACCCCACCTGTAGGTTTTTGCCAGTTATATACTTAGATCAAAACTGAAACTGAAGGGAAGTATTTTCTTATAGCGACAAAGCAATCAGTTTCATCTTAAGGTGATCTCATATATGAGACTGACATCAAAAAAAGGAGGAAATGATACAGGACATCGCCTGTGGAATTCTCAGTCTTTTGGCAGGAAATGATATGGGATTAACCAAGTCTGGTTTCGTTTACTAGCTTAATAAGCAAATATAAATAACCAGTTCATATGTTCTTTTCCTTGTCTAGGGACTGAAGTGGCATTTCAGCAGGAAACCCAAGACTCTGCCCTGATTAAGGCAGAAAGGAAAAAGAGCTCCAAGAAACCCCAGTAGGCAGGGACTATGACCCTTCTCAGCAGGAAGCAGATACGGAAGAGACCTCCCATCCCTCAATATCCATACTAATAATAAGGTGTTCATGGCTCTTAGAAAGGAATTAGGCAGGAAATTAGTTAGGGAGTTTCTGGGTCTTCCTGCAAAGACACTGAGGTCATTCTATCCTAGAAGGGGTATGCCCTAATCTGCCAACAATTGAATGGGTCATGGGGACTCTGGTTCAGAATATGGAATTGGAGATCCTGGCATCTCCCATTTGCAAGTTCTCTCCTCATGCTCTTCATAGCTCTTATATGGACTCTGTACCCTGAACTGTCTCCTTATGCCTAGAGTCTGTAAAGTTACAAATGGTTGTGACATCCGGACTACTCTTATACCAGCCAGCCCCTAGGCCAGGAAAATCAGGAGGTTGATACCCTATAAGAATTTAAAGGGCATCAAAAGGAGGGAATGAAGAGGAATTTTCCACTCAAATGGCTAACATTTTAATCTATAGACATAGTTGCCACATAGTGTGAAGGGAAAGGTGACCTCAAGATCAACTAAAGACTCACTCTCCCCTTTGCTTGTTCTGTCTAGGTAACAAATTCATTGCCTTTGCTTGTGAAGAACAAATATATTGCTTTTGCTTATTAAGAACAGATGTATTGCCTTTGCTTGTTAAGCCCTATAAAAGTAAGGATTTCCCTGAGCTTGGGGCCAAGATCTTCAGAGCGCTAGCTCTTCTGAGACCACCAGCATAATAAACCTGAGTTCTCCAACTCTCTGACTGGTGCTTGGTTTTTCACCAGTTTTGTTTCTGCAATACCACCTAATGCCATTAAGAGTTATGCTAAAAATGACTCAGAATTTTTGCTACAATACAGCAAAATGACCAGTGCTGTTTCCATCACCCTAAAGTAGCCTCCACAAGCAAACTCAGCCTCCAAATTTCAATGCAGTTAATGTACAACAGTTGTTCCCATTGCCTCCAAACAGATTGTCTGACTACAGATGAAACCTCGGGCCAGTTAACTAACAATTGTCTGCTAGCCTACACTACTATCCTTAGATAAGTCTTCTTTCATGTAGAAATAACCTTTTGATTGAAGGGCAGTTAGGTGCCTGTCTTGGCCATGTTCTGTTATACAAGAACAGTCCTTTTTTCAGTGTTTATGTGAATTTTAGCAAGGGATGTTGAAGGGTAACTCAAAAGTGAGCATCACACCATTGTCCCAATGTCATGTGATCTCCCAGGGATATCCTCAGGCAAGTCTCTTGATGGTCACGTGAATCCCATGGGAAATCCACATGACTATTGCAAGATTCACACTTTCTTACAATTAGATTCTCAGGTGAATTTCATATCATTGACATCTGCGGGACTAAACCAACTGTTTTCAGAACACGTTGAAGGAACTGCCTCAATGTCAATACTTCAGATATATTTTCATGGTCATTAAGCCAGTCCCTCTCAGAATTTGTAGTCTGAGGTTTGCTATAGAGGAGCTCTAAGGTAGCCATTCTTTCCACCATGAAGAGGTATCCTCGCAATGACTCAGTATTTTTTCTACAATACTGCAAAATAGCAACTGTTGTTTCTACTGCTATCCAGTTGCTTCCTAACAGCACACTCAGCCTCCAATATCCAATGCAGCCAATGTGCAACCACCACCTTTACTGCCATAAAGCAGGTTTCCTGACAACAGATAAAACCTCAGGTGAATTAATGATCATTGACTGGCTACATATACCAATAATATGAAGTAAATTTTCTGATGTGGACACAAAATTCCATATAAGGTAAGTCTCAGCCACTTCTGTTAGACACAGACTGGTGTTTTATTGGTGTTTATGTGAATTTTATTGAGTGATCCACATTCGTCATTCCAAAGGGAGCACTATGTCATCCTCATCTATCACATGATCTCCCTGTGTTTTATATAAGCCAGTCTCTTGATGGGCACATGATTCTCATGGGGTGGTCATGTAATCTTGTCGCGACTCCTGTGAGGCCATGCTCCCGAGGTTAACATGTCTAATTTTGAACAGATTAGGCTACAGACCTACTCTCACTGCTAATATCCTAAACTCTGTGAGAGAAACTAATGTGTAGTACATGGCCAACAGATCAAAGTAGTCTAGTCTTACAGAAAAGAAAGGAAACCTTCGTTCATGGTAATAGTATTATCCTCCCTTCAAATGATGTAGACTGGAGAACTGGGACCATGACAGAAAGCCAATCTCTTTCTAATATTAATACAATGGAGCCCTGGACAAAAGCCACCAAATCTATCCTCATTGAAAATTAGTAGATTGGAGACATTGAACTGCAGGGCCAGCCTTTCATCTGGTAAGAAAATCTTTCTTGGAGAACTAGAACCTTGGCTCCAGTCCTGGACTTTTTGTTAGGAGCAAGAGTCTAATTTATAATAGACTAGGCAAAATAAATACTCATACTACACCCAAGGAAGGCCCCGTGAACAGAAACTCATGTGGAGAGTATGACCCACAAAGTAGTCTTCTCTGAATGAAAGGAAGAATGAAGGCCTCCTTTCGAACCAACAATACTGTCTTCCCTGGAAAGGATGTGAAGTATTGTCATGGGCCCAAGGCACAAAGCCTATCTTTTCCCAACCATAAGTACAAAGGAGACTGGGGCTTATGGCACTAAGCCTGTCTTCTGAAGTAATAGATAATAGGAGACCTTAACCCACAGTGCAAGCCTGTCCTAAAGTAAGAGAATCTTAACTTGAGACCTAGAACATTGTCTCCTGCCTGGATTTCTAATCAGGAACCAGAGTGCTGACCTTGGTTTGCAGTTTCAATCCCTTCCCTTATTTCCAGGAAGTAGTTTTGAGAAATTGAACCACAGCATTTTTTCTATCCTTCCCTAACAGAGACTGAAGGGAGTGGCCTGTGACCATGTTTCTAAACCAGTCCTCTATGAACGAATGTCACATTCAGTCCTAGTCAGGCAGCAACAACCCTTCTTTATGGAAGAGAACTAGAATGGGGACTGTGGAAATGGGTACCAAACCTGGATCTCATAAAAGGAACTAGTTGGCCGCCCCAGGTAACAAAGTCAATATGAAGAACTAGGCCTACAACAACTAGTCTGGCCCCTGATACCATATACTCTTGGGGAGACCTTGGCCACAGAACTGTGCTATCATCTCCTAGGAAGAGGAAGAACAGAGGACTCTGTTGATGGCTCCAAGACCATCCTCCCTTTGAAGCATTTATGTTAGAAATTTGGATCGAAGGCACCAACTTTGTGTCATTCTAACAGTACATTTAGTACAACCTGGTTCTACATCTCCAATTTTCTCTCCTTCAATTGATAAGAGGTGACTGAAAGCTACAGCATCAAGCCTTTTTCCTGATAACAGAAGGTGGTATGGGCATTTAGAAACTTGGCACAAAGCCTGGACTGTTCATTCAGAAACTCTGTTGGAGAGCTTGGTGCGCAGCCAAGTATTGTCCCTATTTCCAGGAAGTAGAGTGAAGACCTTGGCCCACAGAACCTACCTAACTTCTCTTAATGGAACCTCTGATGGCAACTTGGCATATGGTAACAAGACCTTCTTGGCAGAAAAAATGAAAAAACTCGATGGAAGTCAATGAACCAGTACCCAGTCCTCTGTTCATATCAGGGGAAGTAGAGTGGATGTTTAATAACACAACAGCATGTTGGTCTCATATTTAATGTAAACTTGAAGTTATAAAGTTTCACACACTCGAGCATCGTTCTTTCTAAGAAACAGTGTGAAAACCTATGCCCACTAGTCACCTGGTAGACACACGATTCCCATAGGATCTTCTTTGACCCCAATGAGGTGTTCATTTTACTCTGCTTGATTTCCTAGTGATTGCTATGTGATATTTCAGGTGACTTCCATGTATTCCTCTTCCCCTATCCTCAAAGAAGGGTTTTAAAATCAGGTCTCATGAACTCTTCATTTTCAATATTTCAGTATTGATGCATTGGCCGTTAAAGAATTCCCTCTCAACACTAGTGGCCCATGGTCTGCATACATGAATTGTACAGGAGTCCCACCTGAAGCTGTTAAAGTTATTCTCACAATGACTTGACATTTTTGCTACAACACTGCCAAGTGGCAGCTTCTGTTTCCACCACTCTAAAGTAGCTTCCTCAAGCAAATTCAGCCTCCAAATTTCAAGGCAGTTAATGTGTGATAGCAGCTCCCATTGCCTTCAAGCAGTTTGCCTGAACACAGATGATACCTCAGGCCATTTAACTAATGACAATTGTCTAGTAGCCTATAACACTATCCTCATTTGTCTTCTCATGCAGACATAACCTTTTGATTGAAGGGAAGTTAGGTGCCTGTCTCGGCCACACTCTGTTACGCACAGACTCACGTTTTCTCAGTGTTTATGTGAATTTTACTGAGGAATGTAGAAGAGTAACTCAAAAGTGAGCACTACACCATCATCCCTATGTCACATATCTCCCTGTAATGCCCTCAGGCCAGTCTCTTGATGGTTACATGAATCATGCAGAAAATACATGTGAATACTGAGAGATTTCCTCTTTCTTAAATGAGATTTTCAGGTGACTTCCCTCTCATTTTCTCTGCTGGCCTAAACCAAAGGTTTTCAGAATATGTTGAAGAAACTACCTCAATGTCAATACCTGTGATATCTTTCCATGGTCATCAAGCCAGTCCCTCTCAGAATTTGTAGTCTGAGATTTGCTATAGAGGAACTCTGAAGTAGCTGTTCTTTCCTCCATGAACAGGTATCCTCACAATGCCTTAGGATTTTACCTACAGTACAGCAAAATTGTGGCTGTTCTTTTCATTGCTGTCCAGTCACTTCCTCACAGCACACTCAGCTTCCAATTTTCAGTGCTAACAATGTGCAACTGCCACATCCACTGCAATAAAGCAGGTTTTCAGACAACAGACAAAACCTGAGGTGAATTAAGGATTATTGTCTGGCTACATATATCATTGATCTCAAGTAACTTTTGTAATGCGGACATGACATTACATATGAGGTCAGTTAGCAGGCTGTCTTGGTCACCTTCTGTAACACATGGACTGATGTTTTCTAAGTGTTTATGTGCATTTTATCATGTGATACACACTCATCATTTCAAAGGGATCACTACATCATCTCCACCAGTCACATGATCACGCTGTGTTTCATACAGGCCAGTCTCTTAATGAGCACATGATTTCCACAGGGCGTTCATGTGATCCTAACATGACTCCCATGAGGCCATGCTACCCAAGTTAACACTGTCTAATTTCAAACAGAATGGCTAAAGACTTACTCAAACTATCAATATCCTAGACCCTGTGACAGACACTAATGTGTAGTGCATGGCCCACAGATCAAAGCTGTCTACTCTTGCAGTAAAGAAAGGAGACCTCCGTTCATGATAACAGTAATATCCTTGCTTCAAATGATGTAGACTGCAGACCTGGCCCATGACACGAAGACAGTCTTTTCCTAACACTAATACAACGAGCCCTTGTCTAAAGCACAAAGACTGTCCTCAATGAAAATTAGTAGACTGGAGACCTTAAACAAAAAAGCTAGCCTTTCTTCTGGTAAGAATATCTTTCGTGGAGAATTAGAACCTTGGCTCCAGGACTGGACTTTTTTAGAATAGCGAGAATGGTGACTTTGGCTCGCATTTTCAATCCCTTCATTTATTTCAGGTGGTCGAGGTGAGACCTTGGGCTATCTAATTTCTTCTGCCTTTTCCTAGCAGAGACTGAAGTGGTGGCTTGTGCCCACAGTTATAAGCCTGTTATCATTGAACAAATGTTGAGTGGTGTCATAGCCCCACAGCAACAAGCCTGTCTTTATGCAAGAGAATCTATAATGGAGACATAGGCCCGTGACACCAAGCAGGAACTCTTCTAACAGGAAGTAGAATGCAAGCCCAGGCTCCCAAGGTCAAGACCGACTAATTTATAACAGACCAGGCAAAATATTCACACTACACCCAAGGTAGACCCTGTGAACAGAAATCCATGTGGAGTGTGCAGCCCACAAACAAAGCAGCCTTCTCTGAACAAAAGGAAGAATGGAGGCCTCCTTTCATACAAGCAACTCAGTCTTCCCTTGAAAGGACGTGGAGTGTTGTCATGGGTCCAAGACATGAAGCCTGTCTTTTCCTAACAATAAGTACAAGGGAGACTTGGACACATGGCACTAAGTCTGTCCTCTCTGAAAATTAGTAGATAGGAGACCTTATACCACAAGGCCAGCCTCTCTTCTGGTTAGAATTTCTCTCTTGGAGAACCAGAACCTTGAATCCAGGTCTGCACTTTCTGTTAGGAGCAAGAGTGGCTTGCATTTACTATTTCTTCCCCTATTCCAGGTGGTCGAGCTGAGACCTTGGGCAACTGCATTTTTTCTGTCTTTTCCTACCAGAGACTGAAGTGGTGGCCTGGCGCACGGTTCTAAGCATGTTCTTCCTGGATGAATGTCGATCAGTGTCCTAGACCCACAACAACAAGCCTATCTTTATGCAATGGAAACTAGAATGGAGACTTCAGCCTGTGACACCAAGCTTGGACTCTCCTAGCAGGAACTAGAATGCAGGCCCAGGCTTCCAAGGTCAAAATCATCTAATTTATAACAGATTAAATGAAACTACTCCCAAGGTAGCTGCTGTGAACAGAAACTCATGTGGAGTGTATGGCCCCCCCAAAAACAGTGTTCTCGGAACAAAAAAAAAGAATGGAGGCCTCCATTCATACCAGCAACCCTGTCTTCCCTTGAAAGTGTGTGGAGTGTTGTCATGGGCCCAAGGCACAAAGCCTGTCTTCTCCTAACAATAAGTACAAGGGAGTCTTGAACCCACAGAACTAAGCCTGACCTCTTTGAAAAGTAGTATATATAAGACCTTAACCCAAAGGGCAAGCCTGTCCTCAGGTAAGAGAATCTTAACTCAAGACCTAGGATCTTATCTTTTGCCTGAATTTCTAGTCAGGAACCAGAGTGCTGACCTTGGTTTGCAGTTTTAATCCATTCCCCTATTTCCAGAAAGTAGTTTTGACAAATTGGACCACAGCATTTCTTCTCTCATTTCTTAAAAGAGACTGAAGGAGTGGCCTGGGATGATGTTTTTAAGCTTAACCTCTTTGAACAAATGTCACATTTGGTCCTAGGCAGGCAGCAACAACCCTTCTTTATGGAAGAGAAACTAGAACAGGGACTATGGAAATTGGAAATAGTTGGCAGCCCCAGGTCCACAAGGTCATGACCATCCAATTGATAACAAAGTCCAGACTGAAGACCTATGCCCAAATACCCAGCCTGGCCCCTGAGACCTGAAACTCTGGGGAAGAACTTGGCCCACAGAACCATGCTGTCATCTCCTAGGAGGAGGCAGAATGGAGAACTTGATTCATGGCTCCAAGACCGTCCTCCCTTTGAAGCATTTATAATAGAAATTTGGGCCAAAGGCATAAACACTAACAGTCCACTTAAAACAACCTGGTACCACACCACCTATTTTCTCTTTTTTTAAATATTGAAAGGTGACTATATCCTACAGCACCAAGCCTTTCCTGTGGTAACACGAGGTAATGTATGTACTTAGAAACTTGGCCAAGCACTGTTCCTATTTCCAGGAAGTAGAGTGGAGACCTTGGCCCACAGAATCTAGCCTCACTTTTTTTAATGTAACCTTAGGTGGAAGACTTGGCACATAGGAACAAGAACATCTTGTTAGAGAAGAAAAAAAGTTAATTGATGTCCATGGCCATGGACCCAGTCCTCTGCCCAGAAAAGGAGAAGTAGAGTGGATGTCTGAAAACATCACACCATGCCATTTTCATTTCAAGGCAAACTCAAGTGTAAAACGTTTCACATCCTCAAGCCTCGTTCATTCTAAGAAGTAGAGTGAAAACCTATGCCCACAGCAATAAGACAAGTCACCTGGTAGACACACGATTCCACAGGGTCTTCCGTGACCCCCATGTGAATCCTATGACAGGTTCACTTGACCCTTGTATGATTCCTTAGTGATTGCTACATGATTTTCAGGTGATTTCCATTGTTCTTCTTCTATTGCCCTTCTATTCTCAACCATGTGTTTTCAAGACATGTCTCATAAACTCTCCATTTTTAATTTTCCAGCATAGATGCATTGACTGTTGAGGAACTCCCTCTCGACATTAGTGGCGTAAGGTCCACATACAAGAATTGTGTGGGAGTTTCACCTGAAGCTTTTAAGAGTTACGCTCCAATGACTCAGCATTTTTGCTATAATATAGCAAAATGTCGGCTTCTGTTTCCACTGCTTCAAAGTAGCTTTCTAAAGCAGACTCTGCGTCTAAATTTCAGTGTGTTTAAGGTGTGACAACCATTCACATTTCCTTCAAGCAGGTTGCCTGGCTACAGATGAAACTTAAGGTCAGTTAACTAATAACAATTGTCTGGTAGCCTACACTACTATCCTCAGGAAAGCCTTCTATGCAGACATGACCTTTCGATTAAAGGGCAGTTAAGTGCCTATTTCACACTCTATTACACACTGACTATCCTTTTCTCAGTGTTTATGTGAATTTTACCAAGGAATGTAGAAGGATAACTCAAAAGTGAGTGTCACATCATCACCCAAGTGTCATGCGATCTCCCTGTGACGCCCTCAGGCCACTCTCTTGATTGTCACATGAATCTTGCTGGAAAGCCAAATGAATACCGCAAGATACCCTCTTTCTTGCAACAAGATTCTCTGGTGAATTCCATCAACTTTTCCTCTGCTGGCCTAAACCAAAGGTTTTCAGAACATGTTGAAGGAATTGCCTCACTGTCAATACATCAGTTATCTTTTCATGGTCGTTATGCCAGTCCCTCTCAGAATTTGTAGTCCGAGGTTTGCTACAGAGAAATTCTGAGGCAGCTGTTCTTTAGGTCATGAAGAAGTATCCTTACAATGACTCAGCATTTTTCTACAATACAGCAAAATGGTGCCTGTTGTTTCTAATGCTATCCAGTTGCTTCCTAATAGCACACTAAGTCTCCTATTTTCAATGTGGCCAACCTGCTACCACAGCCTCCACTGACATAAAACTGGATTCCTAAAAATAAACAAAACCTAAGGTGAATAAATGATCATTGAATGGCCACATATACCATTTACTTGATGTGAGTTTTGTAAAAAGGACACATTTGATTGGAGGTCAGATAGCAGGCTGTCTCGCCCACCTTTTGTTACACACAGACTAATGTTTTCTCAGTGTTCATGTGAATTTTATCAAGTGATATGCATTTGTCATTCCAAAGGGGGTACTACATCATCCCCATTTGTCGCATAATATCCCTGTGATTTAGACAGAACATTCTCTAGATCTGCATGTGATTCCCACGAGTGATTACGTGATCCTGTCTTGACTCCCATGGAGACATGCTCCCAAGGTTAACATTGTCTAATTTTAAACAGACTAGGCTAAAGACCTACTCGTACCACTAACATCCTAGACCTAGACAGAAACTAATGTGCAGTGCTTGGCTCACAGATCTAAGCCATCTAACCTTACAAAAAGGAAAGAAGACCTCCATTCATGGTAACAGTACTGTCTTCCCTTCAAACAGTGTAGATTGGAGACCAGGGTACATGACACAAAACCAGTGGCTTCCTAACACTAACACAACAGAGCCCTGGTCTAAAGCCAGTAAGCCTGTTGTCCTTGAAAATTAATAGATTGAAGACCTTGAACAGCAAGGCCAGCCTTTCCTCTGGTAAGAATATTTTTATTGGAGGACTAGAACCTTGGCTCTAGGCCTGGACTTTCTGTTAGGAGTGAGAGTGGTGACTGGTTTGCAGTTCCAATCCATTCACCTATTCCAGGAGGTTGAGCTGAGATTTGGGGCCACAGCATTTCTTCTGTCATTTCCTAACAGAAATTGAAGTGGTGGCTTATGCTTATGTTTCTAAGCCTATCCTCCCTGAAAGAATGTTAAGAGATAGCCTATGTCCACAGGAACAATCTTGTCTTTATACAGGGGAAACTAGAATGGAGACGTGGGCCTCTGACACCAAATCTGGACTATCCTCACAGGAATTAGAGTGCTGGCCCAGGCTCCTAAGATCGAGACCATCAAATTTATAAAAGACTAGACAATACAACTACTCATCATACAACCAAGATATCCCCTTTGAACAGAAACTTATGTGGAGTGTGTGGACCACAAACAATGTATCTTTTCTGAACAAAAGAAGAATGGAGATCTTTGTTTGTACCAGCAACGCTGTCTTCCCTTGAAAAGATGTGAAGTGGTAACATGGGCCCAAGGCACAATGCCTGTATTTTCATAACTAAAAGTAAAAGGGAGAGTGGGACCTAAGGCACTAAACCTGTCCTGTCTTAAAACTAATGGATAGGAGACCTTAATCCCCAGGGCAAGCTTGTCCTAAAGTAAGAGAATCTTAAATAGAGACCTAGAACCTTGTCTCCTACCTGGATTTTTAATCGGGAACCAGAGTGCTAACCTTGGTTTGCAGTTCCAATCTCTTCCTCTATTTCCAGAAAGTAGAGCTGAAAAATTGGCCAACAACATAGCCTCTCTCTTTCCCAAAACAGAGACTAAGGTATGACCGGTGTCCACTGTTCTATGCCTAACTTCTATGAACAAATGTCTCCTGGAGATATAGGCCCACAGCAACAAGCCCTCTTTATGGGTGAGAAACTAGAATGAAGGCTGTGGTTATCAGCACCAAATCTGGACCTTCTAAAAGGAACTAGTTGGAAGCCTCAGGCCCACAATGTCAAGACTATTCATTTGGTAACAGAGTACAGACTGAAGACATAGGCCTACAACACCCAGCCTGGCCCCTGCTGCCAGAAACTCTTGGGGAGACCTCAGCCTCCAGAACAAAGCTGTCATCTCCTAGGAGGAGGAATAAAAGAAGACACGATTCACAGCACCAAGACCGTCCTCTGTTTAAAGCATTTACAATAGAAATTTGGGACAATGGCACCCACTTTGTGCCATGCTAACAGTTCATGTAGCCTAAACTGGACCCACCTCAACAATTTTATCTTTTGCCAATTATTGAAAGGTGACTGTAAATTACAGCATGAAGCCTTTCCCCTGGTAATTGAATGTAGTGTGGGCACTTAGAAATGTGGCACAAAGTCTGGACTGTTCATTCAGGAATTCGATTAGGGAGCTTGGAAACATGGCCCAGCATTGTTCCTATTTCCAGGAAGTAAGTGGAGACCTTGGCCCACAGAATATAGCCTAAATTTCCTTAACGGAACCTTAGGTGGATGACTTAGCATGTGAGAACAAGACCTTCTTGCTAGGAAAAAAAAAAGTCGATAAAAGTCCACGGCCATGGACCAAATCCTCTGCCCAGACAGGGGAAGTAGAGTGGATGTTTGAAAACATGACACCATGTTGGTCTCATTGACCAGATAATGTCGAGTAGAAAACATTACATGCACTCAAGCCTGGTTCATTCTAAGAAGGGGAGTGAAAACTAAACCTACAGCAACAGAACTAGTCACATGATAGACACATGATTTTTGTGGGGACTTCCTTGACCCCCACATAAATCCCACGAGGTGTTCTGTTGACCACCTAGTGATTCCCTAGTGATTGCTCATGATTTTCAGGTGATTCCACCTTATTCCTTTTCTCCTTTCCTCAGGCAAGTGTTTTTAAACACGTCTCATAAGCTCTCCATTTTTAATATTTCATCATTGATTCCTTGGCTATTAAGCAATTCCTTCTTGACAGTAGTGGCCAAATGTCTGCATACCAGAAGAGTATGGGAGTCCCACCTGGAGCCATTAAGAGTTATGCTCACAGTGACTCAGCATTTTTGCTACAACACAGCAAAATGGTGGCTGCTATACCCACTGCACTAAAGTAGCTTCCTCAAGCAGACTCACCCTCCAAATTCCGTTTTTTTTTTAAGTTTATAAGGGTAACATTGGTTAATACAATTATATAATTTTCAAGTGTACATTATCATTTGACATCTATATTCTACTGTGTGTTTATCACCCAGAGTCCAGTTTCTTTCAGTTACCATATATTTGATCCCCTTTGCCCACTTTACCCTTCCCCTTTGGCCCCATTTTGACCCCCTTTACCCCATATAGTACCCCCCTCCTCCCCTATCCAACTAGTATTCACTTCTCTATAGAGGACTCTATAGTCCTCTGGTAACCACTAGTCTATAGTCCATGTTCATGAGTCTCTGTTTGTCCTGTTCATTTGTTGCTTTTTGGTTTATATCTCACATATAAGTGATATCATGTGATTTTCAACTTTTTCTGTCTAGTTTATTTTGCTTGGCATGATTATCTTAAGGTCCATCCATGTTGTTGCAAAGGGCAGTATTTCATTTCTTCTAATGGCTGAGTAGTATTCCATTGTATATATGTACCACAGCTTCTTTAGCTAATCATCTATTGTAGGACATGTAGGTTGTTTCCATGTCCTGGCCACTGTGAATAATGCTGCTATGAACATCAGTGTGCAAATATCTTTTGCGATATGGGTTTTCAAGTCTTTGGAGTAAATATCTAGTAGAAGGATTGCTGGATCATATGGTAGATCAATTCTTAGTTTTTAATGAGGAAACTCCCTACTGTTTTCCATACTGGCTGTACCAATTTGCAGTCCCATCAGCAGTGTATGAGTGTTCATTTTTCTCCACATCCTCTCCAACATTTGTTATTACTTGTCCTGTTAAATATAGCTATTCTAACAAGTGTGAGATGGTATCGCACTGTAGATTTAATTTGCACTTGCCTAATAGCTAGTGATGTTGAGCATTCTTTCATATATTTGTTGGCCATTTGTATGTCCTCTAGGGAGAAATATCTGCTCAGATCCTTACCCATTTTTTGATTGGAACATTGTTTTCTTTGTTGTTGTTGTTATTGAGTTGTATGAGTTCTTTGTATATTTTGGATATTAGGCCCTTATCAAAGGTGTTGCTTGCAAATATATTTTCCCATTCGGATGGTTCTCTTTACCTTATTGACAGATTCTTTTGCTGAGCAGAAGCTTTTTAGTTTGATGTAGTCCCAATCATTTATTTTTCCTTTTACTTCCCTTGCTTTTGAGGTCAAATTCATAAATCATCTTTAAGTACAAGGTCCTTGAGTTTCATTTCTATGTTTTCTTCTATGCATTTTATTGTTTCAGGTCTTATATTCAGGTCCTTAATCCATTTTGAGTTAATTTTGGTTTGCGGTGATAGATTATATTCTAGTTTCATTCTTTTGCAGCTGGCTTTCCAGTTTTCCCAGCACTATTTATTGAAAAGGTTTTCCTTGCTCCACCATATGTTTTTGGCTTCTTTGTAGAAAATTATTTACCCATATAAATGTAGGTTTACTTCTGGAATCTCGATTCTGTTCCACTGGTCAGTGTGTCTGTTTTGCTGCCAATACCATGCCGTTTTGATTATTGCTACTTTGTAGTATAATTTGAAGTCAGGCAGAGTGCTGCCCCCAGCCTCGTTCTTTTTTCTCAGGATAGCTTTGGTGATTCAGGCTCTTTTGTGCTTCCACACAAATCTGATGATTTTTTTGTTCTATTTCTTTAAAAAATGCTAATGGGATTTTGATGAGGATTGCATTAAATCTGTATAATGCTTTAGATAATATGATCATTTAACTATGTTGATTCTTCCATTCCAAGGACATGGAATATCTTTCCATTTCTTTATATCTTCTTCAATTTCTGTTAATAGAGTCTTATAATTTTTATTATATAGGTCCTTCACATGTTTCATTAGATTTATTCTTAGGTATTTTATTCAATTGCAAAAGAAATTATTTTTTCAACTTCTTTTTCTGACACTTTATTATTAGAGTATAGGAATGCTATGGATTTTTGAACATTGATTTTATATCCAGAGACTGTATTGTATTTGCTTATTGTTTCTAGTAGTGTTCTTGTGGAGTCTTTAGGGTTTTCTATGTAAAGAATCATGTCATCTGCAAATAGTGACAGTTTGACTTCATTTCCTATTTAGATGCCCTTTCTATTTTCTCTTGTCTTATTGCATTCACTAGGACCTGCAATGTTATATTGAATACCAGTGGTGATAGTGGACAGCCTTGCCTTGTTCCTGGTCTTAGAAGGAAGTTTTTCAGTTTTTCACCATTAAGTATAATGTTGGCTGAGGGTTTGTCATAGATAGCCTTTATTATGTTAAGGTATTTTCCTTGCATACCAATTTTGTTAGATATTTTGATCATAAATCGATGCTGTATCTCATCGAAGGCTTTTTCTGCATCTATTGATGTGATCATATGATTCTTATTTTTTAATTTGTTTATGTGGTGTATCACATTAATCAATTTGCAAATGCTGAACCATCCTTGTGTCTCTGGGATGAAGTCCACTTGATCGTGGTATATAATCTTTTTAATATGATTCTGTATTTGGTTTGCTAGTATCTTATATAGGATTTTTGCATCTGTGTTCATGAAAGATCTTGGTCTGTAGTTTTCTTTTTTTGTGTTATCTTTACCAGGTTTTGGTATTAAAGTAATATTGGCCTCATAAAATGAATTGGGAAGTATTGCCACTTCTTTGATTTTTTGGAAAGGTTTGAGGAGAATAGGTATTAAATCTTTGAATGGTAGGATTCACTGATGAAGCCATCTGGTCATGACTTTTCCTTTTGGTAGGTTTTGGATTATTGTTACAATTTTCATAGTCTTTTTAGATTTTTCCAGTTCTTCTTGATTCAGTCTAGGAAGACTGTATTTTTCTAAGTACTGGTCCGTTTCTTCTAGGTTATTAAATCTGGTGTTATATACTCTTTCATAGTATTCTTGTATGATTCTTTATATTTCTGTGATATCAGTCATAATGCCCCCTCTTTTATCTCTGATTTTGTTTATTTATATCCTTTCTCTTTTTTCTTTAGTGAGTCTAGCTAGAGAATTGTCAATTTTATTAACCTTCTCAAAGAACCAGCTCTTTGTTGCACTTATTTTTTCTATTGTTTGTTGTTGTTGTTGTTGTTGTTGTGTTTGTTTTCAATTTCATTTATTTCTGCTCTAATTTTGACTATTTCTCTCCTTCTGCTGACTTTAGGCTTCATTTGTTCTTCCTTTTCTAGTTTTAAGATTAAGCATTAGGTTGTTTATTTGGGCTTGTTCTTATTTTTGGAGATAGGCCTGTAATGAAATGAAGTTTCCTTTTATGACCGTTTTTGCCATGTCCCAAAAGTTTTGATATGTTGTACTATTATTATCATTTGTTTCTATGTATCTCTTTATCTCTCTTTTTATTTCTTCTCTGACCCAGTTATTCTTCAGTAGATGTTGTTTAATTTCCATGTATTTGTGGTTCTTCCTGCTTTCTTTCTGCAGTTGATCTCTAGTTTCAAAGCATTATGATCAGAGAATATGGTTGATATGATTTCAACCCTCTTATATTTGTTGAGGCCATCTCTGTGTCCCAGTATGTGGTCAATCCTTGAGAATGTTTCTTGTGCTTTAGAGAAGAGTGTATAAGCAGCTGTTTTGGGATTGAATGCTCTGTATATGTCAATTGTGTCCAGTTGGTCTAATTTGTCATTTAAGGATGTTATTTTCTTATTGATTTTCTGTTTAGATAATCTGTCCATATCCAACAGTGGGGTATTTTGGTCCCCTACTATGATAGTGTTTTGGTCTTTCTCTCCTTTTAGCTCTATTAGTAATTGCTTTACATAATTTGGGGCTTCCTGATTAAGAGCATAAATATTAATAAATGTTATGTCTTCTGGGTGCATGTTTTCCTTTATCATTATGAAGTGTCCCTTGGTATCTTTTTTTACCTTTTTTATTTTGAAGTCTATTTCATCTGTTATTTTCTCTGAATGCCATTTGCTTGAAATATCATTTTTCACCCTTTCACTTTGAGTTTATGTTTGTCTTTGGAGCTGAGATGTGTCTCCTGGATGCAGCATATGATTGGGTTTTATTTTTGGATCCATTCTGCAACTCCATGCATTTTTATTGGTGATTTCAGTCCATTTAAATTTAGGATGATTATTAATATGAGGTCTTCTTATAGCAATTTTATCTTTTGCTTTCTGGTAGCTTGGTGTTTCCATTTGCTTCCTTGTTCTTGTATTTCTGTTTTTGTTTTCTTTTTATTTTGGTTGGCTTTTGTGAGTTTTCCTTCTGGTTCTTTTTGTTTTATGTTACATACTTCAATTCTGAATCTTTGGTGTGAGGTTACCATTATGAGTATGAAAAGGGTAGTTATATATATACAGTCATCTATTTTCTTCTGAGCATGCCTTATCTCCATTCCCCTTTGTAAATTTGAATCTTTGAATCTCCCCCTTTTCAGTCATTGTTATCTCACTTGGTTCCTCTGTATGCTAAATGTTCATTACTATCTTGTTATAACAATTCTCTTCTTATTATTTAAGCATATAATGCCCTGTTATTAGTAAGGGTTGCACCCCTCTGCTTCTGTTTGCCTGATATTCATTTTACTCCTAATTATGTTTTTTTTTTTTTTTTGTCATTTTGTTTTAGTTGAACTGACACCTTTCAGTATTTCCTATAGTATAGGCCTCTTAGTGGAGAATTTTCTCAGCTTTTGTATTCTGGAAAGGTCTTAATTTCTCCTTCATATCTAAAGGAGAGCTTAGCTGGATACATTATTCTAGGCTGGTAGTTCCTTTTACTTAGTAGTTTAAATATTTTATTTCATTCCTTTTGGGCTTGTAAAGTTTGTGCTGAGAATTCCAAGGATAATCTAATAGGTTTACCTTTATGAGGTACCGGGTTTTTTGTTTGTTTGTTTGTTTGTTTTTCTTCTCCCTGGATGCCCTGAGAATTCTGTCTTTGTGGTTAATTTTTGATAACTTGAATATAATGTGTCTTGGTGAAGGCCTTTTGGGGTTGAGATTATTGGATGTTCTATTGACTTCTTGAATTCCAAGCTCTAGCTCATTCCTTAGATTTGGAAAATTCTTGTCCGTTATTCATCTAAAAATGCTTTCTAGTCCCTGTTCCTTTTCTTTGCCTTTGATAATGCCCATTATTCTCATGTTTCCTTTCCTGATGGTATCAGCTAGTTCTTGAATTTCTCTTTCATTATTTTTCATTCTTCGGTCTCTCTTCTTCCTTCTAATTTATTTCTAGATTTCTGTCTTTGATATCACTGATCCTTTCCTTCCTTTGGTTGTCTCTATTTCCCAAGCTTGTTATTGAATTTTTCAACTCTTTCAGTGTGTTTTTTATCTCCAGAAGTTCTATTCTGTTCTTTTTGAGAGTTTCAATCTCCTTGCTCTGCTCATCTAATTATTTTAATTCCTCATATTTCGGAACTCATTGAGTTTTTTTCAAAATTATCATCCTGAAGTGTCTGTCATTTAAGTGGCATATTTCTATGTCTGCAAGCTTTTTTTCTGGAGATTTTTCTCTTTCTTTCTGAGATGCCTTGTCACCTTGGTCATTCATGGTGTTTAATGGACTAGATCTCCACCTGGACATTAATGAAAGCATATACTGCTGTTTTTCCAGAAAGAAGTTCATAATATAAAGATCTCTCTTTAGCCTGCTACAAAGAATGCACTTTTCTTTGGGTTTCCAGTAGGTGGTGTCTAAGTCTCTTGGACCCCTGCTTTATATAAAGCCTTAAAATATCTTTTAAAAAAAATTTCTTCTAGATATTTAATCATGCTCACTACACTCACTATCAGTCTCTGACAGTGTCAGCAATAGTCTCGGCAGCATTTACTCAGATTCCTATGGGGCTCTGAGGTGACCTGTGTCAGAGGGTATGTGGGGAGAGGTTGAGAGTTGGGGGCTGCAGCTCAGCCTGTTTTGCAACTGGTGTTGGTAAAACTTAACTGTTGTTTCTCTGTGGTCCCGTCCCATTTCTCTGTCTTCTGCCCTGATGACTAGGCCCTTCCACCCAGCACAGGGGGACTCACAGAAGTACAGGCAGAGTTGTTCAGGGAAGTTCCCACACCTTCACCCTACCCCTCCTCCTCCTCTGGAGGCTGCAAGAAGCATCTTTTTTATTTCTTCCAGCCCATGACCCAACACTCAGGCTTCTGACCTTTGGTAGCTCTTATGCACAGATCCCACACTCAGACATGCTGGTGTGCAGTTTAGATATTTTTTGTTGAGTTTAAGATGTTCACCTTATTGTTGTTTCAAGGAGAGAGATCTGTGGACATCTCTCACTACCATTTTTCCACCTGACCACCCTCCAAATTTCAACATGGTTAATGTGCAACAGCCACTCCTATTGCCTTCAAATAGGTTCCTGACCACAGACAAAACCTCAGGCCAGTTAACTGATGAAATTTGATTGGTAGCATACATCACTGTCCTTAAGCAAGTCTCATACAGACATGACTGTTGAATGACGGGCATAAAGAGGCTCTATTACACATGGACTCTCCTTTTCTCAGTGTTTATATAAATTTTACCAAAGAATGTAGAAGGGAAACTCAAAAATGAGTGCCACACCATCATCCCAATGTCACATGATCTCCCAGTGATGCCCTCAGGCCCTTCTCTTTATGGTCACATGACTCCCGCAAGAAAGCCACGTGAACACTGTGAGATATTTTCATTCTTGCTATGAGATTTTCAGGTGACTTCCACCTCATTTTCTTCTGCTATTCTAAACCAAGTGTTTTCAGAACATGTTGAAGGAACTGCCTCAATGTCAATACCTCAGCTTTCTTTTCATGATCATTAAGCCAGTCCCTCTTAGAATCTGTAATTTGAGGTGTGCTACAAAGAAATTCTGAGGCAGTCATTCTTTTCAAAATGAAGAGATATCCTCACAATGACTCAGCATTTCTCCTACAATATGGCAGAATGGTGTCTGTTGATCCACCACTATCCAGTCACTTCCTCACAGCAGAATCAGCCTCTAGTTTTCAATGGGACCAATGTGTGACCCCCGCCTCCACTGCCATGAAGCAGGTTCCCTGATAACAGACAAAACTTGAAGCGAATTAATGATCATGGACTGGCGGCATATACCATTGACCTCAAGTAAGCTTTGTAATGTGGACACAAAATTTGATGGGACATCAGTTAGCAGGCTGACTCAGCTACCTTCTGTTACACACAGATTAGTGTTTTCTCAGTGTTTATGTGAATTTTTTCAAGTAATATGCATTCATCATACCAAAGGGAGCGCTATGTCACCCCCATATGTCACATTATTTCCCTGTTTTTCATATAGTCCAGTCTCTTGATGGACACATGATTCTCATGGAGGACACGTGATCCTGTCATGACTCCCATGGACCCATGCTCCTGAGGTTGACACTGTCTAATTTTTAACAGACTAGGCTAAAGACCTATTGACACTACTAACATCCTAGACCCTATGACAGAAACTAATGTGCAGTATATGGCTCACAGATCAAAACTGTCTAAATTAAAAAAAGAAAGAAGACCACCATTCATGGTAACAGTACTGTCCTTCCTTCAAATGATATAGACTGGGGACTCAAGTGTATGACACAAAGCCAGTATCTTCCTAACACTAATACAACGGTGACCTGGTCTAAAGCCATCAAGCCTGTCTTCATTGAAAATTAGTAGATTTGAGATCTTAAACCACAAGGCTAATCTTTCTCTGGTAAGAATCTCTTTCTTAAAGAACTAGAACGTTGGCTCCAAGCATGGACTTTCTGTTAAGAGTAAGAGTGGTGGCTTTGGCTTGCATTTCCAATTCCTTCACCAAATCCATGTGGTCAAGCTGAGACAATGGGCCATTGCATTTCTTCTGTCTTTTCCTAACAGAGACTGAAGTGCTAGCCTGGGCCCTTGGTTCTAAGCCTGTCCTCCCAGAAGGAATTTTGAGTGATGTCCTAGACCCACAGCAACAAACCTGTCTGTAGGCAAGAAAAACTAGAATAGAGACAGGCCTGTGACACCAAGCATGGACTCTTCTAACAGAAACAAGATGCAGGCCCATACTCTCAAAGTTAAGACCATCTAATTTGTCACAGGCTAGATGAAACAACTACTCACACTACACCCAAGGTATCCCCTGTGAACAGAAACTTAGGTGGAGTATATTGTCCACAGACAAAGTTATCTTCCGAGAACAAAAGAAGAATGGAAGCCTCCATTCATACCAGCAGCACTGTCTTCCCTTGAAAGGATATGGAGTGGTGACATGGGCCCAAGGAACAATTCCTATCATGTCCTAACAAAAGCACAAGGGAGACTGGGACCCAAGGCACTAAGCCTGTCCTCTCTGAAAACTAGTAGACAGGAGAACTTAACCTATAGGGCAAGCCTGTTCTCAAGTAAGAGAATCTTAACTCAAGACCTAGAACATTGTCTCCTGCCTGGATTTCTAATCAGGAACCAGAGTCCTGACCTTGGTTTGCAGTTCCAATCCCTTCCCTTATTACAGAAAGGAGAGCTGAGAAAATGGCCTACAGCATTTCTTCTGCCTTTCTCTAACAGAGCCTGGAGGAGTGGCCTAAGCTCAGGTTTATAAGCCTATCCACTTTGAACGAATGTTGTCTGGAGACCATGGACCACAGCAATAAGCTTTCTTTATGGAAGAGAAACTAGAATGGAGACAGTGAAAATAAGAATGAAGCCTGGACTTCCTCAAAGAAACTAGATGGCAGCCCCAGGGCCACAAAGTCAAGACTATCCAATTGGTAACAAAGCCCAGACTGAAGACCTAGGCCCACAAAACTCAGCCTGGCCCCTGCTATCAGAAACACTTGAGGAGACCTTGGCACACAGAACCATGTTGTTATCTCCTAAGAGGAGGAAGAATGGAGTATATGGTTCACGGCACCAGACCGTCCTCTCTTTAAAGCATTGACAACAGAAGTTTGGACTGACTGCAACAAACTTGTGTCATTCTAATAGTCTGTTCAGCAAAACCTGGTCTCACATCAAAAAAAAAATTTTTTTTTTCAATTATTGAAAGGTGACCATAACTTATAGCACCAAGCCTTTACCCTGGTAACAGAAGATACTGTGGACACTTAGAAACTTGGCACAAAGCCTGAACTGTTCTTTCAGGAACTCAACTGGGGAGCTTTGAAGTATGACCAAGCTTTGCTTATATATCCAGGAAGTAGAGTAGAGACATTAGCCCACAGAATCTAGTCTAACTTTTCTTATGGGAACCTTATGTGGAGGACTTGGCACAGAGTAAGAAGACCATATTGGTTAAAAAAAAAAAAAGTTGATAGAAGTCCATTGCCCAGGACCCATTACTCTGTCTGATCAAAAGAAGTGGACTGGATGTTTGAAATCTGGACACCATGCTGGTCTCATTGTTAAGGTAAACTCAAGTGGAAAACATTTCACACACTCAAGCCTGGTTCATTCTAATAAATAGAGTAAACACCTACGTCACAGCAACAAGACTAGTCACATGGTAAACACAAGATTCCAACGGGATCTTTGTAATCTTCATGCAAATCCTGTGAGGTATTCATGTGACTGCCATGTGAATCCCTAGTATTTGCTACGTAATTGTAGTTGACTTGTACTTTATGCCTCTTCCCCTATTCTCAAACAAGTATTTTCAAAAACACGTCTCATAAACTCTTCACTTTCAATATTTTAGCATGATGCATTGGCCTTTAAGCAATTCCCTCTCAACAGTAGTGACCTAAGGTCTGCATTTAAGAATAGTGTGGGAGGCCCACCTCTAGCCAGTAAGAGTTATCCTCACAATGACTGAGCATTTTTACTACAATATGGCAAAATGGCGCATACAGCTTCCACTGCTCGAAAGTAGCTTCGTCAAGTAGACTCAGCCTCCAAATTTCAATGCCGATAATGTGTGACAGCTGCTCTCATTGCCTTCAAGCAGGTTGCCTGAACACGGATGAAACATCAAGCCAGTTAACTAATGACAATTATCTGGTAGCCTACATAGGTGTCCTCAAGCAAGTCTTCTCATGCAGACATGACCTTTCAGTGGAAGGAGCGTTAGGTGGCTCTGTTACACATGGACTCTCCTCTTCTCAGTGTTTATGTGAATTTTACAAAGAAATGTAGAGGGTGAGTCAAAAATGAGCACCACACTATTAGACCAATGTAATGTGAACTGATCTATCTTTTGAGGGCCATGCGAATCTTGTGGGAAGCCACGTGAACACAAGATTCCCTAGTTCTCTTACAAGATTCCCAGGTGACTTCCACCTCATTTTCCTCTGCTGGCCTAAACCAAAGTTTTTCAGAACACGTTGAAGGAACTGTCTCAATGTCAATACCACAGCTTTCTTTCCATGGTTGTTAAGCCAGTCCTCTCAAAATTTAAAGTATGAAATTTGCAGTAGAGTAATTCAGAGGCAGCTGTTTTTCCACCATGAAGAGGTATTCTCACAATGACTCAGCATCTTTCCTATAATACAGCAGAATGGCAGTTGGTGTTTCCACCACTATCCAGTTGCTTCCTCACAGAACACTCAACCACCAATATTCAACATGGCCATGTGCGACTGCTGCCTCCACTGCCATAAAGCAGGTTTCCCCACAACAGACAAATCTTGAGGTGAATTAATGATCATTGTCTGGCCTCATATACCGTTGACCTCAAGTAAGTTTTGTAATGTGGATATGACATTTTATTGGAGGTCAGTTAGCAGGTTGTCTTGGTCACACTCTGTTACACATAAGCTCATGTTTTCTCAGTGTTTATGTGAATTTTATCAAGTGATATGCACTCGTTAATCCAAGGGAGCACTACATCATCTCCAACTGTCAAAAGATCTCCCTGTGCTTCATACAGACAAGTCTCTTGATGGGAATCTGATTCCCATGTATGGTTACTTTATCTTGTTGTGACTTCCATGAGGCTATGCTCCTGAGGTTAACACTGTATAATTTTGAACAGACTAGGGTAAAGACCTGTTCACATTACCAACATCCTAGACCCTGTGACAGAAACTAATGTGTAGTGCATGGCCTACAGATCATAGCTGTCTACTCTTACAGAAAAGACAGGAGAACTCCAGGTAAAAGTACTGTGCTCCCTTCAAATGATGTATAGTGGAGACCCGAGCCCATGTACATAGTCAGTCTCTTCCTAATACTAATACAATGAAGCTCTGATCTAAAGTCACAAAGCCTGTCCTCATTGAAAATTAGTAGATTGGAGATCTTAAAATGTAAGACCAGCCATTGCTCTGGTAAAAATATATTTCTTGGAGAACTAGAACTTTGGCTCCAAGCCTGGACTTTCTGTTAACAGTGAAAGTGTAGACTTTGGCTTGCAGTTCCAATTCCTTCACCTATTCCAGGAGGTTGAGCTGAGACCTCAGAACATACCTTTTCCTCTGTCTTTTCCCACAGAGACTGAAATAATGGCCTAGGCCCACAGATCTAAGCCTGTTCTCACTGAACAAATGTCCAGTGGTGTCCTAGGCCCACAGCAACAAGCCTGTCTTTAAGCAAGGTAAAATAGAATGGAGACTTAGGCTTGTGACACCAAACTGGGACTCTCCTCACAGGTTTTACAATGCAGGCCCACCTCCCAAGGTCAAGACATTCCAATGTATAACAGGCTAGATGAAACAACTACTCACACTACACTCAAGGTATACTCTGTGATCAGAAACTCATGTGGAGTGGATGGTCCACAAACAAAGCTGTCCTCTCTGAGTAAAAGAAAAATGGAGGCCTCCATTGGTACCAGCAACACTGTCTTCCCTTGGAAGAATGTGGAGTAGTGACTAGGGATCAACAAACAATGCCTGTCTTTTCCTAACAAAAAGTACAAGGAAGACTAAGACTCAAGGCAGTAAGCCTGTTCTCTCTGAAAACTAGTGGATAGAAGGACTAAACACACAGGACAAGCCTATCTTCAGGCAAGAGAATTTAAACTCGAGAACTAGGAACTTTTCTTCTGCCTGGATTTCTAATCATGAGTCAGTGTGCTGACCTTAGTTTGCAGTTCTAATCCCTTCAGCTATTTCCAGGAAATAGAGCTGATAAATTGGCCCATGGCATTTCTTCTCTCTTTCTCTAACAGAGACTGAAGCAGTAGCCTAGGCCCACGGTTATAAGCCTGTCCTCTTAGAACGAATGTCTCCTAGAGACCTAGGCCCACAGCAACAAGTCTTTTTTATGGAAGAAAAACTAGAACAGAGATGGTGGAAATCTGCACCAAGCCTGGACCTCCTCAAAAAATTAATTTGCAGACCCAGTCCCACAAGGTCAAGATGCAATTGGTAACAAAGTCCAGACTGAAGACCTAGGCCCACAACATCCAGCCTGGCCCCTGATACCAGGAGAACTTGGGGAGACTTTGACCCACTGAACCAAGCTGTCATCCTCTAGGAGGAGTAAAAACAGAGGACTCAGTTCACGGCACCAAGACAGGTCTTACCTTTAAAGACTTTACTATAGAAATGTGTGCTGATGGTACCAACCTTGAGTCATGCAACTGTCCATTCAGCATAGCATTGTCGCACATCACCAATTTTTCATATTGCCAGTTATTGAAAGGTGACTTTAACCTACAGCACCAAGCCTTTCCCCTGGTATCAGAAGGTAGTGTGGATACTTAGACATTTGGCTCAAAGCCTGGACTGTTCTTTCTGGAACCCAACTGAGGAGCTTGGAAGCACAGCCTAGCATTTTTCCTATTTCCAGGAAGTAGAGTAGAGACCTTGGCCCAAGGAATCTAACCTAACTTTTATTAACAGAACCTTAGGTAGAGGACTTGGCACACATTAACAAGACTTCTTGGTAGAAAAAAAAATGTCGTTAGAAGTCCATGGCCCAGGACCCATTCTTCTGCTTGGATTAGGAAGAGTAGAGTGGATGTTTGAATCATGACACCATGTGGGTCTCATTGTCAAGGTAAATTCAAGTGGAAAACTTTTCACACACTCAAGCCTGGTTCCTTGTAAGAAGTAGAGTGTAAACTTAAGCCCACAGCAACAAGACTAGTCACCTCATTGACACACAATTCCCACTAGTTCTTACTTGACCACCATGTAAATTCCCCAAGGTCTTCTCCTGACTGCCACCTGATGCAACAGTGATTGCAACATGATTTTTAGGTGACTTCCACTTTATTCTTCTTACCCTGTCCTCAACCAAGTGTTTTCAAATCACGTCTCATAAACTCTCATTTTCAATATTTCAGCATTGATGCAATGGCCACTAAGCAATTCTCTCTTAACAGTAGTGACCAAAGATCCACATACAAAAATAGTATGGGAGTCCCACCAGAAGCCATTAAGAATTATGCTCACAATGACACAGCATTTTTGCTACAATACAGCAAAATGACAACTGCTGTTTTCACCAGTATAAAGTAGCTTCCTCAAGCAAACTCAGCCTCCAAATTTCAAAGTGTTTAATGCGCACCAGCCATTCCCATTGCCTTCAAGCAGGATGCCTGACCACAGAGGAAATCTCAGGCCAGATAAGTAATAATAAATTTTTGGTAGGCTACCCTGCTGTTCTTAAGCAAATCTTCTCATTCAGACATGACCTTTCAATAGAAGGGCCATTAGGTGATTCTGTTACACACGGAAGCTCCTTTTCTCAGTGTTTATGTGAATTTTTCCAAGGAATGTAGAAGTGTAACTCAAAAGTGAGTGCCACACCATCAGCCCAATATTATGTGATCTCCCTGTGATGCCCTCAGGCCAGTCTGTTGATGGTCATGTGACTCCTGAAAGAAAGCCACATGAATATCACGAGATTCCCTAGTTCTTGCTACAATATTTCCAGGTGACTTTCACCTCATTTTCTTCTGCTGGCCTAAACCAAGGGTTTTCTGAACATGTTGAAGGAACTGCCTCAATGTCAATACCTCAGCTCTCTTTCCATGGTCATTAAGCCAGTCCTCTTAGAATTTGAAGTCTGAGGTTTGCTGTAGAGAAATTCTGAGGCAGCCATTCTTTCTGCCATGAAGAAGTTTCCTCACAATGACTCAGCATTTTTCCTATAATACAGCAGAATGGTGGCTTCATTTCCACCACTATCCAGTCGCTCCCTCATTGCACATTCAGCCTCCAATTTTCAATGTGGCCAATGTGCGACTGCTGCCTGCACTGCCATAAAGCAGTTTTCACAACAACAAATTCTGAGGCAAATTAATGATCATTGACTGGCCGCATATACCGTTGACCTCAAGTAAGTTTTGTAATGTGGACAGGACATTCGATTGGAGGTCACTTAGCAGGCTTTCTTTGCCACCTTCTTTTACACAGAGACTAATGTTTTCTCAGTGCTTATATGAATTTTCCCAAGAGATGTTGAATGGTAATACAAAAGTGAGTGGCACACAATTGCCCCATATCACTTTATTTTCTTGGGACTCCCACAGGCCAGTCTTTTGATGGTCATGAGTCCCTCAATGTGATCATGAGATCATGACATCAATCCATCAGGACGATTTCGTTATCCTTGTTATTTCCATGGAGCCATGCACCGAGCTTAAGACCATCTAATTATGAACAGACTATGCTAAAGACCTATGCACACTAAAAACAACCAAGAACCCTGTGGACAGGGTTGGCTGATAGATCAAATCTGTCTACTCTTACAGAAAAAAAAGAAGACCTCCATTCATAGTAACAGTACTGTCCTCCATTCAAATGATGTAGACTGGAAACCTGGGCCCATGACACAAAACAAGTCTCTTCTTAACACTAATGCAACGGAGCCCTGATCTAAAACCACCAAGCCTGTCCTTGTTGCAAATTAGTAGATGGAGACATTAAAACATAAGGCCAGTTGTTGCTCTGGTAAAAATATATTTCTTGGAGAACTAGAACCTTGGCTCCAAGCCTGGACTTCCTGTTAGAAGGGAGAGTGTTGACTTTGGCTTGGAGTTCCATCCCTTCACCTATTCCATGAGGTAGAGCTGAGACCTCAGCCTATAGCATTTCCTCTGTCTTTCCCTAACAGAGACTGAATTGGTGGCTTGAGCTCACAGTTCTAAGCCTGCCCTTTCTGAATGAATGTTACCTTTGGTCCTAGGCACACAAAAACAAGCCTTCTTTATAGAAGAGTAACTAGAATTGAGACTGTAGAAATCAGTACCAAGCCTGGACCTCCTAAAATGAACTATTTGGCTGCCCCAGGCTCTCAAGGTCAAGACCATCCAATTGTTAAAAAAAGAAACAAAAAACAAAACAAACAAACAAACAAAAAAACAGACTGAAGAACTAGGCCCACAACACCCAGTCTGGACCCTGCTACCGGAAGCTCTTGGGGAGATAGGCCCACAGAACCACATTGTCATAATCCTTAGAGGAGGAAGAACTGAGGATTCTGATTAAGGCACCAAGACTGTCCTCCATTTAAAGCATTTACGATAGAAATTTGGGCTGATGGCACCAACCTTGTGTCATCCTAAATGTCCATTTGGCACAACATGGTTCTATGTAGCCAATTTTCCCTTTTGACAGTTCTTGAAAAGTGACCATAACCTAGAGCACCAAAGTCTTTCCCCTGTTAACAAAAGGTAGTGTGGGCACTTAGAAACTTGGCACAAAGCCTGGACTATTCTTTCTGGTCCTCAATTGGGAAGCTTAGAAGCACATCCAAGCATTGTTTCTATTTACAGTAAGTAGAGTGGAGACCTTGGACCACAGAATCTAGCCTAACTTTTATTAACAGAACCTTAGGTGACAGACTTGGCACACGGTAACACAACCATCTTGGTAGAAAAAAAAAAAACAAGTTGATAGAAGTCTATGGCCCTGGACCCAATCCTCTGGCTGGATCAGGGGAAGTAGAGTGGATGTTTGAAAACATGACACCGTACTGGTCTCATTGTCAAGGCAAATTCGAGTGGAAAACGTTTCACGCACTCAAGTCTGGTTCATTGTAAGAAGTAGAGTGAAAATATACAGCAACAGCAACAAGACTAGTCATGTGGTAGACACACAATTTCCGAGGGGTCTTTCTTGACCCCCACATGAAACCTGCATGGTGTTCATAAGACCAGTATGTGATTCCCTAGTGATTGCTGTGATTTTCAGGTGACTTCTACATATTTCTCTTTGCTTATCCTCAAATAAGTGTTTTCAGAACATGTCTCATAAACTGCTTCATTTTCAAAATTTCAACTTTGATGCACTGAACCTTTAAGCAATTCCCTCTTGACAGTAGTCGCTTAAGGGCCGTATGTGAGAATAGCTCCAGAGTCCCATTTCACGCAGTTCAAAATTATGCTCACAATGACTCAGCATTTTTGCTACAATACAGCAAAATAGTGGCTTCTGGTTCCACCACTCTAAAGTAGTTTCCACAAGCAGACTCTCCCTCCAAATTTCAATACAACAGATGCTCTCATTGCCTTCAAGCAGGTTTCCTGACCACAGACAAAATCTCAGTTCAGTTATCTAATGATCATTGTCTGGTAGCCTAAACCATTATCATCAAGCAAGTCTTCTCATGCAGACATGACCTTTCTACTGAAGGGCTGTTAAGTTGGCTCTGTTATACACAGATTCTCCTTTTCTCAGTGTTTATGTGAATTTTACAAAGGAATGTAGAAGGGTAACTCAAAAGTGAGTGCCACACTATTACCCCAATGTCACATGATATCCTTATGATGCCTTTAGGCCAGTCTCTTGATGGTCAGGTGAATCCAACGTGGTAACCACATGAATACTGAAAGATTCCTTAGTTCTTGCTACAATATTTCCAGGTGACTTTCACCTCATTTTCTTCTGCTGGCCTAATACAAGGGTTTTCTGAACATGTTGAAAGAATGCCCTTAATGTCAATACCTCAGCTCTCTTTCCATGGTCATTAAGCCAGTCTTTCTCAGAATCTGTAGTCTGAAGTTTGCTATAGAGTAATTCTGAGGAAGTTGTTTTTTCTCCATTAAGAGGTATCCTCACAATGACTCAGCATTTCTCCTATAATACAGCAGAATGGTGGCTTTATTTCCACCACTATCCAGTCACTTCCTCATTGCACACTCAGCCTCTAATTTTCAATGTGGCCAATGTATGACTGCTGCCTGCACTGCCATAAAGCAGTTTTCCCAACAACAGATAAATCCTGAGGCAAATTAATGATCATTGACTGGCCGCATATACCATTGACTTCAAGTAAGTTTTGTAATGGTGGACACAACATTCGATTGGAGGTCAGTTAGCAGGTTGTCTTGGTCACATTCTGTTACACATAAGCTCATGTTTTCTCAGTGTTTATGTGAATTTTATCAAATGATATGCACTCATCAATCCAAGGAAGCACTACATTATCTCCAGCTGTCACAAGATCTCCCTGTGTTTCATACAGGCCAGTCTCTTGATGGGAACCTGATTCCCACACATGGTTATGTTATCCTGTTGTGACTTCCATGGGGCCATGCTTCTGAGGTTAACGCTGTATAATTTTGAACTGATAGGGTAAAGACCTACTCACACTACCAACATCCTAGACCCTGTGACAAAAACTAATGTGTAGTGCATGGCCTACAGATCAAAGCTGTCAACTCTTACAGAAAAGACAGGAGATCTCCGCTGATGGTAACAGTACTATACTCCCTTCAAATGAAGTAGACTGGAGACCTGACCCATGACACAAAGCTGGTCTCTTCCTAACACTAATACAACAGAACCCTAATCTAAAGCCACCAAGCCTGTCCTTATATAAATTAGTATGCTGGAGAGCATAAACCACAAGGCAAGTCTTTCCTCTGGTTAGAATATGTTTCTTGGGGAACAGAACCTTGGATCTAGGCTTGGAATTTCTGTTAGCAGTGAGAGTGGTGAATTTGACTTACAGTACCAATCCCTTCACCTATTCCAGGAGTTAGAGGTGAGATCTCTGCCCACAGCATATCTTCTGTCTTTTTGTAACAAAGACTGAAGTGGTGGCCTGGACCCATGGATCTAAGCCTGTACTCCCTGAACAAATGCCAAGTGGAGCCCTAGGCCCAGAGCAACAAGCCTACCTTTATGCAAAGGGAACTAGAATGGAGAATTAGTCACATGACACCAAACCAGGACTCTCCTCACAGAAATTAGAGTGCAGGCCCAGGTTCCATGGTCAAGGCCATCTAGTCTAACACACTACATGAAACAACTACTCATACTACACCCAAGATATTCCCTGTGAATAGAAACTCATGTGAAATATGTGACCAACAAACAAAGCTGTCTTCTCATAACAAAAGAAGAATGGAGGCCTCCATTTGTATGAGCAAAGCTGTCTCCCCTTTGATATGATGTGGAGTGGTGACATGGGACCAAGGCACAATGCCTGTCTTTTTCCAACAAAAATTACAAGGGAGACTGGGACCCAAAGCACTAAACCTGTCCTCTCTGAACTAATAGTTAGGAGAACTTAACCAACAGGGCAAGCCCGTCCTCAGGAAAGAGACTCTGAACTAGAGACCTAGGACCGTGTTTCCTGCCTGGATTTCTAATCAGGAACCAGAGTGCTGACCTTGGTTTGCAGGAACAATCCCTTCCCCTATTTCCAGGAAATAGAGTTAATAAATTGGTCCACAGCATTTCTTCTGTCTTTCCCTAAGAGATTCAAGGGGTGGCCTGTGTCAATGGTTCTAAGCCTGTCCTCTGTGAATAAATGTCGACTTGAGACCTAGGCTCACATCAACAAGCATTCTTTATGGAAGAGAAACTAAAATGGAGACTGTGGAAATCTGCACCAAACCTGGACTTCCTCAAAGGAATTAGTTGGAAGCCCCAGGCCCACAATGTCAAGAGCACCCATTTGATAAAAAAATTCAGACTGAAGTTTGAGGCCCACAATACCCAGCCTGACCACTGCTACCAGAATCTTTTGGAGAGAACTTGGCCAACAAAACGAAGCTGTCATCCTCTAAGTGGAGGAAAAATGGTGGACTCCATTCATGACACCCAGACTGTCCTTCCTTTAAAGCATTTACAATAGAAATTTAGACCAATGGCACCAACCTTGTATCATGAGAAGAGTCCATTCAGCATAACCTGGTTCCACATCATCAATTTTCCCTTTTGCCAATTATTGAAAGGTGATGGTAACTTACAGCACCAAGCCTTTCCCCTGGTAACACAACATAGTGTGAGCACATAGGAACTTGGCACAAAGTCTGGACTGTTCTTTCAAGAACTAGACTAGGGAGCTTGGATGCACAGCCAAGCATTGCTCCTATTTCAAAGAAGTAGAGTGGAGACCATGGCCTGCAGAATTTAGCCTAACTTAACTTAAAGGAACCTTAGGTGGAGGACTTGGCACATGGTAACAAGAACTTCTTGGTAGAAAAAAAAAAATGTTGATAGAAGAAAATGGTGCAGGACCCAGTCCTCTGACCGGACTATGGTATGTAGAGTGGATGTTTGAAAACACAACACCATGTCAGTCTCATTTACAAGGTAAACTTGAGTGAAAAATGTTTTGACACACTCAGTCTGGTTTATTCTAAGAAGTAAAGAGATAACCTACCCCCGTAGCAACAAGACTAGTCACATGGTAGACACCAGATTCCCGTGGGGTCCTCCTTGACCCATACGTGAATCCTGCAAAGTGTTCACAAGACAGCCTCGTGAATCTCTAGTGATTCCTACATGATTTTCAGGTGACTTCCACCTTACTCCTTTTCCCCTATCCTCAACCAAGTGTTTCCAAAACACGTCTCATAAACTCTTCAGTTTTCAATATTATAGCATTGATGCATTGGCTGTTAAGCAATTCCCTCTCGACAGTAGTGGCCTAAGGTCCACATTTAAGAGTAGTGTGGGAGTCCCACCTGAGCCATTAAGAGTAATGCTCACAATGACTCGGCATTTTTGTTACAATACAGCAAAATGATGCCTACCGTTTCCACTGCTCTAAAGTAGCTTAATCAAGCAGACTCAGCTTCCAAATTTTAACATGGTTAATGTGCGACAGTCACTCCCATTGTCTTCAAGCAGGTTGACTGACTACAGAAAACATAAGGTCAGTTAAGTAACGACAATTATCTGGTAGCCTACCTCGCTATCCTCAAACAAGTCTTCTCATACAGACATGACCTTTCAAATGAAGTGCCATTAGGTGGTTCTGTTTCACACGGACATTCTTTTGCTCAGTGTTTATGTGAATTTTACCAAGGAATGTAGAAGGGTAACTCAAAAGTGAGCTCCACACCATGACCACAATGACACGTGATATCCCAGTGAATCCCTCAGGCCAGTTTCATGATGGTAACTTAGATCCCATGGGAAAGCATCGTGAATGTCATGAGATTCCCTAATTCTTGTTAGGAGATTTCCAGGTGACTTCCACCTCATTTTCCTCTGCTATCCTAAAACAAGGGTTTTCAAAACACATTGAAGGAACTGCCTCAATGTCAATATCTCAGCTTTCTTTCCAGAATTTGTAGTCTGATGTTTTCTATAGAGAAATTCTGAAGTGACCATTCATTCTGCTATGAAAAGGTATCCTCAAAATGAGTCAGAATTTCTCCTATAATACAGCAAAATAGTGGCTGTTGTTTACAACACTATCCAGTCACTTCTTCACAGTAACTCAGCCTCCAATTATCAACACGGACAGTGTGCGACCACCACCTCTACTACCATAAAGCACTTTTCCTGACAACAGACAACCTGAGGTGAATTAACAATCATTGACTGGATGCATATATGCTTGAACTCAAGTGAGTTTTGTAATGAGGACATGACTTTCTATTGGAGGTCAGTTAGGAGCCTGTCTCGGCCACCCTCCTTCATACACACAGACTAATGTTTTCTCAGAGTTTATGCAAATTTTTTCAAGAGATATGCACTCATCATTCCAAAAAAAGCACCACATCCCCTTATCTGTCACACGATATACCAGTGTTTCATACAGTCCAGTCTCTTGATGGGCACTTGATTCCCATAGGCTCACATGATCCTTTCACGTCTCCCTTGGGGCCACACTCCCAAGTTTAACACTGTCTCATTTTGAATGGACTTGGCTAAGGATCTACTCACACTACCAACATTTTGGACTCTGTGTCAAAAATGAATGTGCAGTGCATGGCCTACAGATCAAAGCTGTTGACTCTTACAGAAAAGACAGGAGACCTTTGTTCATGTAACATTGCTGTCCTCCCTTCAAATGATGTACACTGGAGATCTGGGCCCATGACACAAAGCCAGTTTATTCCTAACACTAATGCAGTGGAGCCTTGGTCTAAGGCAAAAAAAAAAAAGAAATCTGTCATTGTTGAAAATTAGTATATTGTAGACCTTAGACCACAAGGCCAACTTTTCTCTGGTAATTGGAACCTTGGCTCAAGGCCGAGACTTTCTGTTAAAAGCAAGAGTGGTGACTTTGGCTTGTAGTTCCAATTCTTCACCGATTTCCAGGAGGTTGAGCCGAGATCTCAGGCCACAGCATTTCTTCTGTCTTTTCCTAACAGTGACTAAAGTGATGTCCTAGGACCACAGTTCTGAGTTTTTCATCTGTTGGATGCCAATTGGTGTCCTAGACCCACAGCAACAAGCCCATCTTTATGCAAAGAAAACTAGAATGGATACTTAGGCCTGTGACACAAAGCCAGGACTCTACTCGCAAGAGTTAGAATGCAGGCCCAGGCTTCCAAGATTAAGACCATCCAATTTATAACAGACTAGATGAAACAACTACTCAAAATATACCCACGGTATCCCTTGTGAACAGAAATTCATGTGCAGTGTATGGTCAACAAACAAAACTCTCTTCTCATAATAAAAGAATAGAAGCCACCTTTCATACAGGCAATGCTGTTTTCCCTTAAGAGAATGTGGAGTGGTGACATGGGCCCAAGGCACAATGCCTGTCTTATTCTTAACACAGAGTACCAGGGAGACTGGGATCTAAGACAGTAAGCCTGTATTCTCTGTCAACTAGTAGATAGGAGAACTTAACCCACAGGGCAAGCCTGTCCTCAGGTAAGAGAACCTTATCTAGAGACATAGGACCTTGTCTCCTGCCTGGGTTTTTAATCAGGAACCAGAGTGCTGATCTTGGTTTGCAGTTCCAATCCCTTCACCTATTTCCAGGAAGTAGGGCTGAGGAAGTGGCCCACAGCATTTCTTCTGTCTTTCTCTAACAGAGACTGAATGAGTGGCATAAGCTACAGTTCCAAGCCTGTCCTCTGAACAAATGTCACATGGAGTCCTAGGCTCACAGTAAAAGCCTTCTTTATGGAAGAGAAACTAGAACGAAGACTCTGGAAATCTGCACCAAGCCTGGACCTCCCAAAAGCAACTAGTTGACAGTCATAGGCCTACAATGTCAAGACCATCCAACTGGTAACAAAATCCAGACTGAAGACCCAGACTCAAAACACCCAAACTGGCCTTTTCTACCAGCAACTCTTGTGGAGACCTTGGACTATAGAACCAACCTGTCATCTCTTAGGTGGAGGAAAAACGTGGAACTTGGTTTATGGCTACAACACTATCCTCACTTTAAAGTATTTATGATAGAAATTTGAATCGATGGCACCAAACTTGTGACATGTTAACAGTACAGTGAGCACAACCTGGTTCCATGTCATCAGTTTTCTCTTTTGATGATTATTAAATGGTGACCTAATTTATAGCACCAAGCCTTTCCTCTGCTAAGAGAAGGTAGTGTGAGCAATAAGAATCATGGTACAAAGCCTGTACTGTTCTATCAGGAGCACTATTGTGGAGCTTGGAAGCAGGACCAAGCATTGTTCTTATTTCCAGGAGCTAGAGTGGAGACCATGGCCTGCAGAATCTAGCCTAACTTTACTTAAAGGAACCTTAGGTGGATGGCTTGGCACATGGTAACAAGACCTACTTGGTAGAAAAAATATGATAATAGAAGTCCATGGCCCAGTACCCAGTCCTTTGCTTGCATCAGGGGAAGTAGAGTGGATATTTGAAAACAAGAAACCATGCCAGTCTCATTTTCAAGGTAAACTCAAGTGTAAAACATTTCACACACTCAGGCTTCATTCATTCTCAGAAGTAGAATGAAAACCTATGCCCACAGCAAGAAGAATAGTCACCTGGTAGACATACAATTCCCGCGAGGTCTTCTTTGACCCCCCCACATGAATCCCATGAGGTGTTCATTTGACCCCCGTGTGATTTCCTAGTGATTGCTATGTGATTTTCTGGTGACTTCCTCTGTATTCTCCTTCCCCAATCCTCATGTCAGGGTCTGAGGTATTGCTGACCTGACCCAGAAGGTTCGGCTGTGTGAGGTCCAATTGGATGAATGAAAAAAAGGCAGAAATGAGAATGAAATTGTAGGCACCAACTTTACTGTGCAGAGCCCACTTCTGTTGGGAAGTGCAGTCCTATTGTGGAGTGCAGTCTATTGCATTGAGCATGCAGTCTTGCATGCACTTCTCCTGCTCCCCTTTCTTGTGCTCCCCTTCTGTTCTCCCTTTCTTTCTCCCAGGGACTGCATGGCTCCTCATATAACAGAGCACAAAAGTGGCATTCAGCCACACATGCATGATACAATAAGCTGAAGTGTGTTTACATATTTTCTAAGTCTAGGATCCTATTCCTAGCCATGGGCCTAGATCACAGCCAGACCTTGGACCAGGCAGACCTTGGGCCAGTTAGGCCTTGGATCAGCTAGGCCTTGGTTAACAGCCAGACCTCAGATCACAGTGAGACATTGGGCCAGTCAGGCCTGGCGCCCAGAACCCAACCAAGTGTTTTCAAATCACATCTCATAAACTCTTTATTTTGAATATTTCACCAGTGATGCATTGGCTGTTAAAGACTTCCCTCTCCATAGTAGTGGCCTAAGGTCTGCATACATGAATTGTGCGGGAGTCCCACCTGAAGTCATTAAGAGTTATGCTCAAAATGACTCAGCATTTTTGCTACAATACAGCAAAATGGCGGGTGCCATTTCCACTGCTCTAAAGTAGTTTCCTCAAGCAAATACAGCCTCCAAATTTCAACGCAATTAATGTGAGACAACAGCTCCCATTGCCTTCAAGCAGGTTGCCTGACCACAGATGAAACATCCGGCAGGTTAACTCATGACAATTTTATGGTAGCCTACACCACTATCCTCAGGCAAGTTTTCTCACGTAGACATGACTTTTGGATTGAAGATCAGTTAGCCGCCTGTCTTGGCCATACTCTGTTTCACAAGGACTCTCCTTTTCTCAGTGCTTATGTAAATTTTACTAAAAAATGTAGAAGTGTAACTCAAAAGTCAGCACCAAACCATCACTCCAATGTCATGCTATCTCTCTGTGTGATGCCCTCAGGCCAATCTCTTGATGATCATGTGAATTCTGCGGAAAAGCCACGTGAATACTGCTATATTCACTCTTTTTTTGAAAGAGATTCTCTGGTGAGTTCCATCACATTTTCTTCTGCTGGCCTAAACCAATGGTTTTCAGAACACATTGAAGGAAATGCCTCAATGTCAGTTTCTCAGCTTTCTTTCTATGGTGGTTAAGCCAGTCCCTCCCAGAATTTATAGTCTGAGGTTTGCTATAGAGAAGTTCTGAGGCAGCTGTTCTTTCCACCAGGAAGGGGTATCCTCACAACGACTCAACACTTTTCCTACACTACAGCTAAATGGTGGCTGTTTTTTTCCACTGCTATCCAGTCTCTTCCTCACAGCACACTCAGCCTCCAATTATAAATGTGGTCAATATGCGACCGCCACCTCCACTACCATAGAGCAGTTTTCCTGACAACAGACAAAACCTGAGGCAAATTAACAATCATTGACTGGTGCATATACCATTGATCTCAAGTAAGTTTTGTAATGTGGACACAACATTCAATTGGAGGTCAGTTAGGAGGCTGTCTCAGTCACTCTCTGTTATACATGCAGACTAATGTTTTCTCAGTGTTTATGTGAATTTTCTCAAGTGATATACACTTGTCATTCCAAAGGGAGCACTACATCATCCCCATCTGTCACACAATCTCCCTGTGTTTCATACAGGCCAGTCTCTTGATGGACACCAGATTTCCACCAGCACTCATGTGATCCTTTCATGACTCCCTTGGGGCCATACTTCCAAAATTAACACTGTCTAATTTTGAACAGACTAGGCTAAGGAACTACTCACACTACCATCATCCTAGACCCTGTGACAGAAATTAATGTGCAGTGCATGGCCCACAGATCAAAGCTGTTGACTCTTACAGAAAAGATAGGAGACTTCCATTTAGGTAACAATACTGTCCTCCTTGTAAATGATGTAGACTGTAGACCTGGACCCATGACACAAATCTGGTTTCTTCCTAACACTAATATAATGGAGCCCCAGTCTAAAGCCAAAAAAAACCTGTCATCATTGAAAATTAGAATATTGGAGACCGTAAACCACTAGGCCACCTTTCTTCTGGTAACAATATCTTTCTTGAAGAACTAGAATCTTGGCTCCAAGCCTAGACTTTTGTTAAGAGTGAGAGTGGCGACTTTACCTTGTGGTTATAATTCTTCACCTATTCTAGGAGGTCGAGCTGAGAACTCGGGCCACAGCATTTCTTCTGTCTTTTCCTAATAGTGACTGAAGTGCTGTCCTGGGCCCATGGTTCTTAGCCTTTCATCTGAATGAATGCCGATTGGTGTCCTAGACCCACAGCAACAAGGCCATCATTATGCAAAGGAAACTAGAATGGAAACTTAAGCCTCTGACACAAAGGCTGGACTCTCCTCACAGGAATTAGAGTGAAGGCCCAGGTTCTCAAGTTCAAGACCAACTAATTTATAACATACTTAATGAAACAACTACTCATACTACACCCAAGGTATCCCCTGTGAAGAGAAACTAATATGGAGTATATGGCCCAGAAAAAAAACTCTCTTCTCAGAACAAAAAAAGAATGGAGGCTGCCTTAATACCAGCAACACTGTCTTCCCTTGAGATGATGTGGAGTGGTGACATAAGCAAAAGGCACAATGCCTGTCTTTCCTAACGAAACTACATGGGAGACTGGGACCCAAGCCACTCAGCTTGTCCTGTCGGTAAACTAGTAGAAAGGAGAACTTAACCCACAAGGCAAGCCTGTCCTCAGGTAAGAGAACCTTATCTAGAGACATAGGACCTTGTCTCCTGCCTGGGTTTTTAATCAAGAACCAAAGTACTGACCTTGTTTTAAATTCCAATCCCTTCCCTTATTTCCAAGAAGTAGAGCTCAAAAATTGGCCCATAGGGTTTCCTCTGTCTTTCCCTAACAGAGACTGAAGGAGTGGTGTGAGGCCACAGTTCCAAGCCTGTCATCTGTGAACAAATGTCATGTGGAGTCCTAGGCTCACAGTAAAAGCCTTCTTTATGGAAGAGAAGCTAGAATGAAGACTGTGGAAATCTGCACCAAGCCTAGACCTCATGAAAGAAACTAGATGGCTGCCCCAGGCCCATAACGTCAAGATTATCTAATTGGTAACAACATCCAGACTGAAGATCTAGGCCCACAACACCCAGCCTGGGCCTTGCTATCAAAAACTCTTGTGGAGACCTTAGCCTAGAGAACCAAGCTGTCATCTCTTAGGAGGAGGAAGAATGGAGGACTTGGTTTGTGACTTCAAGACTATCCTCCCTTTAAAGCATTTATAATAGAAATTTATACCATTGGCACCAACTTTGTGTCATGTTAACAGCACATTCAGCACAACTTGGTTCCACGTCACCAATTTTCCCTTATGACAATTATTGAAAGGCGACCTTAACTTATAGCGCCAAGCCTTTCTCCTAGTAAGACAAGGTAGTTTGGGAACTAAGAAACTGGACACATAGCCTGGACTGTTCTTTCAGGAACTCGACTGTGAAGCTTGGAATCATGGCCAAGCATTGCTCCTATTTCCAGGTAATAGAATAGAGATCTTAGCCTGCAGAATTTAGCCTAACTTTATATAAAGTTACTTGGCATGAGGTAACAAGATTGTCTTGGTAGGAATAAAAAAAGGCCATAGAAGTCCATGGCATAATACCCATTCGTCTGCCCATATCAGGGGAATTAGAGTGGATGTTTGAAAACATGACACCATGCTGGTCTCTTTTACAAAGTAAACTCAATTGGAAAATGTTTCACACACTCAAGCCTCATTCATTCTAAGAAGTAGAGTGAAAACCTATGCCCACAGCAAGAAGAATAGTCACCTGGTAGACTTACAATTTCCGCAGGGTCTTCCTTGACCCCCATGTGAATCCGTGAGGTGTTCATGTGACTGCCACATGGTTCCCTAGTGATTGCTACGTTATTTTCAGGTGACTTACACCTTATTCTTCTTTCCCTATCCTCAACCAAGTGTTTTCAAAACACATCTCATAAACTGCTTCATTCCAATGTTCATCTTTGATGCATTGGCCATTAAACATTTCCAACTCGAAAGTAGTGGCCTATGTTCTGCATCCAAGAATAGTATGGAAGTTGCATTTGAAGCTGTTGAGTTATGCTCACAATGATTCAGCATTTTTCCTACAAAGAGCAAACGGCAGCTGTTGTTTCCAAGATTCTAAAGCAGCTCCTCACGCAGACTCTGCCTCTAAATTTCAATGTGTTTAATGTGTGGCCGCCGTTCCATTGACTTCCAGCAGGTATTCCAACCCCAGATGACTGATCAGACCAGTTATCTAATGATTATTTTCTAGTAGCCTACACACTGCTAGCCACAAGAATGTTTATTCATGCAGACGTGACATCTCAGTTGAAGAGTTTTGAGGTGGCTGTCTCGCCATGTACCAATGCACACAGACTATCCTTTTCTCAGGGTTTATGTTAATATTAACAAGGATTGTAGAAGTGTATCTCAAAAATGAGCCTCATACCATCACCCCACTGTCACGTGATCTCCCTGTGATGCCCTCAGGCCAGTCTCTTGATGGTCACGTGATTCCTGCTGGCAGCCAAGTGAATGCCTGATTTTCCATAGTACATGCTACGAGGTTTTCAGGTGACTTCCACTCATTTTTGTCTGCAGGCCTAAAACCAAGGGTTTGCAGAACATGTTGAAGCAACTGCCTCAATGTCCATACCTTAGCTTTCTTTCCATGGTCGTTAAGCAAATCCCCTCAGAATTTGTAGCCTGTGGATTGCTATAAAAGAATTCTAAGGCAGCCGCTCTTTCTGTCATGAAGAGATATCCTCACAATGACTCAGCATTTTTCCTACAATACAGCAAAATGGCAGCTTTGTTTTCACCGCTATCCAGTCACTTCCTCACAGCAGACTCAACATCCAAATTTCAACGCAGCCATTGTGCGACCACCACCTCCACTGCTGTAAAGCAGATTTCTTGACAAACAGACAAAAGCTGAGACGAATGAACAATCATTGTCTGGCCACATATATCACTGATCTCAAGTAAGTTTTCTAATGTGGGCATGACTTTCTATAGGAGTTCAGTTAGGAGTTTTTGTTGGGCACCTTCTGTTACATACAGAATAATGTTTTCTTTGGTGTTTATGTGAATTTTCCCAAGTGATGTGAAACTGTAATATGAAAGTGAGCCCCACAAAATCTCCGAATGTCATGTCATCTTCCTGTGACTCACACCAACCTGGCTCTTGATGGTAATGTGATTTCCCCAATGCAGTAATGTGAACACGGCCTAATTCCCATGGGATTGTCACTTAACCATGTTATGATTCCCGTGGGGCATGCTCCCAAGGATAAGATCGTCTAATTTTGAACAGACTATGCTAAAGACCTATGGACACTACCAAAAACTTAGACTCTGTGGATAGAAACTAATATGTAGTGAATGGCCCACAGATCAAATCTGTTTGCTCCTACAGAAGATAATGGAGCCCTTCGTTAATAGTACGAGTACTGTTCTCCCTTCAAATGATATAGGCTGCAGTTTAGGAACCATGATATAAATCCAGTTTCTTCTTAGCAGAAATACAACAGAGCCCTGGTCTAAATCCACAAAGTCTGCCCTTGTTGAAATCTAGTGGATTAGGCAGCTTAAACCTCAATGCCAGCTTTTCCTCTGGTAAGAAATTCTTACTTAGAGAACTAGAACCTTGGCTCCATGCCTAGACTTTATGTTAGGTGACAGTATGATGACCTTGGCTTGCACTTCTAATTTCTTCACCTATTTTAAGAGGTAGAGCTGAGAACTTGTCCCTCTACATTTCTTCTATCTTTTCCTAACAGAGACTGAATTGATGGCCTGGGACCACAGTTCTAAGCCTGTCCTCCCTGAACAAATGTTGAGTGGAGCCCTAGGGCCACAGAAAAAAGTTTGTCTTTATACAAGGGAAACTAGAATGCAGAATTAGGCTAATGACAGTAAGCATGAACTCTCCTCACAGGAACTAGAGTGCGGGCCCAGGCTGTCTCATTTATAATACACTAGATGAAAGACTTACTCACACTACACTCAAGATAGCCTTTGTGAACAGAAACTCATGTGGAGTGTATGACCCATAAACAAAGCTGTCTTCTCTCAACAAAAAGAAGAATGAAGGACTCTATTCATGCCAGTAATACTGCCTACTAGAAATGATGTGGGTGACATGGGCCCAAGGTACAAAGCCTGTCTTTTCCTAAATATAAATACAAGAAAGATTAGTTTCCAAGGCCCTAAGCCTATCCCCTCTGAAAACTAGTAGATAGGACAGCTGAACTCACAGGACAAACCTGAAATCTGCTATGAGAATCTTAACTTGAGACCTAGGACCTTGTCTCTGGCATAGAGTTTGAATCAGGAACTAGTGTGATGACCTTGGTTAGCACTTTCAATCCCACCCCCTATTTCCAGGCAGTAGAGCTGAGAAATTGGCCCATAGAATTTCTTTTCTCTTTTCCTATCAATTTCAGAAGCACTGGCATATGCCCATGGTTCTAAGAGTGTCCTCTCTGAATGAATATCAACTGGAGTCCTAGACACACAGCAACAAGCCTTCTTTATGGAAGAGAAATTAGAAATGAGACTGTGGAAATTGGTACCAAGCCTGGACCTCCTAAAAGGAACTAGTTGGCAGCCTCAGGCCCACAAGGCCAAGACCATCCAATTAGTAACAAAGACCAGACTGAAAACCTAGATCCACAACACCCAGTCTGGCCCCTGCTACCAGAAACTCTTATGGAGACCTTGGCCACAAACCAAGCTGTCCTCTCCTAAGAGGAGGAAGAACAGATGACTTGGTTCATGGCTCCAAGACTGTCTGCCCTTTCAAGTATTTACAATTGAAATTAGGATCGATGGCACCAACCTTGTGTCATGCAAACAGTCCATTCAGCGCAACCTGGTCCCACATCATCAATTTTTCCCTTTGGCCAATTATTGAAAAGTGACTGTAACTTACAGCAACAAACCTTTCCCTTGGCAATAGAAGGTAGTGTGTGCACTTAGAAACTTGGCATAAAACTTGAAGTATTCTCTTAGTCACTCTACTGGAGAGCTTGGAAACATAGCCAAGCACTGTTCCTATTTCCAGGAAGTAGTGTGGAGACCTTGGCCCAAAGACTCTAGCCTAACTTTTCTTAAAGAAACCTTCCTTATATGGAGGACTTGGCACACAGTAACAAGACCATCTTGGTAGAATAAAAATGTTGAAAGAAGTCCAAGACCCAGGACCCAGACCTCTGCCCAGATCAGTGGAAGTAGAATGGATATTTGGAAACACACCATGCTGTCTCATTTTCAAGGTAAAGTCCAGGGGAAAACATTTCCAACATACTCAAGCCTGGTCCATTCTAATGAGAGGAAAATCTATGTCCTGAGCAATGAGGCTAATCACCAGGTAGGCACACAATTCCCACGAGGTCTTCCTTGACCCCATGTGAATCCCACGAGGTGTTCAGGTGAACCCCCATGATTCCCTAGTGATCGCTATGTGAATTTCTTTTGACTTCCACCTTATTCCTATTCCTCTATCCTCAACCTAGTGTTTTCAAAACACATTTCATAAATTGCTTCATTTTCAATATTTCAGTTTTGATGCATTGGCCGTTAAGCAATTCCTTCTCAATAGTTGTTGTCTTAGGTTTATATTCAAGAATAGTGCAAGATTTGTACTTGAAGCTGTTAAGAGTTATGCTCACAATGACTCAGAATTTTTGCTAAAATATAGACAAATGGTGGCTGTAGTTTCAACCACTCTAAAGTAGCTTCATCATGGCAGATTCTGCCTCCAAATTTCAATGTTGTTAATGTGTGACAGCCACACCCATTGCATTCAAGCAGGTTGCCCAACCATGCAGGAAATCTCAGGACTATTATCTAACAATCATTGTCTAAGAGCCTACACCACTATCCTCCAGCGTGTTTATTTATGTAGGCATGATCTTTCGACTGAAGGGCAGTGAGGTGGCTGTCTCAACCATATTCGGTTACACACCAACTCTTCTTTCTCAGTTTTGATGTGAATTTTACCAAGGACTGTAGAAGTGGATCTCAAAGGGAGTGCCACACCATCATCCCAATATCACTTGATCTCCATGTGATACACTCAGGCCAACCTCTTGATGGTCACATGATTCCTGTGGACAGCCACGTGAATGCCATGAAATTTCCTAGTACTTGCTCCAAGATTGTCAGATGACTTCCACTCATTTTCCTCTTCTTGCCAACATGAAGGTTTTTCAGAACATTTTGAGAGACCTGCCTCATTATCAATATCTCAGCTTTCTTTCCATGTTTGCGAAGCCAGTCCCTTTCAGAATTTGTAGCCTGTGGATTCCTATACAGAAATTGTGAGGCAGCTGCAATTTCCGCCATAAAGAGGTATCTTCACAATAACTCAGCATCTTTTCTACAATATAACAAAATGGCAGCTTTGTTTCCACCACTATTCATTTACTTCCTCACAGCACACTCAGCCTCCAATTTTCAACACAGCCATTGTGCGACCACCACCTCCACTGCCTTAAACCAGGTTTCCCGACAACATACAAAAGCTAGGCGAATGAATGTTCATTGTCTGGCTACATATACCACTGAACTCAAGTAAGTTTTCTAATGCAGACATTGACATTCGATTGGAGGACAAATAGGAGTCTATCTCGGGCACCTTCTGTTACACACAGACTAATTATTTTTCAGTTATTATGTGAATTTTCCCAAGCGATGTGGAACTGTAACACAAAAGTGAGTGGCACCCAATCACTCAAAGTCCTGTGATCTTCCTGATTTTCTCACCCGCCAGTCTTTTGATCATCTTGTGATTCCCTCAATTCAATCACATGACCCTGTTGCGATACCCTCTGGGCCATGATCCCGAGGTGAAGATTGTCTAATTTTTAACAGCCTATGCTAAAGACCTATGCACACTACAAACAACCTAGACCCTGTGAACAGAAACTTATGTGCAGTAAAAGGTCCACAGATCAAAGCTCTCTACTCATAAAAAAGAAAGGAGACCTCCGTTCAAGGTACCTGTACTGTCCTCTGTTCAAATGATGTAAACTGGAGACCCACGCCCATGGCACAAAGCTTGTCTCTTCCTAACTCTAATATAGTGGAGCCCTGGCCTAAAGCCACAGAGTTTGTCCACATTGAAAACTGGAAGATTGCACAGTTTAAACTGCAAGGCTAGTCTTTCCTCTGGTAAAGATTTATTACTTGGAGGACTAGAACCTTGCCTCCAGGCCTGGATATTCTGTTAGGTGCAAGAGTGGTGACCTTGGATTGTACTTTCAGTCCCTTCACCTTTTCTAGGAGGTAGAGCTGAGACCATGGCTCTCAGCATTTCTTATGTCTTTTCCTAACAGAGACTGAAGTGGTGGTTTGTAATCCAGAACAAATGTTGCATGTATCATAGGCCCACAGCAACAAGCCTGTCTTTATGAAGCTTGCAAAAAGTAAACTGGGCTATTGTCCATCATAAGTGGGCAGCGGACCTCCTGACCCCTGCTTTCTGTCTTCTTTCTTTTCTCAATCTCCCACCATTCCCACTCAGGTTTCTTTTTCAGGGCTGCATTGGATGTGGCAGGATTTACCACTTGCTGGACATGGCAGGTGGTGCCCAAACAGAGACTTGAGTCTGGGAAAACTTGTAAATACAGTCAAGTGAGGAGATACTCCCTCAGGAAAGGGCACACAAAAGAATAAAGGAGGAGGGAGAATGCAGAGAACAGCCTGGTAGAATTTAGGAAAACACGAGTGTTAACAAATTTAAGATATTAAAGGAAAAATAAGGAATTGTCTGTTATAATCAGGAGTAAAACATGGGGGCAATTAGGGTCAAAGGACTGTAGTATTTATGTACAGATGCTTAAAACTATGCTTAAGACTCGGGCATGCAGTGTGCACTCAACAGATTCAGCATTTTTTAGATTTTATACAGGGAACTTGTACCTGGTTTCCAGATGAAGGAACAATGAATTTAGAAACATGGGAAAAGGTTGGAGTGTGCTTAAGGGAATGTTTTTCAGCTGAAGGACCTAAAGATTTTCCTATACCACCTTTTGCCTTATGGGGATTAGTAAGGGATACTCTTGATCCTGCATCTTCTGCCAACTTCCTGCTATAGTACAGCAATTAAAGAGCACAGTAGAGGGTTATGAAGCTTTAAAGAAAGCTGTGCCTTTTGCCCCTCCTTTAACTGAGGAGCCTTTATAACCAGAGTATAAGCAGGAATTAGAAACAGAAATGTCACTCAGCAGAGTACTCTGATGAGGATAGTTCTGATGAGGAGGAAGAGTCTGCCACAGGATTGGTCGCAGCTTTGGCAAAATTATCTTGTGGAGCACCACCTGTGACTATTCCTGAAGTTCCTTCCTGCAGTTCCTTCCTCCAGGTCCAAGCCTAAGAGAAATACTGTTACTTTGTAATATCTAAAACTTTATGTTCTTCCATACAACAGGGATTGCAAACAGCCAGAGAGCAAGAAGAAGATACTGGGGGATTTCATGTGTTTCCAGTCACTGAGAGACAAGTAAATGAACAAGTTATTAGAGCACATTCTGCTACTCCTTGTAAGACACTTAAAGAACTAAAACAGGCTTATCCTACATGTGGGCCTACAGTACCTTTTGCTTTGGCAATACTTGAGGGTTTTCAGAATGAAGCTATAAAAGTGTAAAAGTACATTTTAGTAACATCTTCCTTATTCACATCTCCCCCCTTTCCTTCGGCCATGACTACTTTGGAAAATATGTTGTTATGGGTTAATGGTTGGTATGGGTTAATGGTTGTTATGGGTTAATAATATCAATTCCTCAGTAAGCTAGTCCCAAGGACAGGACAGAGAGTGATGTCTTCAGGTGCCAGCTGCCTGGGAGAAAATAGCTTCCAAGGCTCCCAAGAAGAGAAACAAAAACAATGTTGCTGCCGCAGTACAGATAACCAAACTGTCCAATCAGACACTAACAGCCAACCTCTGCTTCTGTAATCTGCTTGCTTGCATAATCAAAGCCCACCAAGGTATATTTTGAGGCTATATAAGCTGACCCCTATGGAGGCTCAGGGCTGATTCTCTAGTGGGGAGAGTTAGTCCCCGGCCGGCTAATAAAGACTCATAATTAATCTTAATTGGCTCTGTGGGTCTTAGATTTGATCATGCCACAACAAAGCCTTGCCTCACAGTGATTGGAAAATGGTTGTTAATTAGGAGGAGATTATTTATTGTGGAAGAGTGAATGGTATGACCTCAGTGAACAGCAAGCAAGGCGTAATGCTGCTCACAATATTCCTATAAGTGTTGAAATGTTAACTGGAGAATATTTAGATCTCATGTAGCAGGTGAAGTATCAGGTTCATGTATATCAACAGATTAATATCTGTGCCATGAAGGCTTGGCGTAGCCTTCCTACTTTTGGGACTAAATTGGAGAAATTGAGTAGTGTAAGACTGGGTGCTGATAATTAGACCAAAATTTTGTTTCTCACCTCTTGCAGGCTGTGTCTAGGACAGTATCTGATGCTGAAGCAGGGAATATAATAGCGAAGCAACTTGCTATGAGAATGCTAATAAACTTTGTCATGAAGCATTAAGACCTTACAGAAAGACTGCCAATTTGTCTGATTTTATTAGAATTTGTTCAGATATTGGACCATTGTATGTACAGGGAGCTTCCCTGGCTGCTGCCCTAACTCAGTCTCTAGATAATGTAGGGGGGCCACAGGAGAAGGTAATGAAAGGTGGAGGAAGTTGTTTCAGATGTGGTAAAATTGGACATTTTGCAAAAGAATGTACCACCAGGAGTTTAGAGGTTCTGGAAGTAAACCGATATTATATGGTTGAAGGACAAGTTAATCAACACTGCCTGGAGTTTGTCCTCAATGTCAAAGAGGATTACAATGGGCCAGTGATTGCAAGTCTATCTATGATGTTCAAGGAAACCTGATTCAGGGAAATGGACTCTGGGGCTGGCCCCGGCCTCGTCAAATACTGGGAGCACTAACTACCAGTCCTTCAGTGATCCTGACACCCAACACGGAGCAGCTGTCTTAAATAAGCCCAGAATTCAACTCTGTCACACTACTCTAGAAAATGCAGAACTGGGCCTCAGTCCCACCACCCGATACATATTAACCAATAAAATGGGGCCACAAGCATGGATGTGGGATTCTATTCCTCCTAGAACAGTAGGTCTTATTTTAGGAAGAAGTAGCATGATGATGAAGGAATTACTGATGAAGATTATACAGGGGAAATTAAAGTGATGGCTCAAACTGTACAAACTATTATTCAAATATTGTCAACTGATAGAATTGCTCAATTAGTACTTATTCTTCATGTAAAGTCTGGAAAAATATTAAGTTCTAGGGAGAGGGGAAAATCTGGATTTTGTTCTCAGGTGTTTTTTGGATCCAGGAAATTAAACGAGAGGCCTACAATGACTATTGATAGAGGGAAAAATGTTTTCTGGTCTTTGAGATACTGGAACTAATGTATCAGTTATTGATGATAAACATTGGCCTTCCAACTGGCCCACTGCTCCAGCTTTAACTGAGCTGCAAGGCATAGGACAAGCTCAAGGACCATTATAAATTTCAAAGACGGACGGATCCTGATGGTCAATAGGGTTCCTTCCATCCTTATGTGCTTTCTGGTCTGCCTGTTAATTTATGGGGAAGAGATGTTCTGTCACAGCTAAAAGTTATGATTTTTAGTCCAAGTGCTCAAGTTTCTAATATTATGTTTAGACAAGGTTATATCCCTCTTGGTAGACTAGGGAAGGAGCAACAAGGCAATATACAACCTATGCAAGGCCATCCTAAATATGATAGCTCTGGGTTAGGATATCAAAATTTGTAACTGGGGCCTTGGTAGCTCCTGCCACCCCATGTAAGATTACAGCTAGAAAAATATCTTGGAAGTCTGATGCTCCCGTTTGGGTAGATCAATGGCCCCTAACTCAGGAGAAATTATCTGCAGCCCAGCAGCTAATTAGTGAATAGCTTGAAGCAGAACATACTGAGCCTTTTATTAGTCCTTGGAATACTCCTATCTTTGTCATTAAAAAGAAATCAGGGAGCTAGAGGTTATTACAGGACCTCTGGGCTGTTAATTCAACTATGAAAATCATGGGTGACACTCAACCTGACCTCCCTACTCCCACTATGATTTCTTGGAATTTTCATCTTATTATTATAGATTTGAAAGACTGTTTCTTTACTATGGCATTAGATCCTGAAGACAAAAAGCGTTTTGCTTTTTTATTCCTTCACTTAATTTTAAGGAGCCCATGAAGAGTTATCAGTGGAAAGTTCTTCCACAAGGTATAGCTAGCAGTCCTACACTGTGACAAAATTTTCTTGCTTAAGCAGTGTTGCCAATTAGAGAAACATTTTCAGACTCCTATATTACTCATTATATGGATGACATTTTGCTTGCACATACAGAGGACAGATTACTGCTGCATGCTTATGCTGAATCACAGGTATCTTTACAGAACTATGGTATTTGCATTGCACCAGAGAAAGTGCAAAGGTCTGCACCTTTTTCTTATTTGAGAACTATGATTTTGCAATGTACAGTTAAGCCACAAAATGTTCAAATTTGATTTGACCCATGAAAATCACTTAATGATTTTCAAAAACTACTTGGAGATATTAATTGGCTTAGACCACAGTTAAAAATCACCACAGGACAGCTGCAGCCTCTGATATATTGAGAGGGGGATCTGATCCTTCTTCTCCAGAGAGTTAACTCTTGCTGCAAAATAAGCTTTACAATTAGCAAATGAAGCAATACAAAAAACACAGGTCTATCGTATAGATCCCTCTCTGTCTTTGTTACCAGTAATCTGTACAACTAAGCCCCTACCAACTGGGATTATTTGGCAGAGATCAGGCCCAATAGAGTGGCTGCATTTATCAAATTCTGGTTCAAAGGTTCTTAATCCATATTATGAGTTAATTGCTGTCCTTATAGATGAGGGTTGCACCCAGATGTGACAGCTCTTAGAAAGAGATCCTGTTGCTATAATTATTATTCTTTATAATTATTCCTTATAATCAAAAGCAGCAAGCATGGCTAAATTCAATTCATTGTCTTTATCATTAGCTCAATGTAATACAAATATTGATTGTCATTATTCACCTGATAAGCTGATACAGTTTTTGCTATAAACACCTATAATATTTCCAAAGGTGATTTCCCAGGTACCTACCCCTAAGGCCGTTAGTGTCTTCACAGATGGCTCCAGCAATGACATTTCTGCAGTATATACTCCTACTCAGACTTATTCAAAACAGACTAATATGACCTTGTCTCAGAGAACTGAATTGTTGGCTTTATTTGGGCTTTAGAACTGTTTCTACAACAACCTGTAAATATTTATTCAGACAGTGCCTATTTATACACTGTAAGTCAAGTTATTGAAACTGCCTTTATTGGGCATACAGCAGATGAGAGTCCCATTTATTTATACATCTTCAAAAGCTTATTCAAGCTAGGAAAGAACTATGTTTCATTGGACATATATGAGCACATTCACAGCTCCCAGGGCTACTAGCTGAAGGAAATAAACATGCTGATAATGCTACCCATGCTGATAGAGCTATCCCTATTTATCATTTTCTAGTTGCTGTGCTCTGTACTTCTACACAGCTATAGAAAGTCATCAATTACATCATCAGAACTCATCTGCCCTACGGAAGCAATTTGGACTAACTAGAGAAAGTGCTCATCAAATTGTTAAACGAGGTCATCAATGTCAAATTCATTTGCCTGTTCTTTAGGGGACTCATCTAATCAAATATGGCAAATGGATGTTACTCATGTTCTGTCTTTCTGACATACTCCTTATATACCTACTACTATAGATACTAGTTCTGGATTTATTTTCACTACAGTTCATTTGGGGGAAAGCACTAGTCATGTAATTAGTCAATGCTTGCAAACATTTGCAGTCCTAAGCAAATTAAAACTGACAATGGACCTGGGTATACTAGTAAGACATTTCAACAATTCTGTCATAAATTTCAAATCACACATATAACAGGTATACCTTATAATCCTCAAGGACAAGGCATTGTAGAATGAGCTCATTGCACCCTCAAACTTCAAATACTAAAACAAAAAGGAGGAGTCAGCCCCATAACTCCTCAGGATATCTTAAACCATGTACTTTTTACTTTAAATTTTTTGAACACAGATGATGATGGTTGAACAGCTGCAGAATGGTTCTGGTCTCCTTCAGGGACTCCATGAACAGTAGTTCATTGGAAAGATATTTTAACTAATGAATGGTATGGCCCAGATCCCATTTTACTATGGCGTCAGGGGCATGTTTGTGTTTTTCCTGAAGGTGCTGATGGACCTCGCTGGCTGCCTGAAAGGCTGGTTAGACATTGTGAAGATGGCAGATGTCTAAGATCTGGAGAAGCTCATCCCTCCCCTGAAGCATCTAAAGATCACTCCTCCGGTAGTAGTCCACAGTTCAGAGAGAGGGACTCGGAGGGCACATAATCTCACATGGGGGGATATTGTTATGGAAGAATCCAAAAGCTCCAAAAATCAGACCAGCAAAAAAACAAGCAGCAACTCAGAGAAAAAGAGAACTCAGTTTTATTACGTGTGGTCCCAGAGGAGTTAGTGTTCTGAAGATCTGGACAGTGGGCTCAGTAGAAGCATCTCTTTATACAGGAAAAAATTTATATAACCTGATTTGTCAGTGTGAACATAAACTGTTACATACAGCAGGGGTTGCTATGCAGATTTCAAATAGTAACATACAGAAGGGTGGGAGTTGCTATGGGCAACCAGTAAATACAGATTGTTACAGAGAGCGGGGAGGTGGTGAGTACAAAATGCTACATGAAGCGAGGGCTGCTAGAGTACAAACAATTACATTTGCAAGTCAAGCAAAGTGAAAGGGAGCTTTTGCAGGAGCCCCTTGCAGCAAACATTTTCTTAGAAAGCAGGCATATTTATAGAAACAGAGGAATGATTAGTCTTCAGTAAAAGTTCCTGAAATTTCCTCATCAATATTAAACATTTGACATCAGAAGAACAGGATATGGTTCGATGCCAAGGTTTGCCTATCACCCCTGACCGACTGTTTGTGGCCATGTTAGCTTTGCTCATAGCACAAGTAAGTATAGTCAAAGGGGACAACTATTGGATATATTATCCCATCCTCCTGTATTACATCCAGTTACTTGGGAAGATGTTAATGTACCTGTGTTTATAAATAATATGTGAGTTCTTGGGGGCCATTCTGATGTCCATATACAACCATAATGGGTAAACTTTAACTATTCATGGGTATCATCAGTTGCACCACTGTATGCGGGGACTCGTACTGGGGTTACAGGATGTTTGAGAATTGAATCTTATCTGAAAACAACCATTGCTACTCTCACTGTCCCATGAGACATGTTTAAATATTTGCAGCAATTACCTATTCTTGGACTTTCTAAAAATATCATGGAGGTGCCAGCAACGCATCTTCCTGGGGTACCTTATTGTCCCAATACTACATCAGTGGAGCTGAATGGATGGATGAAATGGCTAGAATGTGCTCGTCTTCTGCCTTCGGAACATCATATATCCGATGGCCACAGACTGTGTGTGATTGGTCTCATCACATTGTTGCTCAAAAGAGCTGGATGACACCTGGAGGGTACATAGCCTCTTTGATGACCACCCCGAAAGGATGCATTCAAAAGGACTTATGTTGAGCTTTTGCAACCTTGGACTTTGTTAATCTGTCTCATTCATCAGATTTGGACATCAAACATAGTCATGGGGTTTGAGCCTGTGTTGCCTATGTCTTTCTAATTGAATAATTACAAACAACTGCTGTAAATAGATTTCCTAACATATCTTGTGTCAATTGTAATCAAACTAATTGTGTAAGTCCTCACAACAAAGGGTCAGATCTATTGGATTTAAATCAACCAAGTTTCATAATGTTACCAACAAAATTGCAAGAGTCTTGGTATGATGGTAGTGGTGTACAAACTCTGTTAGAAATAAAATCTGCTTTGATTAGAGATAAGAGATTTATAGGACTTGTTATTACAGGACTAGTATCTCTTGTATCATTAATAGCTATCACAGTAACTGCAGCAGTAGCCTTATCACAAAGCATACAAAATGTTAATTTTGTTAATGAGTTGGCTTGTAATACTTCTATAACTATGAAAGCACAAGAAGATTTTGATTTAAAATTAGAAATTAAGTTGAATGCTTTAGAATCTGTCATTGTGCAATTAGGAAATGAAGTAGAAGCTCTGGAAAAAAAGTTTGTGCTGCCATGCCACTTATAAAAGGGTATAACTAATGTACTCTATAATCAATCTAAGTGGAATTGGCAACAAGTGCAATTACATTTACAAGGTATTTGGCATCAAAACAACTTGAGTTTAGATTTACATAATTTACATCAAGAGATTCTAGATATATAGACTGCAAAAGATACTATTATTAATCCAAAAGATTTAACTAAAGACTTATTATATAGTTTGCAAGGGTTAAATCCTTTAAATATGCTTAAACATACTTTTTGGATTTTAGCTGTAATTGTATGCTTACTTGTATTCTTCTGTGCTTTCTCAGTCAGCTGCTGGATTATCCAACAACTAACACAGCCTCAAATTGGTCTGCATTCACCGAAGCTTCAAATTAAAAGGAAAGGGAGAGATGTAGAGAGTGGTTTGTAATTTTGGAGAGCATTTTGTAAGCTGATAAGGTCCTTGCAGACTGTGAAGGCAACCAAGGGTTACTTCACCTCCACAAATTCCTCCAGAGAAGAAGATAGTACAAATATAGCCACCAGCAGATAGGTAAGCTGAAGGCCATAAGAAAATGTAGTCTTGAAGAAAGTAGAAGAAATGATGTTGCGATGAAGCTGCATAAGCCAGCAATTGTCCCTGTAAAAAAGCAGCTTGCAAAAAATAAACTGGGCCGTTGTCCATCATCAGTGGGTAGCAGACCTCCTGATCTTTCTGTCTTCCGCATTTTCTCTCTTCTTTCTTTTCTCAATCTTCCACTGTTCTCACTCAGGTTCATTTTCCAGGGCCACGCTGGACATGGCAGGATTTACCACTTGCTGGATGCGACATCTCAGAATTTATGTGAATTTTACCAAGGAATGTTAAAGTGTAACTCAAAAGTGAGTGCCACACCATCACCCCAATTTCATGTGATCTCCCTGTGAAGACCTCTGACCAGTCTCTTGATGTTCATGTGATTCCCTTGGGGCAGCCACAGGAAGGCTATGAGATTCCCTAGTTCTTGCTACAAGATTTTCAGGTGAATTCCAACTTGTTTTCCTCTGCTGGCCAAGGTTTTCAAAACACATTGAAGAAATTGCCTCAGTGTCAATACCTCAGCTTGCTTTCCACAGTTGTTAAGCCAGTTCCTCTCATAATTTAAGTCTGAGGTTTGCTATATCAGAATTGTGAGGCAATTGTTCTTTCCACCATGAAGAGGTATCCTCACGATGATTCAGCATTTTTCTTACAATACAACTAAAAGGTGGCTTTGTTTCCACTGCTATCCAGTTGCTTCCTCACAGCACACTCAGCCTCCAAAGTTCAATGCAGCCAAGATATGACAGTCACCTCAACTGCCTTAAAGCTGGTTTCCTGACAACAGAGAACAGCTAAGGTGAATGAACAATCATTGTCTGGTCACATATATCGCTGACCTCAAGTAAGTTTTCTAAATGCGGGCACGACATTTGATTGGAGGAAGGTTTGGAAGCTGTCTTGGCCATCTTCTCTTACCCCAGACTATTGTTTTCTCAGTGTTTATTTGAATTTTCCAAAGAGATGTGGAATACAATATAAAAATGAGGAGCACACAATCCACCAATGACACGTGATCTTCCTGTGACTCCCACTAGCCAGTCTTTTGATGGTCACATGATTCAATGCAGTCACTTGAATGCAATGTGATTCCTAAAGCGTGTTCATGTGATTGCTGTGTGATTCCCGTGGGACATTCATGTGAATATGGCATGATTCCCATGGCTGGTCTGGTGGCCATCATGGAATTTCAAAGGGACCTTTTTGTGACCAATTCCTGATTTCCTACTTACTGCCAAGAGATTTGTAGGTAACTTCCATGCCAATCTCTTTCACTGGCCTAAACCAATCTCTTGAGAAATCGTTTTAGAAACTGTCTCCACTTCAAAATATAACCTTTCTTGCATCGTCTGTAAAGCGATTCGCTCTCACATTAGTAGCCTAAAGTTTACTATACAAGAATACTGAGGCAACCACTCTTTCCACCCTTTGGCGATATCCTCATGTTGACTCAGTGTTTCCGCCACAATATATTAAATTGGTAGCAGCTGTGGACACTGCAGTCAGGTTGCTTCTTCATAACAGACACGGACAAATAATACAGTGTAGCATGTGGGCAACTGCTTCCACCACCTTAAAAGAGGTTACTGGACAACACATGAATTCTCAATTTTATTAATGATTGTAGCCTGGCCGCCTAACTGTTGTCTTCCAGTAAGTTTTCTCATGTAGACATGATCTCCGTGTGAAACTCTACTGTCAATGCTCCCCGGAAACGATGTGGAATCCTATGATCCACTAGAAGATGCAAGGCATTCCTTGAGGCAAACCCTGTAAAATAGATCATTGGGTCAATCAGACATCAAATGAAAACAGGGAGAGGAAGGTGACAGAGAATCAGCTGGTGGCTGCTGGGTGTTGCAAAGACTCTGAGCCCACTGCCAACTTATCTGGAATCCTCAAATGTTAAGGCCAGCCACTGGAAATGCAGATGTCCTCACACACCTTTTTTCAAGGTCACCAGAAATTCCACATGTGAAGCAAAAAAGGAAACAATGAAGTCTGAAGTAATCTTGAAGCAAAGGAAAGGTTCTCTATTGACTCCTGGGGAAAACGTCTGAGGGACACCACAGCCAGGTCCACTCCTCAGCCATCTGGGTCATGGACTAAGCTGTAGCCTCAGGTAGACAGGGCCTCCATTGGCCATCAATGAGACGTGTCAGCCACATCCTCAGGACAGGAGACTGTGGTCCTGACATGGATGCTGACCTGAGTAGGCTTCGGGCCACATGATGCTTGTGGGGAGGCAGTGCATGAAGCTCCATCCTAATGATTCTGGGGGCTGGTATGTAGGGTTGGGGAGATCTTATTGGGTGGATTTCTTTTCCTTACTTTGAAACTTTTGAAATTCACATTCTCAACTGAAGCACGGATGGATTCAAAGGTGATGTTGGTTTCAGGGGCACACCGTCTGAACGTGACAGTTCCATACAAAGTGTTCTCCGGTAGCAGTCCAGTGAACATCTGTCACCGAAAAAATGATCATAATGTGATTGAGAGGATTCTCCTCCTTTTTGACACCTGGTCTTCACACCCAGGCCCAAACAAATACTGACAGATGTCTCTGGAGGAACATATTTGACACATTCACACACTCTACCAGACATTGATTTTCTCCCAAATGACTCTTGAGGTGCACATGAGGCTTTGCACTCCAACTAAGTGGATGCACAATGTGCCCACATCATTAAACACAAGTGAAACCATATCCGACACTCAGCAATGTTCACAGAGGAACACGCATGAGGGCACTCACATATTTTCACATACTTGGATTTCACACAGCCACATCTTTATCTGAACTCAGTTCTTTAGAGATTGAGAAACATGAAACAGGTCCACCACACCCACAGCCAGCTGGGAAAATGAGGCAAGCCATGGCTGTACCTATTTGATAGAGACACATGAAGACCCAGAAGTCAAAGAGGACTTGCAGCCTGCCCCTCAAGTCCTCCAGAGCCATTTCTCTTCTGTGTGCTGCATGCCTGGGCCTAGCTTGGTTTCCTCAGCCCTCTGACTTACTGGCCTCTGGAGGAATGGGACTGTGCCTGGCAACATGTCTAAGAGGGGACTTGCCTTCCCAGGTGCTGGCCAGGCCTAAGAAAATATTACCCAAACCTCTGCCCCCAGGACCCAGTCTCTAGCTGCTCCAGCCAGGCTAGGCAGTGGGCTTGACAGCAGCCAAGATCCCAGGAGCAGTGTACTTGCTGGTGGTCCAAAGCCCTGCCATGGACAAACAGATTGTCCAAGGAGAGGGAGGTGGAGAGGGACAATGAGCCCCCTGTGTTGGATTACGTAGGTGAGGATCATGGCTATGTAGAGGGGATAAGGATGATGGTCAAATGAGAGAAGGGAGGGCAGTAGAATTGGCAGTAAGGGAGTACAGAATCGTGGAGGATGAAGGGAATGGGCTGCCTGGAAGTCGAAGACCCTGGGAGTGGACTTAGAAGCTGAGAGTAGAAGGAAATAGAATGGGGAATCTGCAAAAAGAGTGGGGCTGCTATGTCACAGGAAGACAGTGGAGGAAGGAAGGAGGAGAGAGCCCCCTGCCTGGCCCTAATCAATTTGATGGACAACAGCTGTAATTAATTGACAGCTCATCCTGGCTCCAAGGGGCGTTGATTGGCCAACTCACCTGTGCCAATCATGGGACTGAAGAAGCTGAACCCTTGTCAAGTCAACCCTTCCCACCCAGAGCTCCCCTCTGGGGATTCCAAGTGCCCTGAGTCTGGCAGGGACCAGTTTGCAGAAAAGCCAAGAGAGCTCAGAAGAGCTAGAGACAGAGAAGAAGCTCCAGAGGGAAGCGGGTGGCTCGTGTTCACATGCTGATCAGTCAAGAGGCCTAGGATGAGAGCATGAATAGCAGTGACCTGGACTCTCAGGACAGAGGTGAGACTGTCAGCATCCCTTAGGGATTTATGCAGGTGCTGGTTCTCTGCATGGGGGCTGGGCCATGACTTCTAGACCTCCCAATTCCAGGCCCTTTCCAGGCCACACACCCAGGGTGTTTGACATAACAAGGCCAGCTCTTGTCTTGGGACTTGTGTGAGACATGGTGACTTCATCCCTACCGCCATGCTGGCGGGTAGGTGGTGATAAGAGCCTCAACCAGGCCGTGGGCAGTGGCCCATTTCACTGCGAGTGTGGGATGCATGTGTCCTGAACTGAAAACGGCAGGTCAGGACTGCCGCATTCATCTGCGGCTCTATCAAGAGCAGACTGTTCCCAGAACCACCACTAATGTGTCACATCATGTCCTCCCCAGCCTCTGCCCTGGGTAGAACACAGGGATCAGCCCTCCACTCTCCACAGGCCCCAATGCTCCTGGAGACCCCAGGAGAACCAAGACTCAGGGTACCTGCCCTGTTCTCTGCCAGGGGGTCAGCCATTAGCTGCTAGCCGGCTGGGAGGCCAGCCTCCACTGCCACGCGTTGACCTCTTTGCCCTCCCTAATCATGGTCACATCTGCATTCTATGTGCCCAAAGGCCATAAGCTGTGCCCATTGGGCCAATGGCCAGTCCAGGCACCGGACTTCAGGCTGAGATGAGAGGTCCTGGATAGCCCTGGGAATTTCGAAGCTGCGTTCCACCTGGAACTCAGGCCTCTGCCACTTAGGAGCCCCTCTACTCACCCATTCATTTTGGGACTCGCCCATTCGAACCATCCCCCTCACTATCAAGGGAAGGGGGCTATGTCAGAACACCAGGGACAGGGCCCTTATGATTTTGCTCCCATGTAGACTTGAAAAGGAGAGCAAGACACTGACAGGCAAACAAACAAAAGCCAGTTCAGAACCTCAGACACGAGACCAGTGTGGATTAGAACTGAAAGACAGTAGGGGGGAATGGCATGTGTGTAAAGGAACTTAGCCTTTGGGAGATGATGACACACCAGGCAGCGGGTACTGAGCACCCCACGCAGGTATGGATGTTGGAGTAGAAGGCAGCGTAGTGCCCTTAACATGTGGGTAAGGGTGTTAAACCACACATTCCTGCTAGGTTTCATTGAGTCAAATGGACAGACCGAGGCAGGTTTGGAGGTGCCAAACCCTAGTTTGGCATTCTTGTGATGACAGATTTCTGGACACCCTGGAATGCTGTTTGGATTCAGTGGGATTATTTTCCATCCTGTCACGGAGCTGCCTAGCAAAGACCATTGGAGTCACCTAGTGCCATTTTGAAAGGAGCAGCAGTCCTGGTGCCTCAGTGTTTCCTGCGACCATGTTTGTCACCTTTCTCCTGTGTTTTGAATACCAGAAGTACTCCAAAGGAGATGTTGGCTCATTGAGAGCTGGAAGAGGGATAGGGTAATCCATTCTGGAACAGAGGAATGAAAAGTAGGAAAATGAAGAGGGCTGTGACACTGCTAACAGAGGGACACCCTGGTCTCTTTCTCAATAGCTTTCCAAAAGTTCAACCTTGGAGAAGAATGAACAACCTTGTTTATAACAAAGGGTACATGGGAGCCATTTGTTCAGTTTGCCTTGGGCTAAATAAGGTCTTCCAGGGATTCAGGCGAATGCCAACTTTTTCATATTCCTGCTCTGTCCAGGGGATTCCCTCTGACTGAAACTCTATCCTCATTGCTGCCCAGAAAAACCCGGATTCCTTAAGGGACAGTACAGGATGGGAGGCATTCCTCGAAGCAAACCCTCCGAAATGGATCATTGGGTCAATTCTGTTCAATGAGAAGGGGGGAGAGGGAGGGAGAAAGGTGCCAGAGAATTAGCTGGTGGCTGCTAGGTGTTGCAAAGTCTCTGGGCCCATTGCTGACTTGTCTGGAATCCTCAAATGTTAAGGCCAGCTACTATGTTAACAGAACTTTGAAATGCCAGTAGTACTAATTCTGCAAGTTGAAGTCACCTTCAAGAGAGCACATATTATTGTAAACTGTCAGATAATCCAAACCCTGCCTTGCTTTCTCCCACCTCCATGTCATCTTCCTTAAGTCTCCTCCTGATTCTAAATGCATAAAAGAAACCACAAACTGTTATTCTTGGCATATGTCCTCATGTGGCTGAAATGAACTTAAAAATATTATTTACAGGTTTGGATGTTTCTTATGTTGACACTCTTTACCATTAAATATTAATCTTTAAGCTTCTGTGTTATATGATCCTTAATTGTTACTATCTCTTGTTTCCACTGCTATATTGTTTTCAAGAGGAGGCATTTCCTGTTAGTTGTTTCTTTCTTTTGAACTGTGGTGGTATGGAATTTGTTAATCGAAAAATAAAAGGACAAAGTGAGTGACAACAAATGGTTGAGATTCAAAAGAATAGCTATTTTAGAAGCAATGATTCAGGCAGAAACCAAAATAGTGGGCTATGAGTGTCAGCTGGTGGTTGTTAGTGCCAATTCAGTGCCAACAGAAATCCCCAATTTAGGGTGTAGTGAAGAAGGAAACTTTACTCAATGCAAACAGCTTAATTGTGATACAGCATGGTTCTGAGAATAACATTGCTTTGTTACAGCTCAGCTATGAAACAGAATGGCTGTGGAGGGGCCCTGGGCAAGGCCCCTGTCCTGCTAGACAAGTTTGTTCCAGTCTGCTCTACTTGGCTCTGACTAGACCTCTTCATTATTTCAGCTGCATCTGGGGAAATGCATTCTTCAGTCTTCAACGGAAAGGGCAAGTGTGGTCCCTGAGCAAGAGGGGAGCTGACTTACACAGACAGAAGTCCTCACCCTTGGTCCCTGATGTAAGAACTCCAAATCCTTGCAGTTTGATTGGTCCAAAAAGCACTGTCTTGATTGGGCAGAACGGTGATGCTCTGATTGGTCAGTAAAGATGTTGCTCAGGATATAGATGTGCAGCTCTGATTGGATAGGGACTGTATCAGTCTTATTGATTAGAATAGGATTCCAGGAATTCCTTTTTAAGGATTGGCTCAGATGGCAGGAACACAGGGAATTTAGTTTATATGTCATTCTTTAGCTCCTGTGAGTTATAGTTTAAAGTATTTTTTTTTTAACCCATTTCCTTTGGTATGGACCTACAGTGAGGAAGGGGAAGGGGAAGATTATGTAGAGTGAAAAGGTACTGGCAGTTCTCAGCCTTTAATCTATAGGTTCCCCATGGTTTTAGCCATAGGGAATGACTCTTGGTGCCTGTTTCCCCTTCGCAGGTGAGGGGAGGATGGGTGGTTAGCAATTCCAATAGAAATCTTCCTTTGTTCTGAAGATGTATTCCTGGCCTGGCTGCAAGACTGTTCAGCTGCATCTGATTGTGGCTTGACATTTTTAATTCTCTTGCCTCCTCCCTACATTATTCTTATTCTTTGCTCTGTTTGTGGAGTATTACCCCTTTTTCAAAATAAAATTTCATTTTGACTCCAACTTTGGCATGTGTATTAAATTCTTTCTACACTCTCTGCCAAAGGGCTCTCTTCTTTCATTTCAGGGCTTGGTCTCACCACCCCTCCCTCCACCCCCCACTCGGGAATTTGCCCTGTCCTGCATCATTTCAAGGTATCCTTTTTCTCAGAGTCCACAGATGGTAAAGGCAAGTAGTATTTATGAGAAAGGGAAGAGGAATAATTATATGAATAGAAGGATTGCATTTCTATAGCTGCAGATTAGTTAACACAGTGATACTAATTCCAAAGAATGTGTTTAATTATCAGTCTGGTAGGCACGTCTGTCTTGTTATCTTTGCAAATAATTGTTTGGGGATACAGTGCTGCTTTAGTCCCAGTCCAAAGGGTATTTTGTCAAGTTTTAATATTCCAAAGGTTTGAGGAGTAAGACCTACAAGGCAGTTCCCCTGGGATAGCAGCTCAAACTCCACTTTAAAGTGCCTCTGTTTAGATTATTTTTTACACCTTTAAAACGATAAACAACTATCTACTGTTTGATTCGGCCCAAAGAATCGCATTGCTAATCATCAATGGTTTTATTGAAATGTTTGATTTTTATACCTTACCTTTTCATTAGTTCTTTTTAGCAATGAGACCAAAAGTGGGGATTAAAAGAGCAATGAAACAAAACACGAACCTCCAAAATGGTTCTCATTATGTCATCTCTGCGTGCCTAACATCAGGGCCAGCAGTCCAGCGGGCAGCCAGCCAATCAACCACCAGGCTGCAAACTCCAGCTAGCCAAGCTGCAGGCAGCGAGACGCCTTCCCATTCGGTTTCCGCTCCCGCCCCTCAACCGAGTTGCGTCCCCTTTCAGAGGGGCGGGGTCAAGGAAGTGCGCATGCGCGCAGCTTTCCCCTCGCCTTCCACATCCTTCCAACGTCTGGACTTAAATCCGGTGTCACTTAGAAGGCCGTGCTGGGTCCCGTTGAGAGTGGGAGGTGCTTGCCATCCGGAGGTGCAGGATTGTACCATCTAGACTGCTAGGCTTCCTGGTGATCATGGAGGAGCTCTCGGCGGAGGGTCTTGATGAGGAGGAGCAGCTGGTGAGAAGGCATCGCAAAGAGAAGAAGGAGTTGCAAGGTGATAGGGGGGAGTGGAACCCAGAAGTCTCGGGGCCCAGGGATGGGCGCGTGGCACGCCGGGGAATCTTGAGGGGCTTCTAATCTCCACTGTGCTAGACTTCCCCAAAGTAGCCAGTGGCCTGTTCCCTCCCGCCTCCCCTTCCCCGGCGGTCCCTTAATCCCCTAAATACTTTGTGGCTTCCTCTTCTCAGTGCACTGCGTTCTCCCGACCCCTAGCCGCCGCTCGAGTGCTGTTGTCTGAGAACGCCTCCACGCCACCGTGGCGGACCCAGACCGTTCCACCTCCTTTCCCAGTCTCCTTTTCCCATTCTTGCCCCAGTTACCCACACTTGGCTCTAACGGGTGCTTTTTGAAATACTTTACCTCAATTTTGAGGACCCAGAAGGGATATTTGAAAGATGTAAAAATTTCATTTTTTTTCTCCTACGACAGCATCGTCATGATTATGTTAATAATTTTTTTTTTTTTTGGTGGTGGGGGGGAACAGGGGGAAATCTCAACTTCATCTGGGCTTTTCTCTGTAATTGATTGTTATGTAATTACTCTTGATTACATAATTTTTGTATGTCCTCTCCCCTTACCATCCCCTTCTTGTTCTTATTTCGTTTTTCCTTTAACCTGTGGGGTTTTGGTGGCTTTTCAGCCAAAATTCAAGGTATGAAGAATGCTGTTCCCAAGAATGACAAAAAGAGGAGGAAGCAACTCATTGATGATGTTGCTAAGTTGGAAGCAGAAATGGAACAGAAACAGAGAGAGGAACTGAAGCAGTTGAAACTGACTTCTAAGGAGAGTAAAGTATGTGAAGTAATGTTTCTCTTGCCTAGGGCATTTGAAAGCAATTGTCCACTTCTATTAAACTGTTTTCTATATAAAATCATAAAATTGGAGAGAAACGAAGTTACTCAAACATCGTCATGCCTCACCTTCATTATCTTTGCGACTAGGTTTACATGGTAATGTTTTTTGTAAGGGAGGTTAGCAAAGAAAGTATACTTAACTATTTACTTCCCAAAAGATTAACGGATTGATAAAATTTATCTAGAGGAAGATTCACCAAATGAAAGTTGGGAGAACAGCCTTTTAGTCCCTGAATTGCCACTAAATATTGTAACCTGATAAAGTTACTTAAACTTACTGAGCATAAATTTTTCCACATATAATAAGATACAAATACTTCTGTTTAAGTAAAGATTTTGTAAGAATCAAATAGGACAACAGATGTGAAATCATTTTTAAGTTATAAATGCTTTCTTTATTAGAATAAGTTGTAATGAATGAAAACTTACTGAAGTTTCTTGGGTAAATTGGAACATAATGACTCATCATTTTAACTTATACTTATTTGATCATTGTAGCTAATATGTATAGTGTGCCAAACACTGTGTTTAATAGTGCATTATCTATAATTCTCATAGTAACTATGAGGTATTACCTATAAAAATAAGTGTAAATAATCCCATTTTTCAAGTGGGAAACAGACTTTGAGAGATTAAGAACATCGTCCTGAATTCATAGCACCTAGTAAGTGTCAAAGTCAGAGCTGTCTTACTCCATGATGTGAGTTTTGAATTCTGTTATAACTTTGTATGGTGTGGTAATTTATTGCTTGAGTTTTGGATAGCAAGGATCAGACTTCATTCATAACCTCACTCCATTTTGGTTAGAAAGTTCTTATGTCTATGCAAATTTTTTCTATAATTAAATTTTATTTGGTTTATTTTTGGTCTGCTGTTGACAGGGAAACAGCTTGTCTGTACTGATTTATAATGATTGTTATATTAAACATAGTTTTATTTTCTTTAACTTTATTAGCCAGTCATCCAGATTCTGGCCTTCCTTGCCCTTCACATATTTTATTTCCAAGTTACTAGGCTTGATGCTCCAGGTGTTGGTGTTGTCACAATCATGATATTCTTAACTATCTCCTCACCTTTTCTATTAGTGAGATGGTTTTGTTTGCTCTCCCTGGCCTTTCAATTTTGAGATTTCTTTCCTAGGTTTCCAAGGACAAAAATGTTTGATTCTTAAGCTATATATTGCCCAACTGTTAATATACAAACTCCCATTCTATTTTGAACTATTATCTTTTTCATAAACTTGTTTTCCTTCTGAGCACTGCCTGAATTCTTGTGTTATTGCGCGCGCTCGCTCTCTCTCTCTCTCTCTCTCTCTCTCTCTCTCTCTCTCTTTTTTTTTCCAGATACTTCTCTGTATCTTGCTTATTGTCAGTATGGCAGTTTGTAAATTGTAACATATTCCTCTGAAAAATATAATACTAATTTCACTAAAATCGATGACCACTCTTTGAAATTTTAATCTGATTTTGATATTTTGATCATTTGAGCCATAGCCTTGGAGAGTGCTGACTGGTTATTGTTGCCAGAGGCCTTCATATGTTTTATGTATGTGTCATACTAAACACTACTTTATATTTGCAATAACAAAATACTAGCTCCTAATTCTGATAGTTACGTCTGGCAACTTTTTTATTTCAGCAAATGTATAACCCCTATTTAATGATTAAGATTGGTTGTAATATCTTAATGATGATTATAAGTTAAAGGCTACCTATGGTTATCAGTTTGTAGATGGGAAAGAGAAAAAGCAAAATGTGTTACTAGGGTCAAGAAGCAGTGCTCATCAGTGCTTATGAGGGAGAAGACCTGTGCTGCCACATTTAGAGAAGGGAAGGGTGGAGTGCTGAATGAATTGGCACTTAACAGAAGTATTTGGGTCATAAAAGTGTAGGCTTGATAAGAAGGAAGGAATGCATGAGGGGAGATGAGTATTATCTTTGAAGAGCTGTAAGGAAACTTCTTGGGAATCTGACAAATTCTTTCTTATAAACAGAGAAAGGAGACAAACCATGCTATCTAATATTTATCTAGTGCTCTTATTCAAATTTGAAAAGTGGGATTGCACATAATCATGATTTTCTATAATTTAATAATCTACTTTGATTAATGAAAGTAATTTACATTAACTAGTTAATGCTTTTTGTTTTTTCAGATAGATTCTGTTGCTGTTAACATTTCAAACTTGACTCTTGAGAATCAGCTGCCTCGGATGTCAAAAGCACAAAAGAGACGGGTATGAAAGTCGAGTATTTAAGTTAGTGCTATGTGCGCAGTACTATCTTAGGTGTTATATAGGAAAGGAGTAGGGAAAAAAATGATGGAGTTTCTTGTCAAAGGCTCTGAAGTAACATTTATGAAACACTTGCAGTGTGCTAGATATTAGGCTAGGCTTATAGATTATATGAAATCTCATTTAGTCCTGACATTAATCCTATGAAGTAGGATTTCTTAGCCCATTTTATAGAAAAGAAAATAGGCCAAGGGAATATAAAAAGCATATTTATTTTGTAGTTCTTATAGGAGGGTGGGAGCTAGGAAGTAGTTGTGCAAAGAATATTTTTTACAATTATATTATTTTTAGAGTGTGGGCCAAGGAGATTCTGATGCACAGCTTTGGTTTAAAAACTGTAGTAGTAAGTGATGAAACAAATATTTGAACCCAGAAATTTAAGCAAGATATATAGCTGTATAAAAGAAGGAAAAGTTCTTTGTGTTATGTAGAGTTGGAATTTTAAGGAAAAATAGTTATTTAGATAGGATATTTGAAGTAAGAGAAATATCATAGACAAAAATATGGGTATGAAATTTTGCATTATCAAAGAACTGTAGGAATTCGATTTATTGGAATTAGTGATATCAAAATTATGGGAATGATATTAGATAGGTAAGGCCTTTTCACTTTGAAAAATTTTAAATGCAATCTTTTTAGTCCCAAATATTGTTTTACTAACACCTGATGTTTTCTAGGATTTAAATGTTTATTTTTAAGCTAGCTTTGAATCTTATAATTTAGGATATAAGTTAATAGAGCATTGGCTTTGGTGTCAGATAGATAGGGTTTTAATCCCATTTACTGTGACTTTGGGTTAGATTCTTAACCCTTGTAAGCTTTGGTTTTACATGTATAAATGGGGAAAATAACACCTACTTCATAGAGTTATTGTGACTATTAAGTAACATACTATTTCCAAAGTTCTAATACAACGCCTAGAGAACTACTGGGTCAACAAGTGATAGTACTGTTTACCGTATTAACTACTCCATAATATATATACCTCTTAAAAAAAATTTAACCTAAAGCCAGTACTTTTTGTTTCAAAGTTGATTAATTTCAAATTGTCAAACATATTTCACACTTAGGTGAAAATTTTTTATTGAGTGAATATGATTGAATTTTATAGGACTGTGAAATTTAGATTTGTCCAACTGTTACGTAGTTCAGCTCCCTACTTAAGATATATATTCTTTTTGCAATAGCGTTATAATTGTCATCTAGCTTACGTAGATCTAAAATGAAGGACAGAATGTTTGCTTGGCATTAGCATAACAAAAATATTTGTTGGAATTCCTTTTACTTAGTAATTGATACATCTTAGAGTATCCTATTTAATTCTGGGAAACATAAGGATACACAACTCCTTCCTGTCTTTATCAAAACTGGTTCATCCCCACTTGGACACTCTGGAAACAAGACAAACAAATTAAATTTCCTTATCTTAAACATTTTGTAATTTTTCTCCTAAAATACTACATACCTTTTTTTGGCTATACCCTCAAAGATCTTATCATTTATAGTCAGCAGCTTTTAACACTTGGCAGAGAAAATATCCTAGAACTAATGCCTCAGGTTTCTTTTGCTTTCTTATATCAGTAGGATTCTGGAACAGAAAATACTAAAAGCGTATAATACATGAGAAAATGGAACCTGAAAACAGGGTGGATAATTGATTATTAGACTTATTTTGAACTCTTTTTATCTTTTCTTTTGGCCGAAGGCACCCAGGATTGAAAAGCCAATTAATGATGTTTATCTTTGGGAGAGACAACAACTCTGGTAGAAAAACATGACAAAATTTTATGAAGATTTGTTACTGGAATGTTGTAGAGCACATTTCTTATTTTTAATCTAGAAAAGGATAGGGAGTATTTATTTGATTCAAAGAACTTCAATGCTTCAATTTAGTATGGTGGAAAGAGTTCAAAGTAGAACTTAGAAGAACTGGGTTCCAAAAATATGAAATTTGAGAGCTAGAATGAGATCTAGTTCAGTTTCTTTATTTTACAAATGAGAATACTTGAGGCCCAGATTGTCTCAATGGCATGCTGAAAGTTTGATACAAATCCAGGACTAGTACTCAATTCTTAAGGTTCCTTTTTAGAGTTGTTTTTGCTATATTACTACATCAACATGATTCTAATTTCACTGACAATATATATGAGTTACATAATATTTTCATCTTTTATATGTTTTTTCTTTAGACTTCACTGATGATATTCTATCTTCAGTACTAGTGTTGTAGAAACCAAAATGCCTAGTGCCATTAGGAAACTATACTGTTGACATAAGAAACACATAAATTTGTGGAGAATTTTTACAAGTTTATTAGCACTAAACTGAGGACATATGCCAGAGAGTAAGATCTCAAGTGCTTTGGAGAATAGGTTAGCAGTTTCTATTAAGCATTTGAGATTAAGGAGGGGACATAATGAAGATTACAGGAAGGTGGGAGAAAGCAAGTTGGTGGTCTGGATTACAGTTAAGATTATATGGCCTCCTGAAGATGGTCTCTGCTTTAGCTGGAGGGGTCTGAAAGGGGACTTTTCACAGGTGTGTTAACCTAGATGAACAGAAACAATGGACAGGGCTTTCTTAAGACAGAGAGAAATCTTTTCCTAAAGCAGTTTTATGCCTGGGGCATAATTATTCACCCTGACCTGCCCAGTTAGGAATTTATGATCAGAGCACCCTGTGGGGTTACTTTCCATAAAACTGTGTCTAAAGTACTTTGCATACCGAAACTGGTGCCTTAGAAATGAAATACAATTGCATTGCAATATTGAAGCAGAGCATAGGGAGAAAAAAATGAAATGATTGGATTAGTATTTTAGAGGTTTCACAACGAATGGTTTTGCAGTTTGTATAAAGTTCCACTCTACCAGTAAATAGTACGTGACATCCTAAGTCCAGCTTTCATCTGCTGCAGTTCTTATTCTGATTCAGGTACCTGGATAGAAGGAGCTCTCTGTTTTCCCTTCACCCTTGCTCTACCTGCTGTATAGGCTTTGGAGATCTTTATGCATGCAGTTTCCTCAGAAAAGAAAGATGAGAGGTTTTGGACTAGATGATACTTAAGGAGGTTCTTATCTCACTCCTCTGAAAATGTTTTTTAGTCTTTTATAAAGTAATAGTGCCATCTTGTGTATTAAGATTTTATGTTGCTGTGGTCTACAATTTTAGGTATGCAGTGAGATAAATTTGTTCATGTTACTTCTGGAATGGTTGGAATTGGGAGAAAAAAACTTAAATAGACATGTTTTTTTAAGGAGGTAATAGTTTTTGATTCAGGTGACTTAGAGGTCACTTTAGGTTCATCTAGCAGGACAACTAACAGGCAGATAGTACAATATGTGACATTAAGTTAAATTGAAATCTGCCATTCCCTTTGCTTCTTCTGCCCAAAGAAGAAGTTACAGACATGAAAATCTTTACCTTTTCCTAGGTTTACCCTGTAATTCGCTACCAATATCAAGATTCGTAGAATTTAGTTTAATTATTTTTATTCTCTTAAATTGGAAAGCATTTCCTAAGTATACAAGTAAAACATACAGTGGAGAAATAGAAAGATGCAAAAAAGTGCAATGCACACACACAACCATATAAAACTTATTTTAATCCTACCATCCAGAGAAAAGTACTATACTTTGTGTATGTCCTTCTAGTATTTTTTTTTTTTTTTAAAAACAATGTGTGCGTAGACTTAATGTATATTAGCTGCAGATGCTCCTCAACTTATGATGGGGTTAAACCCATCATAGGTTGTAAATATCATTTAAGTTGAAAATGCATTTAACACACCTAACTTACATGCATCATAGCTTAGCCTAACCTACCTGAAACATGCTCAGGACACTTTACATTCACCTATAGTTGGGCACAATCATCCAGCACAACAAATACACTGTAGAGTATCAGCTGTTTATCCTCGTGATCATGGCTAACTGGGAGCTTCAGCTGGCTGCCACTGCCCAGCATCACGAGAGAGTATCCTACTGCATATCGCTAGCCTGAGAAAAGATCAAAATTCAGATTTCAAAGTAAGGTTTCAACTAAATGTATGTGCTTTCACACTAGAATAAAGTTGAAAAATTTTAAGTTAAACCACTGTAAGTGGGGGACTGTTTTTATATACTTTTTTTGCCCCAACCTCATATCTTGATACTTTTACTTGATACTATAGCTATATGAACTGTGTTTATCTATGATGAAACAGTGCTTCTGGCTTTTGATTCTTGCTAGTCCAACTGTCAAGAACTTTTTCTCTTCTTCCCCAACTTTCTCATTCTACCTTCTATCCATCCTTTATGTCACAAATCTTTTACTGACCTCCCCCTAATCCCATCCTTGTATATGCTTTATGGGAAGATTTCTTATGACATTTGAGTAAAGAAAGGTGCAGAATGTAATGTATACCGTATTTGTTTAAAAATTTTCTTTTTATACATTTTCAATGAGTACATTTGTATTTATTAAAATGCATAGGAAAAAATCTAGAAGGATATACAACAGATACCTAGAGTAGGTACTGGGACTAGCAGTGGTCCTTAAGGGGAACTTGAGTCTGTCTGTAATTTAATTTTTTATGAAGAATATTTTTACCTGTTACTTTAATAAAACATGTATGTTTGTGTTTATATGCACATTTTTTTTAAAGCTAGGTAGAGTTCCTGTACTTTTCTAAAGGCTAGCATGTTAATGCCTCACTGGTGGAGTGGTAAATTAAAAAGCTTGCATTAGCCTGGACTTAAATAAATATATGATAATGATGTGCTTTAAGGCCAAGAACAAGCCAGTCTTAAGACAATACATTGAAATCAGTAAGTAAAGTTTTAGAAACTTGGCATGTAGTTTTTAAAAGTTTTTAAATTTTTCAAAGAAAATTTGAGCTTTTGTCTAGGTACAGAGCTAGGTACTGGGTACACAGAAAGATAGTTTGCCCTTAAAGGAGTTTGTAGTACAAAAGATTCTATAAGTTATGAGATTATCAACACTATAGTGCTTGTGGTAGAAGGGAGTAAAATGGCAAAAATGTTTTGAGAATCTTATGTCTGTCTCCTTAAATGTAAATTGGCCCTAATTATTATGAATTAACTTTTCTACATTCTCTCCTTAGGACAAAAAAGCTGCATTAGAAAAGGAGCGGAAAGAAAGGATAGCTGAAGCTGAAATTGAGAATTTATCTGGAGCTAGACATGTAGAAAGCGAAAAACTTGCTCAAATATTGGCAGCTAGACAGTTGGAAATTAAACAGATTCCATCTGATGGCCACTGTATGTATAGAGCCATTGAAGATCAACTGCAAGAACAGGACTGCCCTCCGACTGTGGCTGCCTTAAGAAGTCAAGCTGCTGACTATATGCAAAGCCATATGGAAGACTTTCTGCCATTTTTAACAAACCCTAATACAGGAGATCCATATACTCCAGGTAATTTATTTGTCTTTACTACATCTTGTTGTCGTGGTTGTTATTGTTAAATAAAGTACTCCCTGGGACTGAGAATAAGAAAAACTCATATAGTTCTTTTGGGGAAAAATATCTCAAAATTTAGGCAGATTTATTTCCTATAATTTTAATAGATATTAGTATATTTTACAAGATCTTTTAAGTACTTAACCATTTTGTAGTTAAAATATGTTAATTGTGTTAATGAGATACTGATGCAAATAAGTTAACAGCTTCCAAAATGACAAGTTGGAGGCACTATTTGATGCTAGCTCTGGGAAAGGAGTTTCATCTCATTTGTACTTTTACCCTGATTCTTTTTTTCACATTTCTTATAGTTTTACAGTGAACCTGATTTTATAGAGGCTACATTTTTACTCTTTTGGTGTATTCTTTCGCATGCAGATTTAGGCTTTAAAGTACATGTCAAGATAGTGAATAAGGTGACAATTTTGTAGTGGGTAATGATTGCTTGGGATGAAGAGGGAGAAGTAGGACTGTTACATACATAAGGTTCTTGGGCCTCAGGCTGAGGGAGGGAAGCAGAAATGTATTGCTTTGCTCTTGGATGGTAAGGCGGCAGAAAATTGAAGTGGGTTAAATTCTGGAAAGTACAAGTAGAGAAGGAGGAAGTTCATGTATTGAACAGTTTCATCAAGAATTGTGGAAGCTATAAAAGGGATCTTGTTACATGATTTATGAAAATTATTAAGTTTTATATTGTTTATTTTCTACAGAAGAGTTTGGAAAGTACTGTGATGATATTATAAACACAGCTGCATGGGGAGGTCAGCTTGAGGTAAGTTTGTAGTTATTCATCATGATAGTGGATTGTTAAATTATTTGTAAATCCCATCTGTAGTTTTGACATTTTTCAGATGATCCTAATATCTCTTTGAAGATTCCCTTTCTTTAAATAATAGCTGGTTCTATATTGACAAAGCTTTGCAGTGTAAGGGATAACATTCTTAGGCCTTTAAGTATATACCTTCAGGAAGTAAAGCACTGTTTCATTTTAAATAGCCAGGTGTTTGATCTGTGGATTGGTGTAGGTGGTGTTGGCATCTGTGTTTCCAGTTGTGATACTGCTGTTGGCACTGTTTGATTTTTTGAATTTATGAAAGTTAAGATTTTACTCAAGTACTGTAATATTTGCCCTACTAGCTCAGCTGCTGATAAATAACATATCTATTACATCAAACATAGAAGGCAATATTTTAATGTGCTATTACAGGTCAAATCCTACCACATACATGTATTACATTTGTGTCATGAATTCCTAGTTAGTAATGACTGACTGAATTGAAAGCAGTATTGATGAATTAAAATTCACATGTAAGAAAACAATATTTAGTCACTTGTAGAGAGTTAATTAGGATTTTTTTGTCTCTATTTATTGTACTTTGTTAATTTTGTCTCATTAAAAATAAAATAAACCAAACCCCTAAGTGGTTCAAGTACTAATGAGGCAGCCTGGGTGATTAGAAAGTTAGGAGATAAGAGAAGTCTTGGGTTTGGGTTTTGGCTTTTCCTTCCACTTCTCAGTTTTGTGCTCATGAGGGAGTTAGTCAATCTCCTGAGCTTGAGTTTCCTAATTATTGAATGGGAATAATAATAAATCTATGTGTACTCAGTAGGTCATTTGTGGACACTAAGGCAGGAACTATATGCATAGAAGTTTGTAAGCTAAAGTGCCAGATGGATGAATCTAGCAGTGTTATTAATATAGTGATTAATCGTTTTGAATAGTTTGTAGCTCTGGGTATTTTCCTTTAAGAACTATATTGTTTGAAGGTATGACATAAATGTTTCTTCAAAATCTTTTTCTGAGCAGTGCTGTATTTGTACCTCTTCTGAGCCATCAGAAGGAACTGTGTCCATTTGGTTTATGTTCCTCTCCTGGGTCTCTGAAACTCAAGAAGTTTTCATAGTAGCTTTGTGACTATATTAGGAGTAATTAATTAAAGATGTTTGACTTTTATTACAATGATCACAAGTTAATATGAGTATTAGAGACCTAAGTGACTCTTTCTGAATTGAAAAAAACTTTTAAAAATTCTTTGAAGGACATTTCTCATAAGTTGTTCATCTCTGAATCCACTTGAAATAAGAATTGCTCTTTTTACATCAGGGTAAATTTAAATTATTAAAGAGAAAATCTTTGTATGGTTTCTGAAAACTTAGAAGGGATGTTAAGATTTTCAGAGCTTGCTTTGCACCCTCCATTCTGAGCTAGCTTTTAAAAAATGTTATTTTAGGTATGAGGAAAAACTGTCTCAAAGGAACATTTTTTTTTTCCTTTTGGTATTTTTTCCCCCTGTCTTATTGAATTAGTTGCTTGTAGTATATTTTACAATTCCATGAGATTTTTTAAAATTATAGTTGGCATACAATAATATACCAATTTCAGTTGTATAGCATAGTGATCAGAGATTCACATAATTTGCAAAGTGATCACCCCACTAAATCTAGTACCCCTCTTCCCCCTTACATATTTATTACATTATTAACCATCTTCCCCATGCTACACTCTACATTTCTGTGTCTATTCTGCAACTATCCATTTGTACCTCTTAATCCTTTTTTTTCCATCCTCCGCAATACCTCTCCCATCTAGTAGCCCTCAAAATATTCTCTGTATCTATAAGTTTACTTCTGCTTTTGTTGTCGTTGATTTTGTTCTTTAGTTTCCACATGTATGTGAAATCATGTAATATTTGTATTTCTCTATCTGGCCCATGTCATTCAGTGCAATACCTTCTAGGTCCATGAAGGCAATATCCTTTTCCATCCCCTTCCTTTTAGTCTGTGTGTGTCTTTTAATCTGAAGTGAGTCTCTTGTAGGCAACATATGTAGGGATCTTGTTTTCTAATCTATTCAGGCACTCTGTCTTTTGGTTAGAGCACTTAATTCTTTTCCATTTGAGGTACTTGTTGATAGGAATGTAATTATTACCTTCTTTATTCATGTTTTTGATAAATGTTTTTTCTTCTTGAAGAAGTTCCTCCAACCTTTCCAGTAATACTGGCTTGGTGTTGATAAATTCCTTTAGCTTATTTTTGTCTGAGAAGCTCTTTATCTGTCCTTTAACTCTAAATGATAGCTTTGCTGGATAAATATTTCTTGGTTGTAGATACTGGGTTTTCATCACATCAAATATTTTGTGTCAAGCCCTTCTATCCCGCATGTTTTCTTTTGAGAAATAAGCTGCTAGTCTTACGGGTGTTCCCTTATAAGCAATTATCTGTTTTTCTCTCTCTGCTTTTAATATTCTTTCTTTGTATTTAACCTTTGGCATTTTAATTATGATATGTCTTGGTGTGAGCCTCTTTGGGTCCCTGGTTTTTGGGACTCTCTAGCTTCCTAGGGTTATATATATATTTCCTTCACCAGGTTAAGGAAGTTTTCCATCATTATTTCTTCAAACAGCTCTTCAACGTCTTTTTTTTTTTCCAGTACCCCTATGACAGATATTTTTACATTTAATAGTGTCCCATAGGCCCCTTAAATTATTATTACAGTCTTTTTTCTCAGATAATTTGTTCTTCATTTCTGATTCCCTTTTATAATTTCCATTTTTATATTTTTTATCTCTTTGTTGAAGTTTTCACTGAATTCATCTACACTTTCCATAAGTCATTGAGCATATTTATAACCAGTGTTTTGGACTCTGCATCTTTTCAATTGCCTGACTTCATCATTTTTGGATCTCTGTTCTGTTCTCTCATATGGTTTCTGCTTCTTTGTCTCCCATTTTGGCTGCCTTTCTATGTTTGTTTCTATGTACTAAGCAAAGTTCCTAGGTCTCCCAGTCTTATTAGTACAACTTTGTGTAGTAGGTGTCCAGTGGCACAGTCCTGAGAGGAGTTTATCCACAGGCCAAATTTAGCCCCAGGTTGTGCCCCTCTTGGGCCACCTGTTAAGATTCAGCAAACAATCCACAGATGCTTTGCTTATATTTGCCTCAAAAGGCCACACCAGATACCGAGGTCAGCTGGGATCTGTGTGGCTTGGCCCTGCTCAGCAAGGGGCACCAGATTAAGCGAGGACACACCTGGATGTGGCTTGGGTGGGGCCGTGAGTTGGGGGAAGCTTCAGGGAATCCTCTGGGCGGAGTAACGTCTGTTATCCAGTTTAATGACATCTGGGTATGGTGGCACTGGGTCCACGCACTGAGAGAGGGGAAGGCTCAACAGGAGAACAGTGGATACCACCGGCACTTCATTACAGAGTGAGTCTCCCCTTGGCCCTCACTCCGACAATTCAGTATTCCCCCTGTAAGTCCCTGGTGCCACCCTTGTAGCCGAACCAGTGCCGGTTCTCAGAGTGAGCAGGTCCATCACCATGAAATCCCACTCGTGGACACGGCCCCTTTAAGAGGTGTCTGTAGCTGCCAGCCACCGCTGCTATGGCTTCTGTCCCACTCAGCAGCTCTGGACCCAGCAGCCCATTGTCCTCACCTCGTCCTAGTCCTACCTTCTGCCATTGCAGGGTGATTTCTTAGTTCTCTCCCTAGTTGTATGGCTTGTTTATCTAGATCACAGGCGATTTTCCTTGATGTTTGCTCCTTGTTTCTGTCACAACTTTGATTCAGTCACCAGAGGGATGCATAGAGCCTCTATCATCTGCGCCATTTCTTTTTCCTCATTCTCAAAGGGACATTGTTTTGCCATAGAATATAGGATTAAATTTGCCACCATGAAGCATAGAACCCTTTTAATATTCCTGGAGTAATTTCATACTTTTGTTTAAAACTTCCTAAAACTTCCATGTTTTAGACAGAATGATCTTCTAATGGGGCAGATATATAGATCAGGGCATTATGATTGAAGACTGTTAAGTGATTAATTTGTTTATGAACTTTCTCCGTTCACTTGCAGGTCATTTTATTTCCTTGTGCTTGACTTTAGGTGGGCCTTTAGAATCATCTGAAAAGCTTTAAAAAAAAATAACCAATTTGCCCTGCTCCTTCTCTTTCCCCCCTCCCTCCAGAATTGTAATTGATTTGGTCTGCTGCTTCAACAATGATTTACTAAAAACTTATTATGGGAATTTTAAATTATATTCAAAAGTAGACCAATGAACTCTGTCTACCCATCCCTTCACTTTATTAACTAATGACATTTCTAAGAAGCTGTTGTGTAGCCAGAGCTTGAAACTTCTGCATTAGATTTAATAAACATTTATTTTTTAATTCAACAAATATATAAGTATTAAGTGCCTTCCGTATGCCAGGCTCTCAGTGTATAGCGACGAACAGAGCAGATCCCTGCCCTTACTGATTGCCCTATTCATACGTATCTCAGTAGTTTATGATTTCAATAAGATTTACATTTTTATTTTTTTTTAACAATGCATTTTCTTTCTTATAGCTAAGAGCCCTGTCTCATATTTTACAAACACCAATAGAGATAATACAGGCAGATTCTCCTCCTATTGTAGTTGGTGAAGAATATCACAAAAAACCATTAATACTTGTGTAAGTACCTAGAAATGTCTACTGTTATATTTTTCATATTAAGACAAAAAGGATTATTTAAACATTTTAGGTTGTGTTGTTGATTAATTTAAAAAAACTCGTCAGTGGAATTAATTATGCTTATTTTATGTTAATGGCAATTATGAAATTAGAAAGCATTTTTAAAATATGTGATTTAGATACTTATTTAAATCTCTAGTGATTTATTTTTGTGTATGAGTTAAGGATAAAGTTATTTTTAAAGGTTACAAAGTTTTAAAATTAGTTTGCATATTGTCCTAGTTTGACATTAATAATGCTAAAAGTTTCAACAAGTGAAAAAGCTGAAATATATTTAAGTTGCCTGATTATTCCTTAAAGATTTTTTCCTTCATATTGTAAAAGTATTTTATGTGCTTGAGAAATCTCTGAAACACAACGTGGAGAGTTTGCTCTTGGCTTCAGTGTTTATTAGCTAACCCTACTAAGGTGGTCATTAATGGCTTGGATTTAGGTGAAAATTTCAGCTTATTGAGTAGTCAGCATTTCAGTCCTTTTTTTTCCTCCAATGATTATGTTTTACTTGAACTTAGCAGACAGAATTACAGATCTTATTGACTGCCACTGCTTTTCACATGGTGTTAAACTTAAGTATGCTTATGTAGTTTATTAAATGATACCCCTGTGGAGTGATTCATTCAAAGTACTTGGTTTTATATGCTTAATAAATATGTATAAATATTCATCAAAACTACTCGTTTCTTTTTCTTTTTTTTTTTTTTTCAGATATATGAGACATGCATATGGCTTAGGAGAACATTACAATTCTGTTACATGGTTGGTAAACAGAGCTACTGAAAATTGCAGCTAGTTTACAGAAAGTTGCACAATTATGTTTTAGTACCAATATAAGTATTCATACCAAGTGCTGGATTGTTCTAAATGTTACTGGAAAAACACAACTACCTGAAATTTGTTTTACGGCAAAGCTACTAACAAGGTTTTAGAAAATGTCTCAGAGATAAACTTTAACCAGTGTCCCCTAAGTGGTATTTTAAAAACACATGTAAGTCCATTGTGGAGATCATTTATAGACCAAGCTGCAACCCTATTTGCTGATATTTTTATTAATATAGGATCCTGAACATTCTGTTGAAATAAATCTTAAATGTTTTACTAAAAGCTTACAGTAACCAATTCAGTGTAATTTTTCTTGAAGAAATGAGACTCAGTCTCTTTGTCATTGCAATAATGTGGTGATCGTGATAGCGAATTTAACGCTTATACATGAACTTGATTGCGGTAACGTTGGTATCATTGGGATTAATGCTGTGAACCTTTTTATAACCCTATCAAAGCATAGCTGAGAAGCTTACTTTAATGATTAAGAATTTTAAAATATTTTTTCATATGGGAATCAGTTATATTTTAAGAAATGAGACAAATTTGAAGGTAAATAAATGTTCCCTATCAGATTTAAACCTCTAAAGCAGTGGTCTCCAACTTTTTTGGCACCCGGGACCGATGATCCTATGAGAATCTAATGCCTGACGATCTGAGGTAGAGCTGAGATAGTGATTCTAGTCCTGGGGAGCAGCTTCAAATACAGATGAAGCTTCACTCCCTCACCCACTACTTACCTCCTGCTGTGCAGCCCTGTACACGTCCGTGGCCTGGGGGTTGGGGACCCCTGCTCTAAAGAATTACAGCTTAGCCTTTTATTTGTGTGTTGGGTCTTTAAAAAGACCCAACAGATTTCTGTCTAATTCACTTGTTACTACTTGCTGTTTCTTAAACTTCAGAATGGAATTAGTGCTATCATTTCTTGATTATCTTCATAACTATAATTTTTTGGTTTGTTGTATTTTCTTTACCACCACTAGCTGCTTTGCTTTCCTTGCAGCATTTTCCACTAAGAAACAGTTTGTGGCCTCACTTAACCTTTAACTTGTACAATTGGAAAGAGTAGCAATTTAAAAGGGCCCAAAGCTAAATTTCCTTCAAATTCTCTTTTCCAGTTTGTTTTATAAGACCTTTCTCTGTTTTATTTTCTAGGTTTAAAAGAAAGCCTTTGTTACTTGTTATTTTGTTTGCTTTATTAATATCACCTTTTCTTAACTCAAATATTTTCAGTATTTTTTTTTTATTACATTATGGATGAAACTGAAAGCCACTCTTTGGGAGTCAAGACTATATAGTAAAATCAGTATACAACGCTTTTTGGTGTGAATGATTTATCTAAATCAGATTTCAGGTTACATATAACGTATTCCATCTAAGAAGATAGTACTTATACAAACGTGTCTGATAATTTATATATAAGGAAGTATTATGAAAATGAGACTTTCTTGGTCGGATATATTTTTCCCCAATTAGAAATAACTAGTAACATTGAGCATGAAGTTTATGACATTTTAATTTGAGCTCCATTAATACAGCTAATTTTTACAATTAAATATGGAATTTATAGTATTTAAAATGGGGTGTCAGTCTCACATGCCTAGCAGGTGACAATGTGGGAAGCTGGTCAACTAGAGCAAGTGAGTACTGCATTTCAAGAGTTTAAAAACAGTTCTGCCTGTCAAACAAAATATATTCTGAAGGTTGCCTGTTTTGTAATCCATGATCTGAGTTTCTGGGAGTCTGAAATTTATAAAATAATGAAATTATAAAACACTAAATACCTTAGTTTTATTTTGAAGTAATTTATTACTTTAAAAGATAAACATTAGGAAATAATAAAGTAAGATCATGAATCCTAGTTATAAATTCTATCTATATTTAAAGTATTCTAAAATAACCCATTGGTAGCTATTGTTTTCCCTAATGAGTGTTTTCTTGATTATAGGTTTATTTTTTATTTTTATTTTTAAATACCCAATATGGATATGAACAAGATATGAATGGTTAGCTTCCATTCTTTCATAAAACTTCAGATAAAAATCATTTTAGCTGTAACCTAAAATTTTAAGTCTTTAAAAAATGGCAGATGTTAATTTAAAAGCACGTACACTACTTTAGTTTGCTGTATGACAGTTTAATAGAAGTTTTGTAAGCTTTATTTGGTCCTAACTCAAAAAGTGTTAGAGTTCTGGAATATGTGTTAAGCCAAGAATTTTATCCACTTTAATATGTTTACAACTTGTATAAAGCAAAAAAGAGTGTATAACTATAGTGAGCAATATAGTTTTGTTCATACCTGTTTGCCAAAAGAATAAAAGATGAATTAAGTAAACATTTGTTCAAATTGTTGTTCTTTAACAATTTTAGAATATAGGAATAGAGGAAACTCATTTTGCTTTAGAATTTTATTCAGCCTTTATTTTGTCTTCACATATACTTGAAATTAATACAATAACATATTCTTGGATTTAAAAGATCTGGAATAAATGTATGAGCATAGCGTTATGACCTAAACAGAATAGAGAGAGATAATAAAATAATAGCCATTTAAGGCATGGCTTTTAGTAATCAGGTTGAAATTTAGAACCTTTTAGAATAGTGAAGATTTATTTAGAGCAAGTGAATTAGAATATTCTCAGACTGGTAGGTATTAATGAAAAAAATGAAGAAACGTGTATACAAGAATGTGAAACAAGGAAGATTGTGCAAATTATACTGGTACACCCTTGTTAATATGTTGTCTTGAACAGGTTGTCCTGAACTAGCTAAAGGAGCAGATTAGTTTTTTTGCAGTAAAAAGTATGACATAGTGTTTCTTCTTCCTGTCCAGTATGTTTTCACATACATAGATTCTTCTCTTACTTTAAGTCTTGTTTAAAATAGTCTCTCCATTTGTGGAAAAAATAGAACTCATGGGGTTTCTAATTTTTCGAAGTAAGTTTTTAGGAAAGCAGTCAGTCTTGTTCTTTTACCCCACCATTGTTTAAGACCTTTCAGAGTTTAATGTTTCACTCAACCTGCTTTACCAACTTACTATCCTGTCCTTGGTTTAAATAACACCTAGCCTGGCAAGCTCCCACACTTAAAAAGCTTGTTTTGATTATTGCTGAAGAAAAACATTTGCACATGAAGTTATGCATTTAACCATGTGGTTTTGAAATAAATGTATATATTCAACCAACAACAGTGTGTAAACCTCCACCACTACAATGAAACTGCTTCTAAGAGTAGTACCTGTCCTTATCTTACTGAAAATTTCTGCTGGTTCCTCTTATGACTTTCACATTGTTATCCCTGACCATCTTTCTCACTCTATGCCAAATGCTTTTTCAGTTTTCCTGCCACATAGATTGAACTCTGGTTGCTGGGAAAGCTCTAGATGCTGACATTCCACAAGGTTAACCCACATGGCAGTGAGTTCAGCAACCCTTTCAGCGGGGCTTACGAAGTGAGTGCATTTAAGAAGCAGGTCAACATTAAAAAATTTCAAGTAGTAAACCCATCTCCTTTTCTGCATTTCTCTTTTTGTGTCTTCACAGAACTTGGCCTGTGCCACAGCCTTACCCAACCAAATATTACCCCAACTCTATTTCCCTACTTTACATCTTGAATTGTGGTTCAGCCCATCTAATATACCTGTGAGATCAGGTTCTAGTCACAGTCTTACCTACTTTATACCCTATCATTTTCTTTCTATCCCCCACTTTTTTCCCCCTCACCTTGAAGCCTCGTAATTGCTGTTCTTGCCTCTTGTCTTACTCCCTTAAACTCTCCCTTCATGCTGCTAAAGAGAACTGCCAGAAATGCAAATCTGACTACTGTCTTCCTAACCTAAACTTCGCAGTGGATCCCCAGCCCCATAGGATGAAGTACAATGTCCTTATGGAAGGTATTAAAAGAAGGTCCTTCGTGACTGGTCCTATGTACCTCTCCAGCATCAACATCCATCACTCTTTAAACTTATGCACTAGAATTATATTCCCATGGCCTCATGAATTTCATGCCTTCAAATGTTTTCATATCTCTTTTATTAAATGCTTTTCCCTTCACATTTCATCAACTGCTTAATTCTTTTAACTCATTGGGACTCTCTAGCAGTCAACAGCAGGAAATCTTCCTTGAATGAACAAATCAGGTTCTTTGCCATTTTGCGTACTTATTTAGATAAGCACTTATTGCACTGAGATGTTGACTTTATGAAAGGAGTGACCTATCTCTTCATTATTATGTCCCTAGTGCATTAGTGCTATAATGATGTCCAGCATGTAATGGCAACTTAACTATTTGATTATTGTGATAATCATTTCACAGCTTATACATCTCATTATGTTGTATACCTTAAACTAATACAATCTTATATATGTCACTTAAGTTTCAGTAAAACTGGAAAAAAAATAATTATTTGATGAATGAATGACTTGTTTATATTTCTAACTGCCCTCTACATTCTAAGCTCCTTGAGGATAATGACCATGACTTATTCATATTTGTATACTAGGCATCTTGGACAGTTCGTGACAAATAGTCACTCAGTGTTTTCAACTGTCAACCTTACATTTCTTTTTTTCTATATTTGTATGACTTAATTTATGCTAATAATGGGGTTTATGTAAGGCACTCTTTCATACTACACCAAAGCTTAAATTGTCAATTTAATCAACATCATTAACTGAATGCCAAGCATGCTGTAGAGATTGCAGTTCAAACGTGTAGCAAGGGAGAAATGTGAAAAGAACAATAATACAAAGTATTAAATGCTAAACAGGAGTTTGTGTAAAATCCTCTTTAAACATAGATATGGAAGCAATCTTGCTTGGATAGAAGGTCACAGTTCAAGGAAAATGTTAGAGGAAATATTTGAGGGGATTCTTCGAAGGATTAGGAACAATTAGGTCAGTAGGCAGGTGGAAAAGTTATATAGGCAAAATAAACAGCGTAAGCAGAGGAATAAATGTACTTAATGATGTGGAATAGCATGTGGTCTCCTAAAGGTAGAATACAGGGTTTGTGACAGGAAATGATGTGATGAAGCTGGGGCTAGACACAATCAGTTTTGAGTCCCAGCTCAATAATTAGGATTTTAATCTATAAGCAATGAAAGGCCATTAAAAGATTTTATTTAGAGTTATAGATTTGTTGAAAGATGACTGGTGATAGTGACTATGTAATGGCAGAGGCAGACATATAATTGAAGCAGACAGTAGTACAGGTAGAGATGATGAGAGTTTGGACTATGACAGTAGCAGTGGAAAGAGAAGTTAGGTGTCAAGCGTGGTGATGAGGATTACATAGGATTTAGCTAAGTTCAGACAGTATTTCAGAATCCCCTTTCTGGCATAGTTTCAGGTCAGTTAACAGTCGAGCCTACAGCTTATCCCACTTCTGCCAGATCTTTTTCAGTGTCTCTGAATCCTGGGGCGGACAGATAAGCAACATCCAGCCTTTCACACAGATAGCTCAACCAGTTCCTACAGTTACTTGAGATCAAAGTCTATGTGATTCCTAGTTGGTCTTTTTCTCTGAACCCTGATACATAATTTGCTGCTAGAACAAAATATTTAAGCCACATAACAGGGTTTTGGGGATTGGGTATTGGGTGTACATAAGAAGGGCCTTGAAGAGACTGTTTAGCAGGAGCCTGATGTCACTCCAGGAGGCCCTTGGTGAGGGTTTAAAGGAATGTGAGAAAAATGTTATTAGAACTGGAAGAAAGGTGACTCCTGTTAATAGTAGCAGAGTTTAGCAATGATGCCAGCAGCATTAACTTGGAAAGTAAAAAGTATATCTCATTTACTGGATGATCTAGATAAGATTTCTAGTCAGTGTTGACGTGGTGTCAATTCTTCTAGCTGCCTATAGTAAAAGAAAGGCAAGAGTAAGAATTGTTAAATATAAATGAGCCACAAACTTTGGGCTTGAAAAAATAAAACTTTCTCACTTCTTGCCTCTCCAGGCAATAAATGATGCTAAAATTAATAAATGAGTTCCAGGCAGACACCAAATCAGAGAACTGTCAGGAAAATAAAGTCTGAAGATGAAGCCAAGGTCATAACAAAACCCTTTGTTAAGACCTCAGGAAGATTACAGATGTTTTCTAATCAACAGATGAGAGAGCTTCTAAAATTCTTAAGTCTTGTCCCACAGTGGTTTCACATGGAAACCCAAAATAGAGAAGGATATGCAAAGAGATTTTGGGTGTGGCTTTGTTTGATGGAAGAAATTATAAATTGAAAATAAATTTACAAAACTTTTAAAGGAATTATATCAGTTTGAGATTAAAAGTGAGTGTATAAAATAGAAAGATGAGCCCTCATAAACTGTTCTTAGGAATGTAAACTGATGCAGCCACTGTAGGAGAGTCTGGCAGCTCCTCCATATGACCCAGCAATTCCTCCTTAGGTATATACTCAAGAAAGTTGTACACAGATGTTCATAACATTATTTGTAATAGCCAAAAAGTAGAAACAATTAAAACGTCCATCAACTGATAAACGGATAAATAAAACAGTATAAACATACAATGGAATAATTTTAGCTAATAAAAAGGAATGACATATTTGTACATACTATAACATGGAGGAAACTTGAAAGCATTACGAAAGTGAAAGACAATCACAAAAGACCACATACTATATCTGTATAAAATGTCTAGAATAAGCACATCTTTGGAGATAGAAAGGAGATTGAAGGGCTATGTGTTATGGAAAAGAAAAGCAATTCAAGAGCCCAGAGAGGGGAACCAAGAACCAGTCCTAGGCAATAGGAATAGAACACTAATCAAGGTTAAATTAAGTACATGTACTGACAACATGTACCTAATAAAGTTCCAGTGCTATGAACTAGTGGGCTGCTTTGTGCCTCCTTTTCATTTGCATGGTACTGTCTATTGCATTCTAAGTTTTACACGTTAAATTCTAGGTACTTGTCTCTTTAGTTCATAGATCTTCAGATCAAGATGAACTGTACTTGAGTTGACTCAAGGAACTGTCCCTGAGGAGCTCCATTCACCTTTGTACCTGATTTAGAGGACAAGATCTTAGGATCTGATGCTCTAAATAGATGAAACTTTGGGGGAGGAGGCACTCTTGGGAGAAAGTATGTTGGAGAAATGTAAACGATTCATGACCAGAGGGTGAACTTTAGTAGGTTTTAAGACACGTCTACTTAGCATCAAGAGGTGGAGTCTAATTCCTCTTCCTTTGAATGTGGGCTGGACTCAGTAACTTGTTTCTAATAGAACGTAGCAAAAGTGATGTTGCATGACTTCTGAAGCAGGTCATGAAAATGATATAGCTTTCACTCTGCTTTTGCTCTTGAGATGCTAACCCTTTGAACTAAGACACCATGTTGGGAGGAAGCTCAGGCTACGTTGAAGAGGATACATGTAGGTGTTGTAGCTGCCTGCCGTAAGGCCCCAGTCAATAACCAGCATCTGCCACCAGATGTGAGTGAATGAGCCTTTAGATAATTTCTGCCTGACCTGTGAGCCAGCCCAGCTGTTGCCAAGAGGAACATTGACAAGCTGTTCCCACTGAGCATTGCCCAAATTGTAGACTTGTGAATAAAATAAATATTTTAAGCCACCAAGTTTTACAGTGGTTACCCAGCAATCAATAAGTTGAACAGATGGTATTGTTGAGACTGATTACACATTGGAAGTAAGAAAGGAGGACTCAAGAATGTTTACCAGATTTTCTAGGTTAAGCAAATTAATAGAAAGCAGTATCAGATTGTAGTGGCCTGTTTACCCATATAAAACTAACAATTACCAGTGTTTGGATAGTGTCAGCTGGGGTACTGGCTACAGAGTTATTTTAGAGGTGGTAAGTGTCCATGAGATTTTTTTAAAGGCAAAGCCTTATGGTCACTTAGTTTAGATAGTAACAGCATGATTTTTGTTAAGAAACTAAAATGTCAATGTAAAGAAGTTAGGATTGGAAGAGATAAGACAAAGATCAGAGATTAAGTAGCTGAAAAATGATTTTATCCTAGCAACTGTAAATCACTATTAATCATAACTTTTTTTTTTTACCATTAGAATGATATTGATGTTTGTTATAATACCCTTTATAAATTTAATGATTCTTTTTCAGGACTTTGACACTTACTTTAACTTCTTACTGGAAAAGCTCTTGTCTGTAATAGGACCTTCTCTGGTCATCCTATCTAAAATTGCAAATTCCTTATTCCCGTTCTTCCTATTTTTTTACCTGCTTTATTTATTTATTTATTTATTTAGCATTTAATATCATCTAACATACAAGTTTTACTTATTTATCTTTATTGTTTTTCTCCCCCAACTAGAATGTAATTTCAGGGAGAGAAGGATTTTCGTCTTTTTTTAAAATTCATTTCTCTATCCGCAGTGTCTGGTACAGTGTTGAGCAGATAGCAGGTGCTCCTAAATACTTGTTGAATAAATGAATAAAGTAATTTTTTAATTACAAAGAGAGGGTTAGATTTGTGTTCTGAATACAGTCAATACAGAATGTATTTTATAATATTCAAGTTTTTGGAAATCAACAATCCACATGTGAGATTATCCACGTGTGTGTGTGTGTGTGTGTGTGTGTGTATGTATGTGTGTGTGTATGTAACCCAAATGCCTCCATTGCCCAAATGGGGTTCTAATAGTAATCAAATGTCACTGGCTTTAGCTCCTCCCCCTTTTTTGACTTTATCTTAATCTTTTATTTGGAAAATTTCAAATATACATAAGAAAATAATGAGAATAGTGTACTGAATCTCTATGACCCATTACTGAGTATCAATAATTATCAGCGTTTGGTAAATCTTGTTTGATCCATTTCTTCCACCCACTTCCCCCCCATGATTATTTTAAAGAAAATTAAAGACATCATGAAATTTCACCTGAAAATTTTAGATGTATTTCTAAATGTTAAGTACATTTTTAAAAAAACACTATCATCATGCCATTACCACATATAACATAATTAGCAATTTCTATCATCTAATACCTAGCCCATGATCAAATTTCTCCAATTACCTCCATAATATTTTTATTTAAATAAGAATTGAAACAAGGTCTATACACTGCATTTGGCTATTATTTCTCCTAAGTCTCATTTATTTAATGTTTCCCCTTGTTTTTATTAATGCCATTGATTTGTTACTTAAACCTGTACCATTTGCTGTAGAATGCCCTATATTCTAAATTTGGCCTACTGCTTCCTTGATATGAATTTAGCTTGTTCTCTAGTCCTTGTATTTTCTGTAAATGGTAGTAAAATCTAGAAGAATGATTAGATTCAGATTCAATTTTTAGACAAAAATATTTCATAGGTACTTTTTTTTGCATCATACCATGGACTTATAACATGATTGTCTCAATTTAAATGCTGCTAAAATAGATTAGTGAGTTATTAGCCTGATTTCTTATAAAGTTGGTCATTAATCTCGCAACTACTTTTAACATCCAATTATCTTTTCATAGATTCATTATTTCATTAAAATTTGCAAAAATGATGTTTTTTTCTAAATCTATTTTTCTTCCTCATTTATTAGCTTCAATCTTTCTATGAATAAAAAGCTTTTTAAACTATTAAGTTATATTAAAATGCATCATGTACTAGAAAAGCAGCATAAATGCTTCATTTTTTTTTCCTTTTTTAATTTTCAGACTTATGAGTTGGTTTTCTAGCAAGTTCCAATGTAATCAATGAGTTTCTCTTATTTTTTAAAATACCATCATGAACTCTTAGATTTGATTGTATTTTGATATATTTCAGTTCAGAATTATTCTTTCGGATCCTCAAATTTTCCTATTTTAGACCGGAGGGAGTCCTTAAGAAGTTGGCTTCTGTGTCCTTTTGATATGATCTCATTAGTCTTCAATAACTTCCATGTCTCTGGCATGAGATATCCTAGAATCATTCTGTGTATTTCCTGCTTCAAACCTAGAATCAGCTATTTCCCCTTTCTACCTTTTACTCAGGAAATTATCTGATCCCTCCCACCTTCAACCCGGTAGACCTCAGAATGTTTTTGTTTCCATGACACAGCAATTATGCAATTAGAGTTCTAAAGATGAATAATAAAGAACTTAATCCCTTATAGTTACCTCCTCTCTTTTCTATTTCTCTTCTAAGCCCATGGCTGAAAGGTTGTTAATAAGAACATTGAGGGGTGGTAAACATACTAAGATCGTTACCTTGAATGGGAAGAAGATAACAAAGATGCCATCAACATTAGAAAAACTGCCTGGCCTGAAGACTCTAGACCTTCAAAATAACCTAATTCCCAAAGTGTGCCCAGAGATAAGCACCTTGACCCAGGTGAGGACTAGAACATCTTTTTGGATTAAGGATGGAAAATAGGAGGAAAGAAAAGAGTTGGGAGAACAATAAGGCTTTAATCTCTGGAGATTTAGCTTCCTGGAAATTTACTGTTGAGCGTTGTGAGAGAGCATCAGGAGGTTTTCTCCCTTAGGGAATTGCATATGACAGGGGAAGAAGATGTTTCAATTTATTCAGGTACACTTTGGATCACATCTAGAATCAGAGTATTAGGTCTCTGCCACACTCATCTTTCTGGAGGCTGTCATCTGAAAAATGTTGGGAGCCTGGTTCTGCTTGTCTACCTTGGGGGCTCCATTTGGAAGTTGGTTTGAGGATCCGCAAGGTACTGTTCTTCCTGGGGACTATCCTGAAGCTTTTGCATATGGAATGAAGACACAGTTTGGATTTAGGGAGGGGGTTCTTTTTCAATTCCCTAGAGTAGGCTGACCTTTGAAATAGTGTTGACAGGGAATGAGAAGGAGGGGACATTCATTAACTCTGAAGTAGTCTCTAAAAGAATATTAATATGTTAAATAAAGAATACCCATCTTAAAGAGCAGCAGTTGACATGAATAAATCCCAGATGCTTGTGTTAAACATTTCTGCCAAACAATGTGAAACACCAGCTACTAAAAGTCTTGAGATTGAGAGGAGGCAAGGGATATTAACTTTGCAGTTTTCTTTTTAATCACTTGTAAACTGTCATCATCATGGAACGAACCTATAACCAGCTAAGTCATTGCAGTTCATTAGTTTGAGTTCAGTATTACCCCCACCCTGACCCCCACCTACATCCCCAAATCTCTATTTTTTTACTTTGACCTACCTCATTTTCTTTTTGGTTTACAAAATTATTTGAGCTTGTAATCTGGCCAAATCTTTGCAAAAAATAAAGCAATACTAAAAGTACATTTGTAGTTACAGAACAACAAGGATTTGGACTTTTCTAATGGGACATAGGAGTTTCTATGCAGAAGAATTTAGGATTTGACCAAGCCCTGAGCCAATTCTTACCCTCTGCTTGATTTTTCCCCTCAATGAATTAACACAGTGCATTGTTTTAAGAAAATCAAATACTATAAAAGGTTTATAATAAAAAAACAACTATCTTCTGTCTCACTCACTCTCACTCCCAACCCTGTTCTCCATATATAACCACTTTTAACTCATCTTTTTTTCTTGATTTGTCCCATTTTAGATATCACTCTTCTTCTTCATCTTCTAAGTATAATTATATTAATATGTTTATTTTCTTCACAGTTTTCCTTTAAACTTCATATTATTACACCTTCATTTCTTCTTTCATCAATTACAATCTTTTTTACTCCCCACTTTGTAAGATAGAAATGTTAGCATCAGTAATCCACCTTCAGCTCTCTTCCTGTCTTCTGCTTCATAAATTCTAAACTTACTTTTATAAGATGTATAGCATTTATATATTCAGTTATAACCACAATTAAATTTTTATTTTGTCTCTTGGAGAATTCTAAAATGTATGTTACAAAGTAAATATCATTCACATGGAGTCAATTAATGTACTATGATTATATTTTCTTATATAACATTTTTGTTTCCTTGAATTTCTAATTGCTTTTTTTTTTATTCTTGTGCCTTTTGCCTTTGTCATGTCCTCATTTTATTTAAAACTTGATCTTATTACATATTCTATCCAATGTGTTTTTTCCTTCAGTGACTTTCTTCCAGGAGGCTCCATTCTTCTAACCCAATCTAAGCTGACTACTATTCCGATTTTCTGCACACAGTCCACCAAGGACAATCTCTTTACAGCTCTCCTGAATTGGACCACTTATCTCCTGTTTTCCTCTTTCTTAATCTACTCTTTCATTTTGTAGGAATAAATCTCTAGATAACATCCTAACCTTGGTATGTGGTAGTTAGTTAAATTTTGGAACTCTGATATACCTGAAATGTGTATTCTTCCTTCACATTTAATAGTTGTTGAGTTAAAAATTACAGATTGTAAAATATATTTCCTCAGGAAGAAGTCTTGAGAATCTGATTACCATTATTTTGTTTTCTTGTGGCTCCCCTGTTTTCCTCCTCATCCTTCTACTATTTAGAAGAGACCCAAATTTTGACTTGCTTGCTTTCGGTTTTCTTAAACAGGGAGCTGGCTCAGCTCAGACCTTGCTTTTAAAGAAGAAATTACACCTTACTTTTAAAAAAGAATTTGATGATTTGAAACTAGCCTTCTTGTGGTCTACCCTTAAAGTACTTTGCAAGGCAGATTCAGGCTAAAGACATTATTGTTTAGCTGTTCATGAACTAGCAATTTTTCTCATATAGGTTTGTGGGATTTTGAAAAAATTCTCTTTTCCCATTATAATGGGGGTTCTAAAAGCAACTTGAATAAAATGTGCTAGAAATATTCAAAAGATGGATATAGATGATTTACACAGTTCAGAGATTGTACTGTGGTCTTAAAGATGCCACCAATTTCTAAAAAAGAATTTGCAGAGCGAGCCATAATGTTGCCCTCCCCCATACACCTTTGTCATACATAAGCTATTTAGAAAAATGTAAAAATCTTGTTATTTTTCTCATTAATGTGATTCAATTATTTTTATTAAATAGTTTATGGAACCTGACAGTATATTATGTATTATGTTGGTGTAATGAATGGGAATATTTACTGTCCTTAAGGAATTTAAGGATTAATATTTCATATACTAGCTCAAACATATTTATACTTGTTATAGGCCAATTATCTGATAGTTTGTTCTAAAATAATATCATCAAGCCATGATCTAGTTCAGAGGGACTTCAAGTAAAGTTGAACCCAGCTAGGTTTTTTACACTTAGAAAAAGATTTTATCCAAATTAGTCATGGATATCATTTTAAAAATCAAATAAGTAATTGAAAGATGTAATTAATAGCATAACACTTGCTAGTAGTAATTAATAGCTACAAGCATAGCATAATTAAATGTTAGGAGAAATTGCCTGAATCAAGTTCTAGATGTACATATGATCCATTGAATCAAATATAGGGTTAGTGAGAATGAACTGATGGCTAGAATAGAAAAGCATGTAGCCCATTAGAAGGAAGTAAATCAAAACTGGGCAGATTGGAGCTGACTGAGCTCTATAGATACTTGATTTTGAAAAAAAATGATGTGGAGCCATAATGAGTATTCAACAGTTTGAACTATGTTTACAGATATGTCCTAAGCAGGCAGCATTCAACTAATGTTTCCTTAGCAACTTTTGCATTCCAGATACCATTCTTTGAATGCTAGATGAAACACACAGAGACCATGTCATTGTGAAATTTCCACTTAATAGTAGAGGTATAATATATATTTGAATCAATATAATACAAAGAGGAAGATAATACCTGGCCATAGATTGTACACAGTGTCATGCATGTACAATAGGAGGATGGCTTTGTGGAGAAGGTGGTATATGCCAGTGGGGAATATTAAACACAGACATCCATTATAACACCTGGAAAACCAAGGTATAGTGATAGTTTAATGGAAAAAATCCTGAAACACATTATCACTGTAGAAACAAAAATTTCCAGTAAAATGAACAAATTAACATAAAGTCTTTATTCTGTGGTCAGTATTTCGTCTCCTGAAAATGTCATTCAAAAGTGGCTGTGAATTTAGAAATCTTTGAAAAAATGAGTTAGAAATCATTAAGAAAACAAATAAGTTTAAAATTTAAAAGCCAAATGGAAGTGTCTATATATATTTGAAGTATCTACTGCATTTCTAGTACCATGCATGTCTAACATTTTGTGAAATGGTCTCCTGGGTCTAAAAGATTATAGCTAGTATTTTATAATATCTACTATTTGTCAGGCACCTTATTATAATAATCCTTAAAATAGCCTTTAGAAGTAGATGCTGCTATCCCCAATTTAAAAACAAAAAAGGAGACTTAGGAATTAGAGTAAGTTGCCTGAGATCACTTACCTAGTACATTGCATAGCAGATGGTCTGCAAAGCCTGTGCTTTGCCTTCTGCACAATACTGACTAATAAGTATTTAAACCAATAGAACAGGAATATTTAAAATGAGAATTCCATGTATTGCATACAAGATAATTCCATTATGTATTTATATGTGTGTGTATGAATGAATATATTATGTGCATTTATGAGCTTATATATAATCATTCTGAGCAATACTACACAGTAGACAGTGTAGTATAAAAGTTAACAGTAGGCCATAGAGTGAAACTACGCTATTTCACCATAAATCATAGCCTGGACCTCAGATCCCTTTTCTGTGAAGTTGGTGGTATTGTGAGGCAATGTATAAGGCTGCTTTGGCACAGTGTTTGATACCTATACCTATTAAATTCTATTTAAATGTTAGTATTATCATTAATAAATTATTTTCTTCTAATTTCTTGTCCTCTTCTTTCCTACTTATACAAAGATTGCTACACATTAAACCTAGATTTCATAATGCAAAGGCATCGATGGATGCAGAGATGCTTATCTCATATCCAAGACATAAGAAGAACCACACATATCTATTTCAAGGCAGGCCACAGATAGGTGTAGGCTATGAGTAGGCCAATGCAATCAAATGTGTCTATTCAAATTTAGGAAGAATATAGGGCAAGTGTGCAAAGATGTGGAAAGGACTATGGGGAGGTTGAACACATTTAGAAAATATTGGGTGAGGAAATTCCTCATTGATTATTTGGGCAGCAGTTTATATATAATCTAGCAGGACTGGATAGAGGGGATTTAAATGATAGTATACCTCATTCTTTGCATTCTTTGGCTATGTAATGCTATCTGTAATCAGGCAGTCATGATTACTATTATTAAAGTAATTGCAATGGTATGTAGCTGAAAAGGTTGCATCTAAAAGGAAATTTGAGAATTTCCTTGATGACTGTATATAGGTGGAGAGAAAGAAGTTCTTGACGATTCCAAAGTTGGCTACCATGTGATTACAAAAATGATGGGTGCATTAACCTAAGTGTGGATGGGAAAAAAGGATTTGTCCATTGACATTGTCCAGTTTTAAACTTTGAATTTAGAATGTCAACATCACATTCACTTGAGATGTCTTTTGAGCCCAAACAAACAAGATATAATTTTTACAGGGATAATTACATTTAAGAAAATAATTCAATTGCATAAGTCTGAGATGTGGCTTATCTCTTTGACTGTTAACTTAGAAGTTTTCATTGACACAGACAAAATTAATTATGCACCAACAATATGTCTTGCTGCTTAAAGAGTGTATGCCAGGTTAGGCTGCATTAATAGAAGTGTAGTCATCTGACTGAGGGAGATTTCCTGGTCCCACTAACATCTATACTATGAGACCACATTTCCTGTATCACCCTAGGTACCATGTTTTCAGAGAGAGGTACTTAGAAAAAATTAGAAAGTGACCAGTTTGGTAATGGGTCTGGAAATTACATCCTGAGGGAAACAGTTAAGGAAGAATGAAAAAAATTCAGGAGAAACATGATAGCAATCTTCAAAAATTTGAAAGATCGTTATGTGGGAGAAAGGAAGGAGAATAAAACATTTTTTATAATTGCTGTGGGAATAATTGCATAGAAGTTTCAGAGAGCCTAAACATAAAAATAAACAAATAAATAAAACTTCTTAGGTAGATAAAAGAATTACCCATTACTGTGTCATAAGGAAGATACATAATTGCCCATTTATATTTAATATGCTACTAGGTGACTTATAAAACTTCATTTAGATTGTAAGATGCTATAATTCTCTTGATAATGGGTCCATAAGAAACCATTTAGTAGCAATGGTACCTATCTATGGCAATATGCCAGTTTCCAAGGACAAGAAGAATTATGTTCTTAAAATACCAGCAGAACTTTATTTTATATATACTTATTGAAGTCATATAAGTTTTAAATTTACCAAGTAGTTGTTTCTTATACGACTAAAGCCTTCCCTCAGGAACTACCCATACCATAGAGAGTATTACTAATGAAACACTGTGTGCTCTTACTGGATGCTTGCTACATCTGAAACCCTTTGTGAATAACACACCGTTTAGAGTAACCATGTTGAGGCATCCCAGATGTCTTGCTTCAAACATCACCTCCTCATAGAGGTCTTCCCTAATGACTCAGTCTAGCTCCAAGTTACTTTCCATTCCATTATCCCATTTCCTTTCCCTCATATGTAGCATTTAACACTAACAGAAATTATTTTTATGTCTCACTTCCTAAAGTATAAGCACTATGAGAGAGGAATAATTTGTGTCTTTTTTACTGTAGCATTCAGAATAATACCAGGCACATAGTAGACCTATAATAAATATAATTAATTAATGAAACATTTAGATTGGGTCTTGAGGTATATCTCAAGGGTAACTCATTCCTTGCTGTGATGTCTCTGGACCTTATGTATAATTTATGTAACTTAGTCTGAATCTCTGACATATTTGTCATGATGATAGAGTATAAGCACTTAGCCTTTAAGATACCTTTATGAATTTGAAGGCCATCAATAAGTCTTCTTTTAGTTATCCTATTCTATCAAGAATAATCCCAATCCATTCACTTTATTTCAGTTTTAACTTTGAAAACCTTTAAATTTAGAGGCTTTCAGTTGCACCCTCTTCCTCTTCTACATGTCATATTTGGTGTGAGCTCAGAGTTTCACAAAGAAGCCTGTCCTAGCCAAAGGGCCATGTAGACACTAGAAAAAGTGTCTTTTCTTGGGTCATATATTCATTTTATATCATTTTGGGAGCTAAGTTGAATCAGCCACTCTACTAAATTTCTCTAGATTGCCCTTTAAAATTACCTTTCATCAAACCTCTTACATCTCCTATCAACAGATAGCTTTATTTCATATTTCATTGAAAAAAATAGACACTATCAGTCAGGAACTCTCTCATCTTTCCATTACCGAATCGATTCCTATGCTCTGATCTGCATACACCTTCTTAACCTTCCTGCCTACTACCTCGAATAAGAGTCCCTATTTTTATCTAAGGCCAGCACCCGCTTGGCTTTAGATTCTATCCTCTCTCATTTCCTAAAGGATTTTGATTCTGCAATTATCCCTCTCTTTACATCATTAGTTATTGATTCTCTACAGGATTGTTTTCATCAAAATATAATAAGCTGTGATATATTTTATTTTAGGGGGAAACAAACCTTCCAGCTTCTTCCTAATTTCTAATGTCCTTTCATAGCAAAAATTTTGCTTTCACACATTTCCTCCACAGCACACTTTTTCTGATGCTTCACCTGGACCACTACATTCATGCCTGTGTTACATCTGTGTTTTGCTTATTGCTCCACCTGAAGACTATTCTTTATACCCGGCAGAGTGCTCCCATTAAGACACGAATCAAATAATGCTACATAATTGTTCAAAACTCTACAGTCCTTTCTTGTTTCACTTAGAGTAAAATCCCTACTCTTTACCCTGATTTACAAAATAATACATAACCTGGCTCAAGTATACCTTTCAAATCTCACTTTTTCTAGGTTTCCCTTTTCCATTTATGCTCAAGCCATATTAGCCACATCTCTTGTCTCCTCAACCATACTAAGAATGTTCCTGCTTTGGGGGTCCTTATTTTGGCTATTTTTCCTTTCTTATTGTCACTCAGATCTCAGTTTAAATATCAACTTCTAAGACAAGCTTCCTTGATTAACCAATCACTATCTCCTCATTTTAAAAATTATCTACACAGCACTTAGTACTGTTATTTTTCTTATTAATTTAGTTAGCCATTCATTCATTCACTCATTCATTTAATTATTTCACTGTTACCATGTAAGTGGTTTTAGGGTAAATGCATTACTTAGATGTCTTATTTACCGCTGTATATTCAGTACCTAGAATTAGCGTCTCAAAGTAGGCATACAATGCATATTTTTGAGTAATGTTAGGGGGAGGAGGTAAAGGGAGTCAAATATATGGTGATGGTAGGAAATTTAACTTTGGGTGGTGAACACACAATCCAGCATGCATGTGATGTATTATTGTACACTTGAAATCTATATAATTTTATTAACCAATGGTACCCCAATAAATTTAATAAAATAAAAATAAATGTTGACTCACCTACTTCCTTAGAGATGGCTATATCTCTCCCTCTGGAACAAAGGACAGGCACAGAAGATTTCTGCTCATTTAAAAAGATTCAGATTCTCTAAACTCATGGTTTCTTTTCTGTAACACAAACCACTGCATATCCAGGTATTATCTGACTGTCTGCATTGTTGGTGCAAAAATAGCAATATTCTGGGCACTTTTGTTGCTATGGGTAACAAACTGTCCTTTGTCTCTTTCTCAGGGGTCTCAGGCTTTCTACCAGCATCTATGAAATGGTAGCAGGTTAACTGTTATTTTGCAAGTTGGGTAAAATCTCAGACCTTTAACGATTCCTTATGTTCTTGTATTCCACACAAGTATCACAGAGATTTTGTTAGGTTGTCAGCACTAGCCTTCTGCTATGACTTTTTTAAAACTAAATTTATGAAAAAGAATAAAATCTACCTCTGTTTTGGAAAAGACTTCAAATAGTAATTGTGATAGACAAATAATGCCCGCCTCCCCAAGATACCCATATCCTAATCTCCATAATCTGTGAATATGCTAGGTTACATGTCAGAGAGGAATTGGGGTACTGATAGAATTAAAGTTGATAACTGACCTTGAGATGGGGAGATTTTCCTAGATTATCTGGGTGAGCCCAGTATAATTATGAGGGTCTTTAAATGTGGAAGAGAACATCAGAGTGACATGATATGAGAAAGATTACCAGTCATTGCTAGCTTTGAAGATAAAATGACAAACTAGAAGCCAAGGAATGTGGGAAGCCTCTGAAAGCTGGATGAAGCAAGAAAACAGAGTCTCCCTTAGAATCTTCAGAAAGGAATATAGACCTGCTGACACCTTGATTTTATGTCAGTGAGACCTTTTTCTGATATCTGATTTCTAGAACTTAAGATCATACATTTGTGCTGTTTTAAACCACTAAGTTTGTGATAATTTGTTATAATTACAATAGGAAACTAATATAGTCACAGACTCTGGATTAAGTTTTTTCATTGAAATAACTGCGTAAATACAGACATATCTCGGAGATACTGGTTTGGTTCCAGACCATGTAACGTAATAAAAATCCCAACAAAAGGGTCTTGCCTTCAATTTGTAAAAATACAACATCCGTGAAGTGTAATAAAGTGAAGTGTAAGAAGACTAGGTATGCCTGGATATTTTAACTTCGCCTTTACAGAAGAATTAGGCCTCCAAGATGGTGGATGTGTGGTCTTCTGTTTCCAGGACAGTGGTAAATCTAAGAAGAGAGCATGTATGGAAGCAAAACCTTTTCTATGAATTGTAAGGACAATGAATTTCATTGTAAATAAATCTATGTCTACTTTATATTAATTTAAATCATTAATATACATCCATACCAAGTACCAGGTGACATTTAAATATAAATGTAAATTGCCTAAATTTTTTTCTTAATTATTTTTGTCTTATATAAATACATTATTTTGTCAGAACTCCTATGATTCTTTTTCTTTTATCCCTAATGTTAAAATTCTGAAATAGGAGTTGATAATGAAATCTGAATGGTAAATTAGGTTTGGGAGTGAAAGAAAAGACTCTTTTTGTATCTTGGAAGATGCAATTTGATTTCAAATCAAATAAAAAAAATATGATGTTTTAGGGAACATCTTTTCACACTTTATATAAATTATTTTAATTAACATAAAGTGTTTGAACAGGAGCTCAAATGAACTTTATTTATAAAGATCACTTTAGGTATATGAGAAATAATTGTTTAGAATCATGTTGGAAATTTTTTAGTTTACATAGATCTCAGCAAAGGGGCTTAATTGTTTCTTCTCATTTGAAGATGGATAATGTACAAGTCTATTAAATTTGTTTATGCTTGCAGTTGACAGCACTAAATCTGGGAAACAACCTTTTAGAAGAAGTTCCAGAAGAGATGAAATATCTTACATCCCTGAAGAAGCTCCATTTATTTGGAAATAGGATTCATAGATTTGCATCTGGAGCATGTGGTAAGTTAGTCAAAGAAAAGCAACATTATAGCATAAAATTTAATCCCCTTATTATGTTTAACAATTTGGAACTAAAGTGAAAAAGGAGTTTTACATGTTTTAATCTTTTTTTGTTGGAGATATTTAGACATATTCTTGAAATTAAGGAATTTGGAGGACTTTTTTTTTCAACTTTTGTAATATGTTTCTTTACATGTAGACCTAAGAAAATAAGTAAGCATCAGTGTTAGTGAATTTTCCCCTTTTTCAGAATCAGTGTATGTTTAGACTCTTGATTCTGTGGGCCCTTTCTCTGTGCCAGAGTAAAAACTAGTTGGAAATCAAGTCAAGAAAAAACTTTCTACAGCTCTCTTTGTTCTTTACACTTTTTTATTGTCTCAGATACTAAGTCACAGTCTTTGATCAATATACTAAGTTTAAATCAATTTGAGGAGAATTTTTAATAAAAGATAGGGATCCAATAATTGGCATTCTTTTTTTGTATTTCCTTTCAACCTATAAATTTTCCATTCAGTATGAAACTCTACCTATTTAATAAAGGTAGAGTGGGCTTAAGGATAGGATACATGACAAAGAATTCTAGGTGATTTTTATAGCTCCATTAACTCTAGTAAGGCACTTCATCACTCTATGTCTTTGTTTCCGGTAGTAAAACAAGAGATATATTATAGAATTTATAAGGTCTGTGAACTTTTGAGGAATAGGTACTATATATAATCTCTTATTACCCAGCAGCCTTTACTAGGGGTATTATTGCATGGGACAGTAAATTAGGGGTATATTTGACAAGAAGCACAAATAGACTCTAGTACTATTTCTTTAAAGTACTTTAAAATTTTAGATCATGTATCTTGGAGAAATATTTTTCTCAAAATAAGGACTGTAACAAACATTTAACAAACACAATGCTTATGTACTTTATATATGCAAGGCCATAGATTTAGCATTCAATTATACTTAGGAAAAAAACAGTTTACATACAAAAAATTAAAGGCATGCAAACAAATAGACAATATTATTTTATAAATTATTCCTAAGGGACAAACATAAGTAAAACCTGATATATATAAATGATATTAAGCAACCTAATTAATGCTAATTTAGGTTTCTGCAAATAATTTTTTTCTCATGTCACTGTTAATTGCGAGGTTTATAAAATATATAAAATCTGTGTACAATGACCCTGAATATTGTAGTTTCTGTATTTCTTAATTTGGGGTTGTTGAATTTTGAAAATCTCATGTGATTGACATAAATTATGTTTTATGTCAGGTCCTGATTATCCAACTGCAGAAATAGTTTGGTGTCAGGGGGTTGAGCACTGTCTAGCATGTATAACATGACCTTATCCACCTGTCCAGAGCAGACTAGACCAGGGCTATATATGTATCCTAAGCTGGGTTAGTCATATTCTCTCTCTTGCAGATTATGATAAAATCTGAAACAGTTTAATTGTTTGAGCTAATCACATGAATTAAGACAATGGTTGCACACTGATGGCCCATGGCTGAATCTGGTCCACAAATAGGTTGGTTCTGTTTTACCTGCCTTTTTAAAAATTTGAGTTTAGTACCAACATTTGCAGATCAAGAGAATTCACATAAAATTCACATTTCTGGCTCTTTTTGTTTGTTTTAAAAAAGAAAGTTTAGGTAACACTGGAACCACATTGTTGTGACAGCAATTGCTAGGAGCTGACTGAATGGCTGCTGCCCTCTTAGATAAGGCATGTGCTCTCCAGTTCAACACACTTGGGCCAGGTGGATTTCCACCAGGGCTACTGCTGTGTTTTGTTATCTTCTTGGTTCCTATAGGCATTTCATTTGAGAAAACTCTGTTTATCTTGTCTGTGGACAATCAAATGCAGGAGTTGTGGAATGTCTACAAATACATGGAAAATTAGAGAAAATATGTTCAAAAGAGAAAGACTTGGGAAGGGAAAAGGGGAACGGAACATGAATATAAAGCTGAGAGAAAGTATAATGAGAAATGAAACTATGTTCTGCGCTCTGTGTTCTGCAGAGATTCCCAGATGGTATGTAATCTACCAGACTTTGAGAAGCTCAGGGTGGGAAAGACAGTCTATTATCCTGGAGTGTGGCCTGGGTCTCCTTGGACATCACAACTTGGTTCAGTGCTCAGAAGCATCAGAAGCCCAAGAGATGAAGCATGAGCATTTTTGTGACTACCAAGAGCAGACAAAGAACTATGTATCTATAAATAGCCAATACATATGTATGAGCTTATAATTAATTATATAACATGTATATATTATCTGTATATATAAAATATGTTTATATTAATATGACTTTTGGCCGCCACCACTGCTGAGGTCTGAGGGCTGAGCATGTGGGGCAGCAGGGTGGTGGGCCTGCACAGCCATGGCTCATAGGGAAGTCTATGAGAAGAGCCCTGATGGGGAAGAGAACAAAGTGTACCTGGAGCGGGAGTACACCGAGAACAGAATCACCGACTTTGAGTTCAAGCCGCTGATGGTACTGCCCTCGGAGATCTATCTTTCAATGAGCCATGATGTTTCTCCACAACTTCCTGTCATTATAGCACTATTTCAGAATTGTTCACAGGAGAGCCATGCCAGATGATGGCCGAGTGTGACACCCAGTATTACTAGTGCAAAGTGTAGGTAAAGAAGATGAAGTTCACAGCCCCCTCTCCTCCACCCTCCGCCCCAGTACATCAGCTTAGTCTTGAGCTCCATGTAGAAGCTGGTGACCAATGAGGATGTGTTCCCCACAAAATATGGCAGAGAATTTCCAGGCTCCTTTGAGTCGCTGGTGAAGACTGGCAAATACCTGTTTCATGTGCTAGCACACATCTACTCATCCCACTTCAAGAAGACCCTAGCCCTGGAGTAGCACAGGCACTTAAACACACACCACATCCATATCATTCTCTTCACCAGAGAGTTTCCCGTTCTTGGCCCCCAAGTGACTACTCTCATGAACAATCTCACGGAGGTGCTGTGCAGCAGTGGAGCACAAGCATGAGAAGTGAGCCCCTCTCCCCCAACTAGATAGGTGTACACAAAAACAGTGAGAAGATGCTATGTGTACCTGAGTTGGTCTGCTTGGATGCACACACATACTGGGCCTGGCTGAGCTGAATGCTGACTTCACAGCTGCTGGTAGGCATGGGGCATTTGGCTGATTTACCTTGGTGGTTTCCTGTTGAGTGGATGAATGTCACTAATAAAGAAGAACCTTTGGACTTAATTCATTTACACAACAAACATTTATGGTACTGCTGTCTGAGTCAAAAAAAAAAAAAAAAAAAGAGCATAGGTAATGGTGCTTTTTAGTTTCTTGTTCCAGTTCATGGTAGCTTGACTGTACCTTTTGTCCTCAGGAGCCATGACTTAGCAGTATAACTTTGTGATAAATTAATCTCCTTTGTTTAAGCTAGTTTAAGAGGTTATCTATTACCAGCAACCTAAAGAGCCTTGGCCACAGCAAGAAATAAAAAGGAAAACAAAGGTATATGGAAAAGTAGTTAAAAATTATTTTCTAACATGTAGCTAAAGTGACTAAAATTATTTTCTAACAGATGGCTTAAAAAATTTGATCCTGCTTAATCTGAATAACAATCTGCTCACATGGATTCCTGAGGAAGTAAGCAGGTAATTTTGTTTATAATTAGTTAACCTCTCACCCCCTCCAAACCACCCTGGGCGTCTGAGCACAATTGTGCCTCTCCTTGAGTACTTGTAGGATTTATGCATAGTAGCAGAGAGACATATGAAGGACTGAGGCAAGGCACTAATTTTAAGCAGATGATTCCTTAAATACTTCAGAGAAATGGGAAGCATGCTTGGTAGTATAAGTGTAAAAGTGGATATTTGAAATAAAGTTCTAAAGTTAATTGTGTTATTGATCTGCCAGCTCTGGAGTTCTTGTACCTTGCTCCACTATAGAATTGGTGACATTAAATTTTACTTCACATCTATTTCATAAGAGTAAGTTATTTTCAGCTCAAAAGAAAATATATTATAAAAGAAAGGATTTAAAACTAAGATATCATTTTAATTAAAAAAAAAACATATTTTCTTATCAACAGAAACAAAAAAATGTTCTTTCTCCTTCCTGCACATCTGCACAGATAGGCTACTAGTACAGAGCCTTTTTGGAGCCAGCTGAGGGACTTGTCCTGCAGGCAAACCACCTTCTTGTGCTTTTCTTCTGATGGATGGAGAGAGAACTCTCCGAGGGTTTACTTTGTAGACTCTCTTCATTGTCTGGTGAACAGAAACATGTATTACAATATAAGAACATCCTGATTTTTGAAAGGAGACACAAAACTACGAACAGTTCTCAACAAAGGGCTTTTGGCAGCACCTAAAGTCTATTCAAATTCACTTTGAATAGATCTATACTTATATTGCTAGAGGTCTATACCTCTAGCAATGTATTATTTCCCAGATAGATTTCAACAGAGAAGTATGTTTTAAGTCAGAACAACTAGAAATAATTTTGAAGCTATCTAATTTCTTAATGAGAAGAATATTTATAGCAATGAAAATTCCAATAGTTGTCTGCTTGCTTTTTCACTTATTCAGTTGATTAATGTATTGATGATATAATAAAAAAAAAAGGACATCTTGGAAGATCAGGTGAACTAAGTTCAGGTCATATATTTGTACAACCAGCCTGATGACTTTGGGCAAGTAATTTAACTGTCTTAGACCTTAGCTTTCTCATATATGTAGGAAAAATTTTAAATAAATGAACTTCAAAATTCTTGCAGCTGGAACATGTTATGATTTCATAAGTTAGTAAGCTTAGTTCTAGAGTACAAAGTACACTATTAAAGGAACTGTATAAATCTATGGTAATATGTTAGAGACATGAATGAAGACTTTCACTGAAAAAAGTAGAATTGGAAAATGTATAGGTCCATACTTTTTTTTACAGATAATTCTGGATTGTCTGTATCCTAGCTGTGCCCTAGATGTAAGTCGAATGTTACCTCCCCACACATGACTCCATTTTTTGACCTTAGGACAGTTTCTTCACCTTCCTATACCTTAGTATCTTCATCTGCAAAGTAAGGACAATAATAGCGCCTACTTCACAGAGTTGCTTTGATAAACAAATTCATCAAAGATATTTAGGGTTGAGCCTGGGTCATAGTAAATGCTCAGTGAATGTTAGCTTTTATTATTATTCGTTATTATTATTTTCTTTTTGTTTCCTTCATTCACTCCTTTTTAGATACCAAAGATTGACTTAGTAGTGAATTTTGGAAAAGCATCTACCATGCATGTCTTGGTATCCTTTTGTTCTGCCATCAGTTAAGCAGTCACCTTAGCAGGAAAGGCTGTAACTGGTTAGGTATGTTTAATTCAGGAGGACTAGGAGGGAGCCTGATGATGGTCATGTCAGCTCCATGCTGATGTTTGATTTCCTTATTCTGAATCCCATGTCTTATTTCTCAATTTGTTCAGAACCTGAGAAGGTGAAATAGGAGTTCTGTTTATTCCCTGACAAACTAATATTAGTTCAAGGACTTGAAGTCAAATCTCAGCGGGCAAGAGTTTTGCCTCTAAACAACTCTATCATGGGCAGAACTGCAAGCACAGGGAGAACAAGAGAACTTGGGCATCCTGGGGACAGAATCTCAGAAAAAAAGGGCAGGGGAACAGACTAAGCCAAAGGGCTTAGTTCTTTTTCCAAATTCGCCCATCAGTGGTTATTCTTCAACCCAATGGAGAAGAAGGGCGGGAGGAAGCCACAAGTGTATATCTCCTGTAGTTTTCTCTTGGAAGAGCATGAGTTCTCCCTGTTTTGTGGAAGTGGAAACAATGGCAGATTACTTTTTCCTCTCTTCTATTATCTGAGAGTGAGGATCCTCTCCTGGAGCATCGTCCAGGTTCTTGATGTCTCAAAGAATTGAGCAAGACATCAAGATATAGTAGAAAAGAAAAGGTTTATTAGAAGGCAAAGTACAGTTCCAGACATGGAAGCTGGTCTGAGCAAGAGAAGCATTGCTCAAAGGCCTGGTAACAAAGCCTTTGGAGTTTTTATCCCTATTTGCTGTGGGTGGTTATATTTCTTAGAGGGGTAGTCTCCCTTGATTGACAATTGAGATTGAGTGGACTCAGTGATTCATCATTTGCTTTCTGCACATGTTTGTTCCCAGAATTCAGTCTGTTATAATGATATTAATGAACTTCCGGGCATATGCATCATTTATAATGATGGTATAATGAGGCTCAGGCTAATTAAAGGTTGTTGGGGTCTTTACTGCACAGGTGTGAGTGACTGGTTTAAACTGGTACCTAATTCTCTGCTCACTTGCTTCTATGAGTTGCTTTTAGTCCAAAAATGCATTCCTACTTGCTTAATTGTGGGTGGACTAGGGCAGACTCCTTCTAGAATAGGATGACCTCAGTTTCCTTACGGGCAGATCTGAAAACCCCTAACTTTACTGCCTAATTCTTTTCTAAGAGTCATGAACCCCCTTATTATCATGAATAGTAAGGGAGGGAAGGGCTCTTCTGTATCTGCTTCCTGCTGAGAAGGGTCATTGTCCCTGCCTATTGGGGTTTCGGGGAGTTCTTTTCCTTTCTGCCTTAGGGCAGGATCTTGCGTTTCCTGCTGAAGTGCTGCCTCAATCCCTAGACAAAGAAAAGAAGATAGGAACTTGTTATTTAAATCATATATCTATTAATTTCTATTATTGATTTGTGTTTTAAGTGAATAAAGGGAAACAGGCTTGGTTAATATATTTCTTAAAGGGTAAAAAAAGACCTTTGGCCTAAAGTCCCCTCTCCTCTCAGACTTTAAGGGCTCTATCTGGCATATCTCCATTGCTGCTAACAATGGGCTGATGACCCTTATCAATAGCAATAGGATCTGAGTCACCAGTTTCAGGGCAATTATCCGGATTTGAGGGAGAGGGCCTTTTTCCTAAAGAAAGGAGGGAAGAAAACTTAATTAGCTTTACTAAAAGGATTAAGAACTCTGCAAGAAATGTCCCCTTTCATTTCCTGCTAAAAGATTAAGACTTTTACAAGTGATGTCCTGTATCACTTCTGCTCTTTAGTTAACCAAATGAATGGCAAACACATTTACAATAGCTTCTAAGCTGTTTAGTGCCTTGAAATAACAAAGCAATAAAAAGCCAACTGCCATAATAATTCAGAGTAATTCAGAGTAGAATCAATTAAAATAATGACTATGACAATTACTGGTGAAGAACATTCTCCATTCCTCTCTCCACAGGAATTCTACATAGTTTTACTCTTTGTCAACATAGGCTCATCCTTCTTTTACCCTGTATACTCTCTGCAAATGACTTGGCTCCCTATTTTACTGAGAAATTTGGGCTCCTTTAATTTCCTTCTTTTCCGCTTTTTAATCTTGTCTTAAGTAAACCTTAAGGCAAAGTCTCCTTCTTGCCTTTTCTCTCATGCCTCCCTTATTCTCTTTCCTTAATAACCACATTTCTCTAAAGTTTATCCAGGTGTTCTAATATCATTTGTTGAAAGACAGTCTTTTCGTAATTTAATTGTCCGGACACCTTTGTCAAAAGTCAGTGACCATTTATGGGCCTATTTCGACTCTTCATTCTCTTCCGTTGCTCTATTTTTGAACTGTAGCTATATTGTAAGCTTTGAAATCAGTTAATGCAAGCAAGCCCTTTGACTTTGTCTTCTTTATTATAGTTTTGGGTATTCTAGGTACTTTGAATTTCCATATATATTTTAAAAATGATTCTTCAGTTTTTACACAAAAACTCAAAATTTTTATTTGGACTGAGTTAAATCTATAGATCAGTTTGGAGAGAATTGGCATCTGAGCAATATTGTTTCTGTTTAAATATGAACAAGATACATCATCTCTACTTTTATTTAGAGCCCCTTTATATTTTCTCAGTCATGATTTATAGTTTTCAGTGAAGAGGTCTCTAATGTCTTTTATTAAATGTATTTTTATATTTTATGGGTTTTTTTTTTTTGCTGTTACTGTATATGGAGTTTTAAAACTTTGGTTTTCCAATCATTTATGACTATAATATAAAATTAATAGATTTTTTAATAGTGACTTTGTAGACTGTGGCCCTGATTTTACATTTAGTAGGCTTGTTTGTTAATTTTCATGACCTTTCTTTAACATTTAAAATTCTTATTATTTATTTATTTATTTATTTTAGGCAAGACAACCCTTGGTGGACCTCACAGATTGCAAGGACCTTGTCAGCTTACAATCCCTTATTTTTTATTTTTTATGCCTACAGCACCTGGTCTTCCTAGGTGTTCTCCCACCCAAGCGCTAACAAGACCTGACCCTACTTAGCTTCTGAGATCAGACAGGATTGGGCTTGTTCAGGGTGGCATGGCTGTATGTCTCTTTAAAATTAATTTTTTAGTTTTTAAAAAATTTATTTATTTTCATTAGTTTCAAGCATACACTACATTGGATAGACATCTATATAGTTCATAAAATGATGCCCCCAATTGCTCTCTCCTTCCCCTGACGCTCCACCTAGCCACCGCATTAATGCTAACTTCATTCCCTGTGCCATGTTCCCCATCCCTGTGACCATCCATCAGCTACTAATTTGTACTTCTTTAACCCTTCACTCCATTTTCTCATCTCCCCAAACTCCCCTCCCCTTTGTCCATCACCAAATTATCCACTATATTTGCGAGTCTGTTTTTGATTATTTTTTTTCTTTTTATTCCTTAGATTCTGCATATAAATGAAATCATATAGTGTTTATCTTTCTCTGTCTGACTTAAATAGCTTCTAGATCCATCAAAGCAATATCTTTTTCTATCCCCTTCCTTTTAGTCTGTGTGTTTCTTTTAATCTGAAGTGAGTCTTTTGTATTTTTTCTTCTTATAGAAGTCCTTCCAACATTTCCTGTAATACTGACTTGGTGGTGATAAATTCCTTTAGCTTATTTTTGTCTGGGAAGCTCTTTATCTGTCCTTCAACTCCAATTGATAGCTTTGCTGGATAAAGTATTCTTGGTTGTAGATCCTGGGTCTTCATCATGTTGAATATTTTGTGCCAAACCCTTCTGTCCTACATAGTTTCTTTTGAGAGATCAGATGGCAGTCTAATGGGTGTTCCTTTATGAGTAATTATCTGTTTTTATCTTGCTGCATTTAATATTCTTTGTATTTAAACTTTGGCATTTTAATTGTAATGTGTCTTGGTGTGGGCCTCTTTGGATCCCTGATTTTTGGAATTCTCTGAGCTTCCTGGGGTTTTATGTCCATTTCCTTCACCAAGTTAGGGAAGTTTTCCATCACTATTTCTTCAAACAGTTGTTTAACATCTTGATTTTCTTTAGTTACGCCGATCAGATGGATATTTGGACTCTTACTAGTGTCCCAGATGCTCCTTAAATTATTTTTACAGTCTTGGCATCTCATCTCTTGCCTTTCTGATTGTGTGTTTTTGGCTTTCCCATCCTTTAGATAGGGCATTTGATCCTTTTCTTTATTCACTTTTTTTTATTCCATTTAATATACTTCTCATCTCAGATAATGTGTTACTCATTTCAGACTGGTTCCCTTTTATAATTTGCATTTCCATTTTTATGTTTTTTATCTCTTTGTTGAAATTCTCTACACCTCCCAAAAGTTCATTGAGCATCTTTATAACCAGTGTTCCGAACTCTGCATCTGTTAGATTACTTGACTCTATTATATCTGGATCTCTGTTCTGTTCTCTCATGTGGTTTCTGCTTCTCTGTCTTCCCATTTTGGCTGCCTTTCCATGTCTGTTTCTATGTAGTAAACAAAGCTCCTAAGTCTCCCAGTCTTATTAGTATGGATTTGTGAAGTAGGTGTCTGTCTAGTGGCACAGTCCTGAGAGGGTTCACCTTCAGGCCAGATTTAGTCCAAGCCTCTACCCCTTCGAAGCCACCTGTTAAGATTCAGGAAACAATCCACAGATGCTGTACTTATAGTTGCCTCAAAAGGACACACCAGAAACTGAGGCCAGCTGCCTCCAGCATAAGTCTAGGCACTGCTCGGCAAGGAGCACCTAACTGGCTGAGGATATACCTGGATGTTGCTTGGATGGGGCCTCAAGTTGGGGGAGGCAGGTTTTAGGGAATCCTCTGAGCAGAACAACCTCTGTTATCTAGTTTGATGAAGTCAGGGCTATGGCAGCACTGAGTCCATGCACTGGGAGTAGGGAGGGCTCAACAGAGAACAATGAATACCACTGGCACTTATGTACAGTGTGACTCTCGCCCAGGCCCTCACTCCGACAATGTCTCCCTGTAAGTCCCTAGTCCTCCCTGCACACAGCCAAACTGATGTTGGTGCTCGGAGCGAGCAGTTCCATCACCACAAAAATCTGTTCGCAGACGTGACCCCTTTAAGAGGTGTCTGCCGCTGCTGCAGCCTCCATCTCAGCTGCTCAAGACCTGGCAGCCTGCGTCTTCACCCTGTCCTACATTCTGTGGTTGCAGGGTGCTTTCTTGAACTTCTCCTTAGTTGTATGGTTTGTTCCTCTAGATTCCAGGTGATTTTTCCTTGCTGCTACTCCTTGTTTCCATCACAACTTTTGTTTGGTTGCCAGAGGTATGAATAGAGCCTCTATCATCTATGCCATTTTTTTTTTTTTACCCAGAATTAAAAAAAAAATTTTTTGCATTCAACAAATTAAATTTACATTTACTGGGGTGGCATTAGTTAATAAAATCGAATTTCAAGTGTACAATATTATAATGCATCATCTGCATATTGCACTGTGTGCTCATCACTCAGAGTTTAGTCTTCTGACACTATATATTTGACCCCCTATACTGTCTTCATCTAGCCCATACTCCCCCTCTGGAAATCACCATACTGTTGTCTGTTAATGAGTTTCTGGGAGTTTGTTTTGTTTGTTCATTTATGGCTTTCTGTTTTATATCCCATATGTAAGTGAAGTCATACTCTCTGACTTCAAATTATACTACAAAAATCAAAACAGCCTGGTACTGGCAGAAAAATAGACACATAGACAAATGAAACAGAAATAAACCAACATATATGTGGGCAAATAATTTTTCACAAAGACGCCAAAACCATGCAATGGAGAAAAGAAAGCCTCTTCAATAAATGGAGCTGGGAAAATTGGAAACTCCATATTGTTTTTCATAGTGGCTGTTCCAATTTACATTCCCACCAGCAGCATATGAGGGTTCCTTTTTCTCTACATCCTCTCCAACACTTGTTATTTCTTGTCTTATTGACAATAGTCATTCTAACAGGTGCGAGGCGGCCTTTATTTTGATTTTGATTTGATTTTCCCTTATAACTAGTGAAGTTGAGCATCTTTCACTATATCTGTTGAGCATTTGTATATCTTTTTTGGGAATGTGTCTGTTCAGGTCCTCTGCCCATTTTTAAATTTGATTGTTAGCATTTTTTGTTGTTGAGTTGTATAAAGTCTTTATATATTTTGGATATTAGCCCCTTATCGGAGGTTTCGTTTACAAATATCTTCTATTCACTTGGCTGCCTTTTTGTTTTGTTGATGTTTTCTTTTGCTGTACAGAAGCTTCTTAGTTTGATATAGTCCCATTCATTTATTTTTGCTTTTACTTCTCTTGCCTTTGGGGTCAAATTCATAAAAACCTCTCTGAGACCAAGGGAAGGACATGGAGGTCCTGTCATGTTACCATGTTGTTGACGCCTTTGACTGTCTCTTTATACCTTAGTAGATATAGAAGCGTATTTCATCTTATGTTTCTCTACTCGTGCCTTCTCTGAATGCATTTTTGTATTGTCAAATGTTCACATTTTTCAAGAATCTTCATTGGCTTCCTCTCCCTTTTTTCCACCCTATTTATTTTGTTTTTCTTGTCAGTCTCATCAGCTCACATGGCTTCCATTATCATGCTTATAGTCTTCTATCAAATTCCTTTCACTAGTATCACTCTCCTAACTTCCAGTTCCCCACTTTTAATTGTTTTAAAATGTTACCTCATTCTGTTAATATTCAGCTTTGTGATCATTGTATATTTCTATTTATAGCTTTGCAAGCAGACATTCATTTGAATCTTGACACTCTTATTTACTGGATGAGTAATTTGGGCAAGATATTTACTGCTTCTGATCTTTTATTTTTTTTCATTTATAAATTAGGAGTAATAATTCCAACCTTATGGTTATGGTGATGCTTAAACACACAGGTACATAGTTGGTACTCAGTAGTGCTAATTTCTTTCTATTTGTTTCTGAAAAATATTAATATTTTCTCAGCTTACTATGCCTTCTTGTTGCCCTAATTTTACAAGTTTTATTATTCAGAACCAAGTTCAAGTGTCAGTTGTTCCAAAATGCTTGTGATATATACCTCATATACCATATTTGCAATTACAGACTCAAATTTTTTAAACATTTTTCTTCCTGGCCAATGACATTTTCTGTCTTAATTTTATGGCTCTATGCAATATCTTCTTCTAGTCCATGATGTATACATAAAGGCAGAATTTGTGTCTGATCCATCTTTTCATTTTCCACAGGAACTAAGTGGCTCTCACATCTATTTGGTATAAGATATGTAATAGGTAATTATATTCACAAAGCTATATATCTATATTTATATACTTATACTTATATCCATGTATATGTATATATGTATACGTATATTTATGTATTTATATATCCTCCTTCATCTTCTTGCTTCCTCTTCAGTCTAGTGAATGTATATGTACAAAGAAGGAATGTAGAATTTTCTTTTAAATCTGAGTTTTGATTACATAAAAAATATTTTTAACATAACCCATCTGATTATAAAATATCTTCAAAAGTTAAGTTACAACAAAGATTTTTTATGCTCTAATGATTCACAGTAGTTGTGAACACTTGACTGAAATAAGGCTCAGATGAACTACAAAAAAATAAATTGACACATGGCTTCTGATAAGCAGTGTCTGTATAATGGACTTATTTTTGTGAGTTTCATTCATATACTTTGTTTATTTTTTAGATTAAAAAGCCTTACATGTTTGAGTATAAATCATAACCAGCTAGCCAGCATTCCTAGACAACTTTGTTTCCTTGAGAATCTTTCTGAACTTCAACTTAATTACAACCAGCTCATTTGCATACCTGAAGAGATTAAGTTCTTGAAGATGCTCCAGAAGCTTCTTCTGGTCAGGAACAACATTGATGTTTTGCCAGAGGTAAGCAAAACATGGAACCAAATTTTCTTCTGTTGATCAGGTAATTAGGAAAGATGATCAACACCATCAAATTTGAACTTAGAAGAAACATTTATGATTCTACATATGAAGTTTTTGAAAGTCAATCTCTCTTTTGTTTTCTGACACAGGGATTTTGTGATCTTAGAAACCTAAGAATCCTAGACATAGCTGGAAATATTATACAGATATTTCCACCAGGAGTAAGTAGAGCCAACTTCTATTATAATTTTAAAATAATTTTATTTATGCTATTGAGATTAGAAAAATATGGTCAGCCGGTAAAACCTGTAGTAATTGAAACTTTAAATTATACAAATGATTCAAAGATTTTCTTTGTTCTAGAATTTCAAAACCTGTTCTTTCCCATTCCTTCATTTGTGTTCTGTGCCTGTTGAACTTGTTTGAACTAAATGAACTCTGATTGTTATCATAAATATTTTAATATTTTGGTTATAGTTAATGTTTTTTGCTGTTACATACTGATTTTGGTCACCTCAGACTTTTTCTTTTTTCTTTTTTTGAAGTGTTAAAGTGATAGGATTTAGTGAAAGCTCAGAGTTAGAGCTCTCTCATAAAAGGGTGTATCTGAAAGTGGAATGGTCCGGTCACCTCAGACTTTTTGAAACCATTACTCCCCAGAGTATACCTTTTTATCCCTTATAATTAATCCAGAAGCAACACTTCTGTTAGTTAGTTTTAAACTATAAACAATGAAAAATGCACTTTTTTCCATTTAGAAATTCATTTTGATTTTGCTTTATTCAAATAACAGAGAAGCAGTTGATCTTGGTAACTTCTAACTTTTGGGAAAGAAATGGCAGTTTTTCATATTGCATTTTTATATCCTAGCAGATACATTTCTACATTCTAGGTAGTAATTACAAGCCCACCATTCCAGAGGTATTCAATAAATAGTTGATGGTCTATTAATTACTATCTCTAATTGATCAACTCCAAAATTGAAATTTTTGTCTTTTTTATCCCCCAAATAATTTTTACAATGACTTAGATATGAAAATGAGTGTAATGTCTGAATTTTAGAAAAAACATTACAGATTTTTTTATTACAGTAAAATATACATAACAAAATTTATTATTTTAACCATTTTTATGTGTACACTTCAATGGCACTAAGTGTATTCATGTTGTTGTACAGCTATCAGCATCATCTGTCTCCAGGAATTTTTCATCTTGTCCAAATGAAACTATTCCCAATAAGACTCCCCATTTTCCCCTCTCTCCAGCCCCTGGCAACCACCATTCTACTTTATATCTTGACAAATTTGACTACTCTTGGTACCTCATATGAGTAGAATCATGTAATATTTGTCCTTTTGTTACTGGCTTAATGTCTTCAAAGTTTATCTGTGTTATAACCCGTATTAGACTTTTCTTTATTTTTAAGACTGAATAATATTCCACTGTATGTATATGCCATATTTTGTTATTCACTCATCTGTCAATGGGCACTTGGATTGCTTCTACCATTTGGCTACTGAGAATAATGCAGTTATGAACCTAGGTGTATAAATATCTGTTTTGAGTCCATGCTTTTACTTCTTTGAAGTATATGCCCAGAAGTGAAATTGCTGGGTCATATGGAAATTGTAAGTTTAATTTTTTTAAGGACTCACCAAACAGTTTCCCCCAAAACATACAGTTTTGCATGTTTAATAAGACTTGGATTTTGTTAATATTGACCTGATAAATGATACAAGATTTTATTTATCCTGAAAGTTTTAGTTCAACTCTCTAAGTTCTGTGATGCCTTCCCCGACTCCCAAAGCAGCCACTGGTGCCAACTCTTCCATGACACCATTGTAGGTTGTACCACATAGTGGAGTAATTGTTTTCAAGTATGTCTTGCCATTGGACTGTAAGCTTCCAAAAAAGAAGGAACATCCTATTTCACTTCTATATCTGCAGTGTCTTGAATTTCATTTCAATAAATATTAATAATGTTCTTAAGCTATATTAAGTATTTAGAATATTAGTAGTGTCATTGACTCACAGTTTCTTCTACAAAGTGATTCTGTACTTAAGATTTTGATAAAGTACCATTATTTAGGTTCCATTGATTTAGAATGATTTTAGGAGTACCTGAATCAGTTTTACCTTAGTAACACCTATTGCTGAAGTTTCCGTGACAACTTTGATATAAGATCTTTTGTTAACTCATCTGAGCTTTGGTCCGGCTTGTCCAAATTAATATATTTTCGACATTTGATAGATGTAGCAACTAGTGGGAAAAATGTTGAACATAGACAATGCATGACTGACTCTAGGGTAAGTTTCAAAGTAGTGACAGTGAACTTTTAGAACAATTAATCCATGATTTTCAGGAGGCAGAATAGTATAGAAATAGTATAGTAATGAATGATGGATTTTTAGTCATATACACAAAGGTTGATGTCTGACTTTCTCATTTACTGTTATCAAAATTTTTAACTTCTTCAAATTGCTGTTTTTTTATCTGTAAGATGGGTATGCTAATACCACTATCATTTTAAGGTAGTTAAGTAATATAATAATTACAAGGCATTCTGTACATAGTGTTCAAGGAATGGAAACTATTATAATTACATATTATATATTTAATATATATCAAGTAGTGAAATACTACTAATAATTAATCATTAGAGTTGTCATCCACTGTTTGTTGACATTAATAGCTTTGCAAAGTACATGTTTTAAAAACTTTTTTATTATGAAAAATTTCAAACACATATAAAATCAGAGAAGAGAGCAAAAGGGATCTCAATGTTCCTATTACCCTGAAGTGTAGTTTTAACTCAAAGATTTGAAAATGCATTCTATAGAAATGTCTTTAAGTGCCTTTTTTATTTTGTCACAGCTATTCTTTTTTTTTTTTTTTTACTTTTTACATAGGTCTTTATTTAAGAGTATTTCACTGTTTTATGACCTCAAACTTGGTGTACTATTTGAAAAATTCAGTTATTTCACAATAGTATATACTTTTTATTCAAATGGCTTTTAAATCTTTAAAATTGGATTTTCACCAGCATTTTTGTATAAGAATGTACATTAAATGGAGAGGTACGGCAAAACAATGGGACTGTTGTAATTATTTGCTCATATGTGTTGATAGAAAGTTTCTGGATTACTTAATTATTAAGAAAAATACTGTCATGATTACACAGTTAATTAGCTATTTTAGAAATGTATTGGTTCTTTTATTATCACATAGTCAGATCTGGCACATTGAGACTTTAATTTCTTTCTTTAGCTCTTTTATTTTCTTCCCTAAATTTAAACTTTTAAAAATATTTAATATTTGTGCAAATTATATTTACTTTTTAAAATTTCAAACAACAAAGAAATACAGAATAATAATGAAAGTTTCCACATCAGTACCTCTACATGTCTGTTTTTAGAAAAGTTTGTTAAAGCATTTTTTTCCAAATTATACTATATCTGGATTGATTTAATTACATTTAACATCCCAGTATGATTTTTCTTTTTAAAGTAATACCATCTAAGTATTAAAAAGGTTTCATTAGTAGTAGAAAGATCAGTAGAGAGAAAACAAAACTCTGGGGCTGGTTTCTTGATCTGATACATTATTGTACAGTTTAAAGAAATTCTCAGTGCCTCAGGTAAAATTATTTGATATTCAATATCCAAGACATGTCAAAATTATTCATTATAATAGTTTGCAAATGTCCTGTGTTTTTTGGGTGAATAGGTATTGTTAAGATATCTGTTTTCTTTCTTTCCATTTAGCACTCTTTTTTTTTAATAATTTTTATTTTTCAGGTATAGTTGGCATATAATACTATATTAGTTTCATGTATACAACATAGTGATTAGACATCTGTATAATTCACAAAGTGATGACCTCAATAAATCTAGTATTTTTCTGACATTGTTCATAGTTATTACAATATTATTGACTATATTTTTTATTCTATACTTTCTATCTCTGTAACTATCTTGTAACTAGCAATTTATACTTCATAATTCCATCCCCTTTTTCACCAGTCCCCCTTAATCCCCTCCCTCTGGTAATCTTCAAAATGTTCTCTGTGTCTTTGTTTTTTTCTATCTTTTGTTGTTGTTGTTTATTTTGTTCTTTAGATTCCACATACATGTGCAATTGTATGGCATTTGTCTTCCTCTATCTTATTCCACTCAGCACAATACCCTCTAGGCCCATCATGAAATATCTTTTCCATCCTTTTACTTTTAGTGTGTGTATGTGTGTGTATCTTTTAATCTGAAGTGAGTCTCTTATGGGCAGCATATGTAAGGGTCTTGTTTTCTTGTTCATTCAGCCACCCTATCTTTTGATTAGAACATTTAATTATTTTTCATTTAAAATACTCATCGATAGATATGTAGTTATCACCATTCTTTATTTAGACATATATATATCTCCTCCTCCTCCTCCTCCTCCTCCTCCTCCTCCTCCTCCTCCTCCTCCTCGTCCTACTTCTTCTTCTTCTTCTTTCTTCTTCTTTTTATCTTCTTTCTTCTTTCTTCCTTCTTCTGTCCCTCCAACATTTTCTGTAATATTGACTTGGCAGTGATGAACTCTTTTAGCTTTGTCTTGTTTGGGAAGCTCTTTATCTGTTATTCAACTCTAAATGATAGTTTTGCTGGGTAGAGAAATCTTGGTTGTAAGTCCTGGGTTTGATCACTTTGCTTACTTTGTGCCAAGTTTTTTTGACCTGTCAAGCTTCTGTTGAGAAATCAGCTGACAGTCTTAAGGCAGTCTCTTGTAGGTAACTAATTGCTTTTATTTTTTGCTCTTAAGGTTCTCTCTTTGAATTTCACCTTTGGCATTTTAATTGATGTGTCTTGATGTGGGTCTCTTTTGGGATCATCTTGTTTGGGACACTCTGAACTTTCTGAGGTTGTATGTCTATTTCCTTCACCAGGTTAGGGACGTTTTCTCTCATTATTTATTGAAATAGGTTTTTCAATTCCTTGCTCTCTCTCTTCTCCTTTTGGTATCTGTATGATGTGAATGTTGTTACACTTGATATTGTCCCAGAGGCTTCTTAAACTATCTTCATTTTTTTAGATTCTTTTTTCTTGTTGCTGTTCTGATTGGGTGTCCTCTGCTACCTCATCCTCTATGTCACCAATTCGATCCTCCATTTCATCCACTCTAATGTACTCTTCATCTCAATATTGTAGTCTTCATTTCTGACTGGCTCCCTTTTATGTTTTGCATTTCCATTTTTATGTTTTTTTTTTTTTATCTCTTTGTTAAAATTCTCTCTGAGTTCACACAGTCCTCCCATAAGTTCATGGAGTATTCTTATAACCAGTGTTCTGAACTCTGCATCTGGTGGATTGCTTATTTCCATTTTGTTGAGTTCTTTTTCTGGAGCTTTATTCTATTCTTTCATATGGAACATGTTTCTTTGTCTCTCCATTTGGTTGCCTTCCTATGTTTGTTTCCATGTATTAGGTGGGGCTCCTAAGTCTCCCAGTCTTAGTAGAGTGGCTTTATGTAGTAGGTGTGCTATGGGGCCCCTCGGTGCAGACCTCAGAGGGTTCCAGCTGCAGGCCAAGTTTAGCTGCAGCCAGTGTGCCTCTAGGGCCATCTGTTAAGAGTCACCAAGTAACCACATATGGCTGCCACCCTTGCTGAACTTATAGGTGCCTCGAGGGGCAAAATCAGAAACCGAGGCTGGCTGCCACTGATGTGAATCTTGGGGAAGCTCAACAAGAGATACAGGGCCCACCTAGGCCAGATGCTGCTTCTTTGGGTTTTGTGAGCCTTTGAGAGATTTTATGAAAGTTTGCAGCAGGAGCCAAGACAGCCAGTTTGTAGGGAACAAAACACTGAAAGCAGCTTGGGGGGTACCACAAGTTGGGAGACGCAGAGTCTCAGGGAACCCCTGGGTGGAGTGACCTGTGTTGTCGAGGTTGTTGGTGCTGGCGTCTTCAGGCTGGAAGCAGGAAGAGCTCAACCAAGGAACATTGGCTTCTGCTTGCACCTCTGTCCTGGAGCAAGCCATCCCTCCAGCCCTTGCCCTTAAGCTTGATAGCTCAGTGTCTCCCCATATGTCTCTGGTGCCCCTCAAGCAGCTCCCTCAGTACTGGAGCTCAGAGTTGAGTGAGTTTGTCAGTGAGTAAGGCCAGGTATGGGCCTTTTAAGAGGAAAGTCCCTGCTTCTTGCAGCCCTCTGTCTCACTCAGGAGCAATCTTTGCTGGTTTTTACATCCAGAGGTTGTGGGGACTTCTCTTCCTGGCACTGGAACCCTGGGCTGGGGAGCCCAGTATGCGGCTTGGATCCCTCAGTCCTCAGGTAGGGGAGGTGGCTCCGCAGCCAAGATAGCCTTCCTGATTCTCAATCACCACATGCTGTTGTGGGACCAGGTGTTTCTGTCTTTGCCCTTCTATCGTTTTGAGGTGACCAATTATTTGAAGTGACCTAGTTGTAGGGCTTCTATTCAGCCAGACCTCTGGTGATTTTGTATACTGGTTACTCTGTAGTTTTGTTATAATTTTGGAGGTGTTGCCGGAGAAGACATGCACAGCCACTACCTCCTATACCATCTTGAATCTGCACTTTTGTTGTCATATATACTTTTATAAATAGCATTTTTCTGATTATAGAAGTAACCAATTCATTGTAGAAAATCTAGAAAATTGATAAGTAGTAAACAAACAATATATAAGGTATCTTTAATTTTACTTTTCAAAAAGTGTTTACTGTTTTTTCCTCTAGTATCTCATTTTCATATGTGACTTAAAAAATAAGATTGAAAACATATTGCATAAAGAAGTATGTATCTTGCTTATTCACTTAACATTATATATTGAACATTTTCCCTAAATGAATATTCTTCAAATATGTGATTTTTAGTGAATGGGTCTTCTATTTTTTTTTCATCATGTTTACTTTTTCTTTCATTTTTATTTATTGCTAGAATTGGAATTGGATTTTGAATAAACATGCCTTGGAGGAAAAAGATGATTTAAAACAAAATATCTTTTATTTTCATCTCCTTTTGTGAGAGTAACATTTCTGAAAACATGGCCTATGGTAGATAGTAGACCATATGGAACAACTGGCACTATCTGCCAGTTGTTCAGATAGCGCAGTAAACAGTAATGCTTGGTTTTGAGTTAGTTTCCTAGGACTGCCATAATGAAGTACCAAAAACTGGTCTTAAAATAATGTCTTTCTTTTGTTATAAGGATATCAGTCCTTAGATTAGGCCCCACCCTAATCCATTATGACCTTATCTTAACCAATTACATCTGCAGACTCTTTCCAAATAAGGTCAAGTTTTAAGTTTCTAGGTGGTCATGACTTTGTGGAGGGACATTGTTCAACCCATTACACTTGGGTAAAATAATGAGTTTTAGTACTCTATTTAGCACTTCTGTGTGTAATAGTTACTACTCTCCTATGTGAAGCATATATGACAACTTCATTCAACAAAAATTTGTTAAGTACCTTCTCTGTGATCAAGCTTTCTTTCGAGTGTTAGGCATGAATTCTTGAAGAATTCCCACACTTAGGGAACCCAGTAGGCAAGTAAACAAATATGCATGTTGTCCTGTAGGAACTATGGAATTCGTGTTTGAAGAAAACTTTGAAATTGAAGCAGGCCCTGGAGAGATCATAAAAAAAGATAAATACAGAAATTTAAAATTGGAAAAATTAAAGAAACTGGCATTTGAAAGAGGATGGAGGCAGGTGGTAATTTCATTGTTGATTTAAAAATATGAAAGGGGAAAGTTCCCTTCATACCTTTTGACAATGGGAAAACAATTGTTATTTGAATTAAGATGCCATGGTGGGATTTCTGGGAGGAAAGTGTTACTAATCTCTCTTTAGATTTTAAAATAAAGAGTAGAATACTCAGTCTCTAAAGTAGTTATGATTTGGCCCTTTCAAAAGGGAGAAAACTAAATTGCTGAATTGTTTAGTTCTCTTGAAACAATTATTTTTTATCTTTTAAGCAAAGATATTTCTCTGGCTCCTCTTTGCCTCAATAGCCCAGTTATTTTCCAAAATGTGATCATTTGAAGAAAAAGTTGACCTGACAAAAGAGAGATAAAGTTTTAATGATCATATCAGGGGACATCATGATGTGTGTCTTGATGTGAATATTATAACAAAATATCATCTAGAAAACATTTACAGACCTAACAGAAAACTTCACATTTCTGTAACACTTTTGATCAGAATCCTCCATTAGCAATTTAACCATCTAAATTATTATGACTACTTTCCAGATTGAGAAAAGGCATTAAAAATTATCCTTCTGAAGCAGTACTTTGCAATTATCTAGTAATTTGCAGATTCGGAAAGCAATTTTGCATGTTATCAAATGTATTTGATATTGAAAAGCCCATTGAAGAAGACATGTTTGATATCATTATTTCTGTTTGGCATTGAGGATATTGAGGCTCCAGAGAAGTAATTTGCCTACAGCAGTTGCCCTCAAACTTAAATATACATTAGAATCCTCTGGATGGCTTATTAAAGTATAGAAGGCTGGACCCCACTTCAAGAGTTTCTGGCTGAGTAAGATGGGGAGCTCAAGAATTTGCATTTATATTAAGTTCTCAGATGATGCTATGCTGAAAGTCTGAGGACCACATTTGGAGAAGCACTGGACTGCAGTATAGAACAGAGGTAGAGCTGGACTTACACTCAGGATTTTTGGCTGCAAGCCCAGGACTCTTCCCATATTAGAACCCTACCTCTAAGAGAAAAAAGTCTTGAAGAATCTATTTTTTATCTCAGAAACTACAGTCAGGGGCAGTCCCTGTTGTGCTACACAAATAAATAATACATTTCTTTCATCTCACAGGGAGTTTGTGTTCTGAGAATTTCTCTGTGTCCTTGACTGAAATAATACTCAGGGAACACTCTTTAAACAATATAATTCTAGCATACTCTGAAAAATACTTTGTATAGAAACTTGGATTTTGGTATGTGAACACAGGAATGTCTATAAAATTGGAAGCTGTTACTCCTCTTCAGCCACATTGTGGATTTACTTGGTACATATATGCCATTGACATAACATCTTACACATTTATTCATCAGCCAATCTAAACATTGGAGAGGTTTTAAGCATGTGACTTTAAACACTAAATTTTATTTTTAAGAATGTTTGTCAAGGCCAAATTTTCACCATGTAACTTTTAATTGTTTCTGAGTTGTCTTTATAAATTTCCCCATTTACAGCAGGTGGTCATTTTTGGAAGAGAAACTCAGATTTAGCTAACATTTATAAGGACACATATAAATGTAACAATTTATGAGAAAATGTTATGCTGAGAGTAGACACTGAAGAAATATGTTTAAAAGGATGTAAATCATAGCCAGTGCTACATTTTCCACTGCTGCTGCTTGCTTTCAGTTTTGAATTCATGATATTAATATTCATTTGAATCCATGGCCTTCATAAATGATTCTGTGTCAGAATTATGAATCTTAAGTATCTGTATATTTCTAAGGTTTGTAGGCATGTAGTATTTTTTATAAGAAAAAATGAATACAAGGAAAAAAGCCTCATGCAATGGTATTTTCATGAGAAAAATTATACTTGAATTATTTTTGAAGGGACAATAGTTATAACACCTATTCTATTTATTAATGCCTCCTTTTTCCTTTGAGAATTCTTCAATTATCATAAATCATATTTGAGAACAGTGTAATAAATACTTTTCCCTTTTACCGTATGAGAAACATAGGAGAAGAAAAATGTTAGCAACTTTTCCAGAAGTGCAAATCATTTGAATGATGAAGAGAAGATTTGAATCCATTGTTTCCAAACAAAAATTAAATATGCCTTGCTTAATAGTTTACCAGTTGTATGACCATGAGCATATAACTCAATTATTCTGTCTAATTTTTTTTCTCTATAAGTTGGGGATATTAACAACACTTGTATCACAACATGGTTGGAAAAGTGTCTGACACAATAATTGGTGTTCAGCAAATATAGGATGAATGGATGACTAAATGAGACTCTCTCTCTCTCTCTCTCTCTCTCTCTCTCTCTCTATATATATATATATATATACACACACACACACACACACACACACACACACACACATACATATGTACATATATATACATATATATACATATATATACATAAGTATATATATATATATGTATACATACACACACACACACATACAGACACATCCTTTACTAGCACATGATATTAAATGTTACTTTTTTTTTCATTTTAAAATTTGGTCTGAGCTACCTGCTGCTAAATCCATCCCAAAAGCCTTTGCAGGCTTTTAATGCCATGAGAGTACTTGAATGATTCTAACTTGCAAATAGCAGGGTAACCACTGATCTGTACGGACAAGTATACATGGAGGTACAGTCTCTGTTAGCATCACTCCTGCTTCCTATTCCCCATGTGCTATTTGCCCAAATGGGTGTTCCAGACTATTTTCCTCTGCAGGCTCATTTATAGTCTTCTGGCAATAAAACAGAAACAACAAACCATCTTTCTGAAAGGGTTGGAGGATCTTTCTTTCCCTAGATCTTTGCCTTTGATTCTGTATTTCTGTCTCACCCTTTCTGCCCTTTGGGAAAGCTCTACCACTGTTCGATACTTCAGGCCAGTGCCTCTTGGCTTACTTAGTTTCTGATTATCACACTGATTCCTTGAAAATAAGACCCTTTTTCTTAGAACCTCTACTTGTCACCTACTGCTTATTCTGATGTCCTTTCTTGCCTTGAATACTTTTAGTTTAATATAGTTTTCCTGTTTATAGAAAATGGTGACTGATCTTTTTATGTTAAGTGACTTGCTCAAGATGATTACACAGTTCATTTATCCAATCAACCAACCAGCTAACATTTATAGACCACCTACTGCATTCCACACAAATTGTTGAGGCACAGTACTAAGTGTCTTCGGGTTATCGGTTTTTAAAAAGTCTCTAGTCCTTTGTTCTTATTCCCCCTGCTTGCAAAGCCTTTCTTCATATTTTACCTTTTATAATTAAATTTATGTTTTTTATTAATTTGAAAATCAGTCTGTATTCAGCTAAGAATCATAAAATTTTTTTGAAATTACATTTGACATATTAGTTTCAGATATATACCATAGAGATTAGATATTTATATAACTTATAAAGTGATCACCCTGTTAAGTCTAGTACCCTTCTGACACCATATATAGTTATTACGATATTATTGACTATATATCATTTTCTGCACTTTACATCCACCTAGCTATTTTTATTACTGGTAATTTGTACTTCGTAAACCCTTAATCTTTTTTACCTATATTCCTAACCTGCCTCCCATATGGCAACCATCATTTTGATCTCTGTATCTATGAGTTCGTTTCTGTTTTGTATGTTCATTTATTTTGTTCTTTAGTTTCCAAATATAAGTAAAATTATATGGTATTTATTCTAGGTCCATCCATGTTGTTGTAGATGGCAAGATTTTATTTCTTCTTTTGTCTGAGTATTATTCCATTGTGTATGTGTACCAGATTTCTTTATGCATTTGTCTATCAATGGACCCTTAGGTTGCTTCCATATCTTGGCTACCGTAAATTTTGCCACTGTGAATATAGGAATACATATATCTTATTGAGTTAGTGTTTTGGATTTCTTCAGATAAATATCTAAAAGTGGAATTGCTGGGTCATAAGGTAGTTGTAGTTTTAATTTATTTAAAGACCTCCATACTGTTTTTTTTAGTACTTCACCAATTTACAATCCCAGCAAAAATGAATGGAGATTCCGTTTTCTCTACATCCTCTTCAACACTTGTTGTTTGCTGATTTATTGATGATGGCCATTCTGTGTTAGATGATATCTCATTGTGGTTTTAATTTCATTTCCCTGATGATTAGTGATGTTGAGCAGAGTTTTATATGTCTATAGGTAATCTATATGTCCTTTTTGGAGAAATGTCTATTCAGGTCCTCTGTCCATTTTTTAATCATTTTTTTTTTTGGTATGAAGTAGTATGAGTTCTTTTTTCTTTAATTAATTAATTAATTAATTAATATATTTATTAAATGTATGGTGACATTGGTTAACGAAATCCAATAAGTTTCAGCTGTACATTTCAACAGTAAGGCATATATATATTTACACTGTGTGTTCACCTCTCATAGTTAGATTTATTTCTATTACCACATATTTGAGCCCCTTTACCCCATTTACCTCCCCCCTCCCCACTCCTTTCTACCCTTTGGTAACCAATAGTCTATTGACTATGTCTATGAGTTTCTATTTGTTTGTACTGTTCATTTGTTGCTTTTAGGTTTATATTCTACATATAAGTGATATCATGTGATTTTCAACTTTTTCTGTCTGGCTTATTTCACTTAGCGTGATTATCTCAAGGTCCATCCATGTCGCAAATGGCAGTATTTCATCTCTTCTTATGGCTGAGTAATATTCCATTGTATATATGTACCACAGCTTCTTTAGCCAATCATCTATTGTAAGATACTTTGGTTGCTTCCATGTCCTGGCCACTGGGAATAATTTTGCTATGAACATCGGTGTGTAAACATCTTAACAGATATGAGTTTTCAAGTCTTTGGGGTAAATACCCAGGAGAGGGATTGCTGGATCATATGGTAGATCAATTCTTAGTTTTCTGAGGAAACTCCATACTGTTTTTCATAGTGGCTGTACCAATTTTCAGCCCTGCCAGCAGTATATGAGGGTTCCTTTTTCTCTGCATTTTTTCCAGCATTTGTTATTACTTGTTCTATTGATTATAGCTATTCTAACAGGTGTGAGGTGGTATCTCATTGTGGTTTTGATTTGCATTTGCCTAATAACTAGTGATGTTGAGCATCTTTTCATATATTTGTTGGCCATTTGTATGTCCTCTATGGAGAAGTGTCTGTTCAGGTCCTCTGCTCATTTTTTGATTGGATCATATGTTTTTTTGTTGTTATAGAGTTGTAAGAGTTCTTCATATATTTTGAATATTAGGCCCTTATTGGAGAGTTGCTTGCAAATATATTTTCTCATTCAGATAGTTATCTCTTTACTTTGCTGATGATTTTTTTTGCTATGCAGAAGCTTTTCAGTTTGACATAGTCACATTCATTTATTTTTGCTTTCACTTTCCTCGCCTTTGAAGTCAAATTCATAAAATCTTCTGTAAGTCCAAGGTCCTTGAGTTTAGTTTCTGTGTTTTCTTATATGCATTTTATTGTTTCAGGTCTTATATTTAGTTACTTAATCCATTTTGGGTTAATTTTGGTGTGTGGTGATAGACAACAGTCTAGTTTCATTCTTTTGCTTTCTAGTTTTCCCAGCACCACTTATTGCAGAGGCTTTCATTTCTCTATGTTTTTGTCTCCTTTGTTAAAAATTATCTGCCCATATAAATGTGGGTTTACTTTTGGACTCTTGATTCTGTTCCTCTGGTACGTGTTCCTCTGCTTTTTTTCTTTGTCAATTCCAGCTGTTTTGATTATTGTCGCTGTGTAGTATAATTTGAAGTCAGGCAGAGTGATGCCATCAGCCTGTTTTTTTCCCTCAGGATGGCTTTGCAATTTGAGATCTTTTGTGCTTCCATACAAATCTGATGATTTTTTATTCTATTTCTTTAATAATGCTGATGGGATTTTGATGAGGATTTCATTAAATCTGTATAATACTTTAGGTAATATGGTCATTTAAACTATGTTGATTTTTCCAATCTAAGAACACAAAATATCTTTCTGTTTTTTTGTATCTTCTTTGATTTGTTTTAATAAGTCTTATAGTTTTCATTATATAGGTCTTTCACATGCTTTGTTAAATTTATTCCTAGGTATTTTATTCTTTTTGTTGCAATTGCCAAAGGAGTTATTTTTTCCCCTGGTTTTTCTTACACTTCATTATTGGAGTATAGGAATGCTATGGATTTTTGAACGTTAATTTTGTATTCAGAAATTTTACTGTATTTTTTTATTATTTCTAGCAGTGTTCTTGTGGAGTCTTTAGGATTTTCTATGTAGAGAATGATGTCATTCACAAATAGTGACAGTTTGACTTCATTTCCTATTTGGATGCCTTTTATATCTTTCTCTTACCTGAATGCACTCTCTAGGACCTCCAATGTTATATTGAATAACAGTAGTGATAGTCTTGTCTTGTTCCTAATCTTAGGTTTTTAGTTTTTCACCATTAAGTATAAGGTTACTGAAGGTTTGTCATATATGGCTTTTATTATGTTAAGGTACTTCCTTCCATACTGATTTTGTTAAGTGTTTTGATCATAAGTGGGTGCTGTATATTGTCAAAGATTTTCTCTGCATCTATCGATATGATCGTATGATTCTTATTTTTTAATTTGTTTATGTGGTGTATCACATTAATAGATTTGCTCATGTTGAACCATCCCTGTGCCTCTGGGTTGGGGATTGGGAGCTGTGGCTCAACATCGATTTTGCAACCACTACCGGTAAAAATCAACTGTTGTTTTTCTGCCATCCTGCTTCTCTGCCTTCTGCCTTGATTACTGGGCCCTTCTGCCAGTCGCGGGGAGCTCACAGCTTTCCCAGGGAGGGCTGTTCAGGAAACTTGCCATTCCTTCTTCCCTACCCCTCCTCCTACAGGGAGTTTTAGAGGCTGTGAGAGGCAGCTTCTTCATTTCTTTCTGTCCACCACCTGACACCCAGGGTTCTGTTCTGTGGTAGCTCTTACGCACAGATCCCACACTCTGATGTGTTGGTGTGCAGTTTAGGTGTTTTTTGTTGAGTTTTAGATTTTCAGCTTATTGTTGCTTCAAGGGGAGAGATCTAGGGTCATCTCTCCACCATGTTTTCTAACTTCCTAAGATTACATTTTGGTAGGTTTTTGATGATTGTATCAATTTCCACACTGCTGATTGGTCTATTTAGATTTTCCAGTTTTCCTTGATTCGGTTTAGGAAGGTTGTATTTTTCTAAGTACTAGTCTATTTTTTCTAGGTTATTAAATTTGATATTATATATTTTTTTCATAGTATTCTTGTATGATCCTTTGTATTTCTGTGATGTCTGTTCTAATTTCCCCTCTTTCATCCCTGATTTTGTTTATTTGTGTCCTTTCTCTTTTTTCTTTAGTGAGTCTAGCCAAGGATTTGTCAAGTTTATTAACTTTCTCAAAGAACCAGCTTTTTGTAACATTTATTTTTTCTATTTTTTTGTTTCTTTGTTTTCAATTTCATTTATTTCTGCTCTAATTTTGATTATTTCTTTCCTTCTACTGACTTTAGGCTTCATTTGTTCTTCCTTTTCTAGTTTTTTAAGATAAAGTGTTGTTGTTTATTTGGGCTCATTCTTGTTTTTGGAGATAGGCCTATAATGATATGAAGTTTCCTCTTATGATTGTTTTGCTGTGTCCCAAAAGTTTTTATATGTTTTACTATCATTATCATTTGTTTCTATGTATCTCCTGATATCTCTTTTTATTTACTCTGGCCCAGTAGTTCTTCAGTTGTATGTTGTTTAATCTAAGTATTTGTGGTTCTTTCTGCTTCTTTTTACAATTGATCTCTAGTTTCAAAACATGATCAGAGAATATGGTTGGTATGATTTCAACTCTCTTATATTTGTTGAGGCTATCTCTGTGTCCCAGTATGTGGTCAGTCCTTGAGAATATTCCATGTGAACCAGAGAAGAATGTATAAGCAGCTGTTTGAGAACAAAAGGCTCTGTAAATGGCAATTATGTCCAGTTGGTCTGATGTGTCATTTAGGATGTTATTTTCTTATTGATTTTCCATTTGGATGATTTGTCCATATCTGAGAGTGGGGTATTTCGATCCCAACTATGATAGTATTTTGGTTTGTTTCTCCCTTTAGTTCTGTTAGTAATTGCTTTACATATTTCAGGCTCCCTGATTGGGAGCATAGATATTAATAAGTGTTTTTGTATTCTTGGTGCATGATTCCCTTTATCATTATGAAGTGTCCCTCAGTATCTTTCTTTACTTTTTTTATTTTGAAATCTATTTCATCCAATATTTGTATCGCTACTTCCACTTTTCTCTGAATGCCATTTGCTTGAAATATTGTTTTCCACTCTTTCACTTTGAGTCTATATTTGTCTTTGGAGCTGAGATGTGTCTCCTGGAGGCAGCATATAGTTAAGATTTTTTTTTTGATCCTTTCTGCAATTATGACTTGTTATTGGTGAGTTCAGTCCATTTACATTTAGGGTCATTATTGAAATATGAGGTCTTCTTATAGCCATTTTATCTATGCTTTTTGATAGCTCAGTGTTTCCATTGCTTCCTTGTGTTTCTGTTTTCTTTATTTTGGTTGGCTTTTGTGAGTTTTCCCTCTGGTGATTCTTCTTTTACGTAATATACTTCAGTTTTGAATCTTCTGTGTGTGGTTACTGTTACAAATATGTAAAGGATAGTTATATATATATGTGTGTGTGTGTGTGTGTGTGTGTGTGTGTGTGTGTGTGTGTGTGTACATTTTCTTCTGCACGTACCTTATCTCTATTCCCCTTTGCGAATTAGATCTTCAGATCCTCTCCTTTTCAGTCATTGTTAACTCAATTTGTTCCTATGCATGCTGAACTGTCGTTACTATCTTATTATAATAATTCTGTTATTATTGAGCTTATAATGCCCTGTTCTTAATAAGGGTTGCACTCCTCTGCTTCTATTTGCTTGATAGTCACTTTAGTCCTAATTATGTTTTTTTTTTTTTTTGTCATTTTGTTTTAGGTGAGCTGACCCCTTTCAGTATTTCCTGTAGTGCAGGCCTTGTTTTCAAGAATTCCCTCAATTTTTGTATATCTTGAAAGTCATAATTTCTCCTTCATATCTAAAGGAGATCTTAGCTGGATACATTATTCTAGGCTGGTAAGTTCCTTTCACTTAATAGTTTAAATATCTGATTCCATTCCTTTCTGGCTTGTAAGGTTTGTGCTGAGAAGTCCAATGATAATCTAATGGGTTTTCCTTTATAGGTTACCATTTCTTTCTCCCTGGCTGCCCTGAGAATTCTTTGTTGTTGATTTTTGATAATTTTAATAGAATTGTCTTCCAGAAGGCCTTTATGGGTTGAGATAATTGGGTGTTCTATTGACTTCTTGAGTTCCAAGCTCTAGCTCATTCCTTAGATTTGGGAAATTCTTGTCAACTATTTGTCTGAAAATGCTTTCTAGTCCCTGCTCCTTTTCCTTGCCTTCTATAATGCCCATTATTTTTTCATTTCCTTTCCTGATGGTATCAGCTATTTCTTGAATTTCTCTTTCATTATTGTTGATTCTTCGGTTTCTCTCTTCTTCCTTCTGATTTATTTCTAGATTTCTGTCTTTGATATCACTGATCCTTTCCTCCATTTGGTCAACTCTATTTTTCAAGCTTGCTGTTTCCTTTTTCAACTCTTGCAGTGTATTCTTCATTTCCAGAATTTCTATTTGGTTCTTTTTGAGGGTTTCAATCTCCTTGCTCTGCTCATCTAGTTGTTTTTTCAATTCCTGAAATTGTTGCTATGACTAGTTTCGTAATTCACTGAGTTTTTTTCAGAAGTACCATCCTGAATTCTCTTCATTTAAATTGCATATTTCTATGTCCGTAGACTTATTTTCTGGAGATTTTTCTCTTTCTTTCTGAGATGCCTTGTCACTTTGGTTGTTCATGGTGTTTAATAGACTATTTCTTCACCTGGACATTAATGGAAATGTATTCTGCTTTTTTTTCCAGAAAGATTTATTATATAAAGATCTCTCTTTAGCCTGTTGCAAAGAAGGTATTTTTCTTTTGGTTTCCAGTATGTGGTATCTAACCCTCTTGGATCCCTGCTTTATATAAAGCCTTAATAATGCCCTTTTTCTCCCTAGAGATGTTTAATCGCACTTGCTACTCTCAGGCTCAGTTCCTCTCAGTGTTAGCAATAGTTTCAGTAGCGTTTGCTCAGATTCCCCTGGGGCTCCGCGATGTTTAATCGCACTTGCTACTCTCAGTCTCAGTCTCTCTCAGTGTTAGCAATAGTTTCAGTAGCGTTTGCTCAGATTCCCCTGGGGCTCCATGATGTTTGGGTCTCGGAGGTTATGAGAGGAGGGGACCTCTGGGTTGGGGGTTGGGCGTTGTGGCTCAGCCTCGGTTTTGCAACTGCTGCCATATAAATCAACTGTCGTTTTTCTGCCATCCTGCTTCTCTACCTTCTGTTCTGATTACTGGGCCCTGCCGCCTGCCATGGGGAACTCACAGATTTCCCAGGGAGGGCTGTCCAGGCAAGTCACCACTCCTTTCCCCCTCCCCCTCCTCCTACAGGGAGCTCTGGGGGCTGCTAGAGACAGCTTCTTAGTTTCTCCCAGTCCACCGCCCAACACCCAGAGTTCTGACCTGTCGTAGCTCTTATGCTCAGATCCCACACTCAGACATGCTGGTATGAAGTTTGAGTGTTTTTTGTTGAGTTTTAGATGTTTAGTTTATTTTTGTTTCAAGGAGAGTGATCTGGGGATGCCTTCATCCACCATGTTCTAAAGATCCAGAATCCCTCCCCCTCATCTGGTTTTGATTCTCTTGTTTCTCTGTGTTTCATTCTAGATATTTCCTCCTAATATATTTTATAATTTAATAATTAACTCTTTAACAGTATCTAATGTGCTATTAAACTCATCCATTAGGTTATTTATTTCAATTTTATTCAGTGCTACAATTTCTAGTTCTTTTTCAAATCTACTATGTTAATTTTTATATTTTTCAGTGTTCTACTCTAAGTTTTAAGCTTAGCTTTTATTTCCTGGAATATGTTAAGTACAGTTTTGATGTCTGAGTGTGATAAATCCAATATTGAGGAGTATTTTGGGTTAATTTTTGTTGTCTGTTGTTTGTGCATTTTTATTTTTCTGTATCAGAGTTCTCCATAAAGATACTATTCAGCCTAGGATATTCTTTTCTTTTTATGTACTTGATTATATTGATTATATTATAGACATTGTATTTGAAAAATTACTTTTGATTATAAGCTGAGGTTAAGATGATGTAACTTCCTAGAGAAGTTTTTATTTGCTTTTGCCATGAAAAAGCAATATGTCATAACTTTAACCTGATGGAGACATTAATAATATGGTACCATTTAAGTCTAGTTTTAATGTTTAAGAGTCACATAGAAAATTTAAAGCTGGACTGATATCTCTGTGGGGCTGGGTAATTTCTGATTTAGTCTTATTCCTAAGTGAACATCCCTTTCTGGTCTCAACATAGCAATAATGGTTTTAAATGTGGGAGCCATTTCTCTGGATATTTCTGCTCCTAGATCTTGTCTTGGCTATTCTTGATGGTCTTATCAGCAATTTTGTACCTTTAAAATTTTTTTTCACATATTTGACTTCATTAGGAAGTTCACTGGAAGGTTTTTTTTTTTTTTTTTCAAAATTACTTCGTTTTCTATTACCGAATTGGAAGTTTTTGATAGATTTTATTAAGAGACTGAGAAAATTTTATTCTGAAAAACTCATTTACCTTCCTTAATAACCAATACATTTCTTTTTATTAATTAACATTCACTTCTGCTTGTTTCTAGGCCTCTTGATTAGGTATCATAGTAGCAAAGCACTATAACTCTACTCAGTCAAACTGTTTTCTGGGTGATGCCTGGGTACTAGATATAGCTCTAATTGACTGGTTTACAGTCTCTGGTCTCTTTATTTTTTGCCTTTCCAAGAAAATAGACTTCCCTCAGATCTTCCCATGCCTGGCTCTTTTGGTCTCAACTCAAATATCAACTCCTCAGAGAAGACTTCCTTGACCACCAAATCAAAATAGCATCTCTTTACTCTATTACAATTAATTTTTTTTCATGTCACTTACTGTTGTGATAAATACTTTTTTTTAATTTCTTTATACACTTATTATTTGTTTTTGTCTACCCTTCATTCCTTTATTCTCAATAGAATACAAATTCCCATGAAAGCAGGATACTTGCCTGTTTATTCATTGTCAATTCTTATTGCCTAGAGTAGTTGACAACTAGTAAGCATACAACATATATTTGTTGTATGAATACATGATTAAATGGCCATATCATAGCCATTGTTAGATTTTTCTACTCTTCATCTAATGCCCATAAATCACAATCATTGGGAGGGTCTCAAGAATTTCTTTTTGAATTTTATTAAATTTCTTGGGGTAACATTGATTAATAAGATTATACAATTTTCAATAGTACAGTTCTATAAGATGTCATTTGTATATAACATTGTGAACATTGTGCATTTTTACCCAAAGGCAATCTCCTCCCGTCATTATATATTTGATCCCCTTTACCCTCTTCTACTGCTCATCATCCTCTTCCCCTTTGGTAACCATTATACTGTTGTCTATGTTCATGAATATTTCTTTTTGTTTGGTTTGCTTTTTCTGTTTTATATTTCACATGAGTGAAATTATAGGATTCTTATTTTATTCCATTTAACCTGTTTTGCTTAACATGACAGTCTCGAGATCCATCCACGTTGTTCTAAATGACAGTCTTTAAAAATCTGTGATATTCAATTGTATATATGTATCACATCTTCTTTATTCAATCATCTTTAGAGACACTTGAGTTGTTTCTATGTCTTAGCTACAATGCACATACTACAATAAACATAGGGTACATAAAACTTTATGAATAAATATTTTTAAATTTTGGGGGAAGATCAAGATTTGGGATTGCTGCGTCATATGGTAGTAATATCCTTAATTTTCTGAGAACCTCATACTGTTTTGCATAGTGGCTGTACCAGTTTACATTCCCACCAGAAATGTACAAGGGTTCCTTTTTCACTCCAACCTCTCCAACACTTGTTATATAACTTATCTTGTTGATGATTGCTATTCTAACATGTGTGAAGTGATATCTCATTGTTTTTATTTGAATTTCCTTTATAGCTTGTGAAGTTGAACATCTTTCATATGTCTGTTGAGCATTTGCCTTCTTAGGAAATGTGTCTGTTCAGGATCTCTGCCCATTTTTAAATTGGATTGTTAGCATTTTTATTGTTGAGTTATGAGGTTTTTTTATATGTATATTTTAGATATACACCTTATCTGAGGTGTTTGCAAATATCTTCTCCCATTCAGTTGTTTGCCTATTTGCTGATGGTTTCTTTTGCTGTACAGAGGCTTCTTAGTTTGATCAGTCCTGTTTATTTATTTTTGCTTTTACTTCCCTTGCCTTTGGGGTCGAATTCATAACACGAAGCTCTCTGACATCAAGCTCTATAGTTTAGTACTTGTTTTTTCTATGTATTTAATTGTTCCAGGTCTTATATTTAGGTTTTTGATTCATTTTGAGTTAATTTTTATATTTTATGATGACAGCAGTCTACTTTCATTCTTTTGTATGTAGCTTTCCAATTTTCTCATTAGCATTTATTGAAAAGATTTTCTTTTTCTCCATTGTATGGTTTTGGCTCCTGTGTCAAGAATTATTTGCCCATATGTATATGGGCTTATTTCTGGGCTCTCAATTCTGTTCCATTTGTCTTTTTGTCTATTTTTCTGCCAATATCATGCTGTTTTGATTATTGCTGCTTTGTAGTATAATTTTAAATCTGGAAGAGTGATACCTCTGACTTTGTTCTTTATTCTCAGGATTGCTTTGGCTATTCAAGTCTTTTGTGTTTTCATACATATGTTATGATTTTTTGTTCTATTTCTTTAAAAAACGACTTTGGGATTTTGATGGAGATTGCATTAAATATATTGCTTTGGGTAATATGGCCATTTTAATTTGATTGATTCTTTCAATCTATGAACATGAAATTTTTTTTTTCATTTCTTTGAGTCTTCAGTTTCTTTTAATAATGTCTTATAGTTTTTGAGTATATAGATCCTTCACATCTTTTACTCAGTTCATTCCTAGGTATTTTGTTCTTTTTTTTTTGCAAAATAAAATAGAATTAAAAATTTTTTTTTAAATTTTTTTTCTGAAATTTTATTCTTAGTATGCAACTTTACTGTATTTGTTTCTTGTATCTAATATTTTTTTTTGGTGGAGTCTTTAGAGTTTTCTGTATAAAGAATTATGTTATCTATAAAAAGTGATCATTTGACTTCTTCATTCCCAATTTGGATGTCTTTTATTTCTTTCTTTTGCATGATTTGCTGGCTAGGACTTTCAGTACTATGTTAAATAACAGTGGTGAGAATGGGCATTCTTGTCTTCTTCTTGATCTTAGAGGAAAAACTTTCTGTTTTTCACTATTGAGTACAATATTAGTTGTGGGTTTGTCATATTTGGCTTTTATTATGTTGAGGCACTTTACTTCTATATTTTGAGTGCTTTAATAATAAATAACTGCTGTATCTTGTCAAAAGCTTTTTCTACATCAACTGATATGATCATATGATTTTTATCCTTTATTTTGTTAATGTGATGTATCACATTGATCGATTTGTATATGTTGAACCATCCTTACGACCTGGAATGAACCCCACTTTGTTGTGTTGTATTATCTTTTTAAGGTACTGATGTATCTGATTTGTTAGTATTTTGTTTAAGATTTTTGCATCTGTATTCATCAGAGATAGTGTGTGTGTGTGTGTGTGTGTGTGTGTGTGTGTGTGTGTTAATTCTTGCCAGATTTTGGTATTAGTGTAATTTGGCCTAATAAAATGAGTTAGGAAGTATTGCTTCTTCTTTATTTTTTTTGAAGAGTTTGAGAAGGGTAGATATCAATGTTTCTTTGCATGTTTGGTAGAATTCACTAGTGAAACCATCTGGTTCTGGACTTTTACTTTGGTGTTTTTTCATGATTGTTCCAGTTTCCTTACTGTTGATGGGTCTATTTAGATTTTCCAGTTCTTTGTGGTTCAGTCTAGGAAGTTTATATTGTTCTAAGAACTTGTCCTTTTCTTCTAGGTTACTGAATTTGTTGGTGTATAGCCTTTCATCATATTCTTGTATAGTCTTTTGTATTTCTGTGGTCTCCAATGTAACTTTTCCTCTTTTGTTTCTAATTTTGTTTATTTGAGTCTGTTCTCTTTTTTCCTTTGTGAGTCTAGCATTGTTTACTTTATTAATTTTTTTCAAAGAACTGGCAGCTCTTTGTTGCATTAATTTGTTTCTACTGTCTTTGTTGTCTATTTCATTTAATTCTACTCTAGTTTTTATTATTTTCTTCCTTCTACTGACTTTGGGCTTCATTTTTTTTTCTAGTTCTTTAAGATGAAATGTTAGGTTGTTTATTGGAGGGTTTTCTTGTTTCTTAAAGTAGGCTTGTAATAATATAAAGTTCCCTCTTTTATTGCTTTTGCTGTATCACCAGATTTTGATATGTCATTTTCATTTGTGTTGTCATTCTCATTTTTCTTTATGTATATTTTGATCTCTTATTTTTTTCTTTGATCCAGTTATTATTTAGTAACATGTCACTTAATCTTCATATACTTATGTTTTTGTTTTACTCACATTTTTTTTTGTAGTTTATAATTTCAAAACTTTTTGGGTAGAGAATATGCTTGGCCTGATTTCAGTTTTCTTAAATTTGTTGAGGCTAGTGTTGTATCCCAATATATGGTCTATCCTTGAGAATATTCTATGTGCACAACAGAAGAATGTATGTTCTGGTGTTTTGGGATGAAAGGCTCTCTAAATGTCAATTATGTCTAGTTCGAATGCTTAATGCTCAAGGCTGATATTTCCTTATTTATTTTATTTTTGGATGCTCTATCTATAGCTGTCAATGGGGTATTTAGGTTGTGTTTTTGTCATTTTCTCCCTTTAGTTCTATAAGTAGCTACTTTAAATATTTTGGTGCTCTCAGATTGGGTACACATATATTAATGTGTTATGTTTCTTGATTTATTGTCTCCTTCATCATAATAAACCATTCATCTATATCTCTTGTTACCTTTTTGATCTTGAAGTCTATTTTGTCAGATATAAGTATGGCTACACCCACTTTTATTTGTATGTAATTTTCTAGGAGTATCATATTTTACCCCTTCATTCTGATCCCATATCTCTTCTTGCAGCTGAGATGTGTCTTCTGAAAGCAGTGTATAGTTGATTTTTATACTAATTAAAAATATTTTTAAATTATAGTTGACATACAATATTATATTAGTTTCAGGTGTACAACATGATGATTTATACAACATTTATCTAATTTATGAAGTAATCATCCCAGTAAATCTAGTACCCATCTGACTCCATACATAGTTATTATAATATTGACTATATTACTTATGCTATACTTTACATTCCCATGACTACTTTGTAAATGCCAATTTGTACTTATATATCCTTTCCCCTTTTTCACCACCCTCCCAAATCCCCTCTCAACTGGCAAACATCAAAATTTTCTCTATATCTATGAATTTGCTTCTGTTTTGTTTATTTTTTAGATTATACATGTAAGTAAAATTATATGGAACTTGTCTTTCTCTGTCTGACTTACTCTCAGCACTATGCCCTCTAGATCCAGCCATTTTATTGCAGATGGCAAGAGTTTATTCTTTTTATTTTGAATGGATGAGTAATCTTCCTTATCTATTCACCCATTGATGGACACCCAGGTTGCCTCCACATATTGACTATTGTAACTAATGCTGCAATGAACATATGGAGTCTCATGTTCCATCAAAGTAATGTTTTACATTTGTTTGGATAAATACCCAGAAATAGTATTACTGAGTCCTCCTTTTTCTCTTGTTATAGCCTTCGTTTTAAAGTCTGTTTTGTCTGTTATGAGTATTGCTACTCCAGATTTTTATTTGTTTGTTTTCTTTTTCATGAAATATCCTTATACTTTCAATCTCTGTGTATCTTTTGATCTGAAGTGAGTCACTTGTAGGCAACATGTATAAGGATCTTGTTTTATCCATTCAGCTACCTTTTTTGATTGGAGCATTTAATCCATTTACATTTAAAGTAATTGTTATTAGATAGGTAGTTATTGTTTTTTATTATTCATATTTTTTATTTTTCTTTCATCTTTTTAAAGAAGTTTCTCTAACATTTTTTGTAATACTGGTTTGGCGTTGATGAACTCCTTTAGATTTTCTTCTCTGGGAAGCTCTTTATCTGTCCTTCAATTCTAAATGATAGTTTTTCTAGGTAGACTAGTCTTTGTTGTAGGACCTTGCTTTACATTATTTTTAATATTTCATGCCAATCCCTTCTGTCCTGCAAAGTTGCTGTTGAGATATCAGCCGATAGTCTTATGAGAACTCCTTTGTAAGTAACTAATTGCTTTTCTCTTGCTGCTTTTAAGATTCTTTCTTTGACTTTAAGCTTTAGCACTTTAATTATGATATGTCTTAGTGTGAGCCTCTTTGGATTCATCTTATTTGGGACTCTCTGTACTTCCTGGTCTTATATAACTATTCTCTTTGCTAGGTTAGGAAAATTTTCCATCATTATTTCTTCCAATAGGCAGGCTCTTAATTCCTTGCTCTGCCTCTTCTCCTTTAGGTACCCCTAGGATGCAAATGTTGTTACACTTGATGTTGTCCCAGAGGCTCCTTAAAGTGTCCTTGTTTTTTGAAAATGTTTTTTGTTACTATTCTGATTTGGTTTTTTATTCTACATTATTTTCTCAATCACTGATCCTATCCTCTGCTTCATGTTATCAACTCTCGATTCCCTACAATGTATTCTTCATTTCAGTTATTGTTTTCTTCATTTCTGATTGGTTCTTTTTAATGTTTTCTATCTCTGTTAAAGTTCTTACTGAGTTCCTATACTCTTCCCCTAAGTTCATTGAGCAGCCTTATAACCAATGTTTTTAACTCTGTATTTAGTGGATTGCTTGTCTCCATTTTGTTGAGTTGTTTTTCTGGAGCTTTGTTCTGTTCTTTCATGTGGGACATGTTTCTTTGTCTCTGCATTTTGGCTTCTTCTCTGTGTTTGTTTCTATGTATTGGGTAGGGCTTCTGTGTCTCTCAGTCTTAGGAGCATAGCCTTATGTAGTAGGTGTCTTATGGGGCACAATGGCACAATGTTCCGTGGTCACCTGGGTTAGGTGCTCTAGGTGTCTCCCTTGTATGGGTTGTTCATGCTCTCCTATTGTACTTGAGCTTTGGTTGTTTTTGCAAGTCAATGAAAGAGATTGAGCCTCAGGCTGATTGGTTGTGAGGACTGACTGGTGAAGGCTAACCCTATAGAGAAGGATTCAGTTTAGCAGGGTTCCGATGCCTGCTGAGTCTACCCTTAGATGTCTTGTCCTTAGATGCAGTCCCAGGGTGGTGCTCTTGCTCGATCTGAAGCTGGCCACTGGATATGACAGCCCTCAGGCCTCCTCAGAGGGGCTCTAGCTGCAGCTTGTGTCATGTGTGAGGCCATCTGGCAAGAGTCATTAAGCAATCTGCAGATTGCTGCCATTGGCACTACCATCGGCGCAGGGGCCTTTTGCGGCCAATCAATGAACCAAGGCCTGCTTTCACTCATGCTGGGTTTAGGACTGCTCAGCAAGAGGCATTGGGCACATTGAGGCCAGATGCGGCTTCTTTGAGTTTTGTGAACCTTTAAAAAATCTTAGGAAAGTCTACAGCATTAGCCTATATATGCCATATTTATGGAAAAGCTACTGGAAGCAGTTTAGGTAGGTCCACATTTTGGATGGAGTGGGGTGTCAGGGAATCACCAAGGCAGGGTGACCAGTGTCAGCCAGGTTGATAGATACTCAGACATAGCAGCCGCCTGCCTCTGCATGCTGGAAGACAGGGAGGGCTTATCAAAGAAATTATGGATTCTGCCAGCACTTCTGTCTGGGAGAAAGCTGCCCTTCCAGCCCTTGATCTGAAGCCAGATGTTTAATTCAGTTCCTCCCCATATGTTCCTGGTATCTGTCAAGCTGTTGCCCCTATACTGGAGCCCAGAGAGTGTATGTCCTCAGCAAGTAAGTTTGCTCATGGATCCCTTAAGAGGAATATCTGTACCTCTAGTTATGCCTCATCTCACTCAGGCACAATCTCTGCTGTTTTTCAGTCAGAAGTTGTGGGTACTTCACCTTTCCAGCACTGGAACCCTGGCTGGGGAGCCTGGTGTGGGGCTGGGACCCCTTGTTTGTCAGTCATGATATCCCTCCTGTTTTTTAACCACCACATGTAGATGTGGGACCAACCCATTCCATGTCACTGCCCTTCTACCTGTCTTGAGGTGGCCTCTTGTGTATGTTCTGAGTTGTAGGACTTCTGTTCAGCTAGACTTCAGGCAATTTCCAATTATGGTTGTTCTGTAGTTTATTTTTAGTGTTGGTGTGGTCATGAGAGGAGGTAAGCACAATATTTACCTCCTCTGACATCATGACCAGGACTCTCCCTCACTGTTTTTGTTTGTTTGTTTGTTCTTTTGTTTTTGTTTTGTTTTGTAATCTAATTTGCCACTCTATACCTTTTTACTGGTGATTTCGGCTCACTAACATTTTGCGTGATTATTGATATGTGAGGATTTTTTAACAGCCAATTTATCTTTTGTTTCCTGGTATCTCTGTGTCTCCATTGTTTCTTTTTTCTTTGTGTTTCTGTCTATTATTTTAGGTGGTATTCTATGATTTATTCTACTTTTTTATGTTATGCATCTCAGTTTTACATATTTTTTGTAATTACCATTAGCTTTCTGTAAAAAAAAAGTTTTCTATATACAGTATTCCCTTTCTGATTACATTTTATTTTCTTTCCCTTGTGTGAATTCAGACCTAAACTTCTTACCCTTTTATGATTTTCTTGTCACAAATTGACCCTTTTAATACTGTGAGTTTATTTTCAACTTGCATTAGCTATTGTTTTCTCTTTTTTTAAGTTTTTTTTTTTACCTTCTTTAACCTTTGTGTTATATTTAAGTATATATTACCCTATCTGAACAAGAGTTGCAATTTCCTATTTCTGTCTGTCCATTAGTCATCTTACTAACTTACTTATAGTTTGTATCCTTTTGTATTTTTGTTTTAGATAGAAAACCCCCGTTTGGTATTTCCTGTTATGCAGATCTTGTGGTGGTAAATTCCCTCAGCTTTTGTATGTATGGAAAAATCTTCTTCATACCTAAAGAATAACTTTGCTGGATATATTATTCTTAGGTGGTGATTTCTCTCTTTCAATAATTTGAATATTTGATTCCACTCTGTTCTATTTTATAAAGTTTCTTCTGAAAATATGATAATCTAATAGGATTTTCTTTGTAGGTTACTGTTTCCTCCCCTCTGGCTGCCTTAAGAATTGTTTTTTGTTGTTGTTGTTGTTATTAATTTTTGACAATTTGAATATAAAACTGTGCCTTGGAGAAAGCCATTTTGAATTCAGATAATTAGGTGTTCTGTTAGATTCTTAGATTTTAAGATGTATTTTTTTCTATAGTTTTGGAAAATTTTTGTTGATTCTTTGTTTGAATAGCTCTGTTTCTCCCTTTCTTTTCCTTTGGAATAATCATTATTCTTATATTGCTCTTTCTGATAGAGTTAGTTCTTGTAGATATTTTTTATTTTTATTTTTTTACTTTCAAATCTTCTTGTTCCATATGCATCATTACCAGGTATCTGTCATCGATATCATTAATTCTTTCTTTCATTTGGTCAGCTCTATTTCTTAAGCTTGCTAGTTTCTTAAGCTCACTTCTTTCACTGAGTTTTTCAGCTCCATAATTTCTGTTTGGTTCTTTTTTATATTTTCATTTTTTTTTTTTTTGTTAAAATACTCCTTTTATTTGTTGATTTCATTACTGAGTTTTCTTGTGTCTTGTTGAGTTTCTTCTGACTGTAATCTTGAAATCTTGGTCATTTAAATCACATATTTTCATGTTTTTAAGTTTATTTCCTGGAGATTGTTCATTTTCTTTCTCAGCTACCTTGTTACTTTTGTTATTCAAGGTATTTGATAGATTATTTCTCTCCCTAGGTATGTATGGGAATAAAATCTGCTTTTTAAAACTGTGGCACTTCTCTATTTAGCGGGTTGATAAGATGATGTCTTATGTTTTCTACTAGGTGGTGCTGAAGTACTAGTTTTTATTTTTACTTTTTATTTTACTTGCACTGCTGAATCTTCTGGAGTCTCTGTGGTACTATTCCCTCAGCCATGGAACATGTCCTATTTTCCCTGGGGAGATGGGCATCCCCTTTGTGACCAGGTTACCTTAATCTCAGGGCACCAACACTGGTGAAAAGTGGTGGGTGATGGGGTTCCAGGCTCATGAGATCCCAGCACTATTATTTTAGATGGTACCTGCAACTAGATGCTGCTAGCAATGTTGTATTTTCTGAAGTGTTCCAGGTGCCTCAATAGGGGTCCACTGCTCTAAGTGAGAGTAGGGTAGGCTGGAATATACTGGCTTGTATATTCGTGGCTTTTTTCTTCCAGTAGTGGTGACTGCTAGACCTCAGCTGCCACACCTCTGTATTTCTGCCCTTGTCACTAGAATTGGCTTCAGTGTGCACCTGCTGCTCAGGGAGAAATGTTTCTGCTTCTCTAGTACTTAGATCTGAAGAAAGTGTGCTCTGTAACCTGACACTTTCACAGCAGCAGCTTCTGCTGGGGTCCACTGTGAGCTCTGGCATGGTGAAGGGAGGTGAACTCTGAGAGGGCGAGTGTTGGCTGTGTATCTGTGGTTTGATTTCTGCCTGCTAGTGGTAGCTGCTAGACCACAGCTGCTGCACCTTTGTGTTTCATCTCTGCCCCGTCACTGGGTTCAGCCACAGTATATGGTGATCACTCAGGCAGGAATGTTGATTCTGCTTCTTAGGGCTCCACAATATTTATGCTGTAACTCTTGTTCTCTTCTGCCTGAGTTCTGCAGCGAGCTCCTGACTGCATCTCAGCATGTGTTTCTGTCCCTCCTCCCATCCCTTCTCCCATGTTCTATTCAATATGCCCATCTTCAGATGTTTCAGTGTGAAGACCTCTCGGACATGTTTGTGTGTTGAGCAGTGAATCTGTTGTTGAATTTATAGCTGTCCAACTTGTTTTAACTTCAAGGAGAGAGACCTGGAGTTCCTCTCATGCTACAATGCTGCTGATATCACTCCAAGAATCTTCTCATTGATGTGAGAATTAATCTCTATCTTGTTCCTACCTCCTTTAACTTCCACTTATTTGCTTGATCATATATTACTTTCCTGCTCCATATGTCCTCAAGAGAACTCTGTGTTCCTCAGTCTTCCAACATGACTGTGAGGTAAATGTCTATTTAATAGCCATATTACATTTCTATTATAGTTTTATTTCCTTTTTAATTTTAAAAGATAATTAAAATTATAGAAACACACTGATATTCTTTGTTGCCTTTTTTTGCCAAGAAATTTAGAATAAAACAAATTGCAGTTTTAGAATAATCTTATTCCATATTTTTGAACTCTAATTTTATTGATCTCAATTTTTTAAGTCTTATATTATAAACCACCTACAGTTCTTGGAAGATAATTGAGAATATATTAAAATGCAAACCAAACCAAAACAAAACAAAAACTTAAGCTCTGACTAAAAAGGTATGCCAAAAGACTTCCAAGGCTCCCTATATAAAATTGCAAAGTGTTTCAGAACACTTTATTTTTAATCAGCAGTGGGGTAGGGGAGAGGAAGATCAGTTTTCTCATTATTTCTAGGATTTATGTTAGGTAAGGATCAAATAAATTTATAGAAAACTTCCTGCTATTCTATAAATTTAGCTTTCTCTTGCCATATGCAGAAAATCACACCATAGTATACAGAGAAGGTATAATAGTGAGATTAGGTATAGTTATTAGTGACATTAAAAATAAAAGGTTCTAGAACATAATGAGGAAAAAATAAACCACTTCTATATCAAGAAGACAACTACTCAGACAGGTTAGGGAACTAGGTCTAGGAAGCATTTTTTGTTTTCATTTTAAAAATTAGTCCAGCTTTCTTTTAAAAAATTCTGGCAAGAAAATTCCATGGACTGGAACCTGATTATTAGGAACAGAACCAACAGGGATAGGCAAAGGCCATTATAGGAGGGATAGTCTTCAGTCTCTGATGTAATCAAGATTATTAGTCAGTTTCATCTACCTAGGTCATGATTGCTCGCTGGGAACAATAATTTGCCAGTGGGGATATATAAAAGTTACATAAAAACAATGATAACTAATATTTTTTTTAAATTATGTGATCGGTTTTGTGCTAAGGCACTTTAGAAACATCATCTTATTTAATCCTTATTATAGCCCTATCAATTAGGTATTATTACTATTCCTATTCTTAGAGATAAAATTGAGGCTTTGGGAAGAGATTAAGGTACTTTACTCAATATTACATATTAGAGCGGAGACTTAATTCATTTCCTGTTTGCCTGGAGAATACTTGCAGGCGGCCCTTGAGTCTACAGTGTTTACCCAGAGATAACTCACGGATTACAGTCCTAACCTTACCCGCTAAGTTTGCCATGAAATATCTCACTTTTATTATTATTTTTGCATCACACTAGTATATTGACAGTCTTTAGAACCAAATTACTCATTCTATTTATAACATTCTGTTTTTAGTAGTGATATTTCCATTTACAAAATTTAGTAATTCCCAATCACTGAAAATGTTAAATCCTAGAAAATGTAGCATTCCTATGTGTGATGTTAACATAGTTCTCGAATAGCTGTTAGCCAAAGATTCATTTGATGAATCTGATTTTTCCAAAATAGATGATACTGAGGATTTTTTTGGATAGTACTTCAGAAGACTATCAGGCCTCTGTTTGACTCTAAATTGGATGGAAATAGCCCTATATCAGCTGACTCAGGCCAACTAGTGTTAATGGTCAACTAGTGTTACGATTCCATGTCAAAGGTATGACTTTACCAGTACACCTAGCAGAAAGGTTGATTTCAGTGATACTGCTGACCCACTGCAGTATTTTGAACTGTGCTTTATTGAGAAATTAGTTTCAAAAATTACCAGTGAAATGAATACCCAAGCTGCCTTGTTGGCCTCAAAGTTACATGGTGAAAAAAAATTTTTTTTTGTCAATGGATAAATGGAAAGACACTGACAGCGATGAACTGAAAGTCTTTTTTGCAGTAATGTTACTGCAAGGTATTGTGCAGAAACCTGAGCTGGAGATGTTTTGGTCAACAAGGCCTCTTTTGGATATACCTTATCTCAGGCAAATTATGACTGGTGAAAGATTTTTACTTTTGTTTCAGTGCCTGCATTTTGTCAACGATTCTTCCATATCCACTGGTCAATCAAAAGTCCATATTTCATTGCAGATCAAACCTCTGTTTGACTTTCTTATAAATAACTTTTCAACTGTGTATACTCCGAACAGAAACATTGCAGTTGAAGAAGGACTGATACTGTTCAAGTAGTGGTTAATTTGGAAGCAGTATATCCCATCAAAATGAGCATGATTTGATCTCAAGCTATATGTACTTTGTGAAAGTCAATCTGGTTATGTGTGGGATATTTTTGTTCACACAGGGCCCAGTATGATTTTAAAAGATTCAGCTGATGGTCTGAAATTGTCATGCGCTGTTCTTACCTTGATCGATGACCTTTTTGGCCAAGGGCATTGTGTCTTCCTCGATAACTTTTATACATCTCTCGTGCTTTTCAGAGAATTATATCAAAATAGGACTGATGCAGTTGGGACAGCTCATTGGAACATAAAACAGATGCCAAATGATCTGAAAAAAAAAAAAAAAAAACTTTGCAAAGGAGACAATTGTAGCCAGATTCTGTGGTGAATTTATGACACTGAAATGGTGTGACAAGAAGGAAGTGATGATATTGTCAACACTCCATAATGATACTATGATTGAAGTAGAGAACAGAAATGGAAAGAAAACTAAGAAGCCAGGTGTCATTGTGGATTATAATGAGAATATGGAAGCAGTGGATTTGGCTGATCAGATGCTCACTTCTTACTCAACTCAGCACAAAAGGCACACATTTTGGTAGAAGAAATTCTTTTACCACCTTCTAAACATTACAGTTCTGAACTTCTGCATCTTGTTCAAGAAGAACAATCCTGAGCACATGATCAGCCATGTAAACTTCAGACTGACGATGACTAAAAGAATGCCACGGCAGCAACGTCTTTGAGGTCATCTGTGCTCTGATGATGTCACATCACTTCACCTGTCTAGAAGACATTTCCTCAAGAACATACCACTAATATCAAGGAAACAGAATCCAACTGATCACTGCAAAGTTTGCTGCTCAAACAATGACAGGGATGTCAAGAAGATCCAGAGAGAAATGTGATATTTTTATACAGAATGTGATATTCTGCTTTGTATTGTTCCATGCTTTGAAATTTACCACACACACACACACACACACACACACACACACACACTTATTAAATACTGATTATCATATACATTTCCATTACATTATGATTAGAGACAAATTCTGTTTAGAAATAACTCTAAGTACAGTTTTTATATTTTATTTTCACATTGAAAACCAGTAAGATTTGCTTCAGTTTCAAAAAGCATGTTTATATAAAATTAAATTTATACCGGCAGTGAGCAGCACTTTTTTTTTCTAAATGAGAAATGAGTTAAACCTATCACTTCAAAGGCAAGATAAACTCATCTACTAGTAGTACTTCTAGAATTATATCATGCCTGATTGTTGTATATTCTTTCTGACTCTTTGTTATATTGTATGTTCTTTCAATTGTTGTGGAAGGCGTGGCCAAATTGAACTAGCCAGAGAAAGAACTGATTGATCTCGAACTTTCTTCCCCCTGCTGCCTAGTTTCCTATGCTCCTTTAGGCTCTAACTTTCTTTAGAAGATCGAAGTCAAGATTCCTGAAAATGTGGTTTTTGGAGAACTAAAAACAGATTCGTTTGAGATGAGGAGTTGAGATTAGCATTTGACTCTGAAAGCTCTTGCTGAAATAGACTTTTTATGCCTAGTAATTGGTAGTATCTGAAGTCTCCCTGCAAAAGGAACATCTAAGCTTACTTTTGAGAGGAAGAAAGGATACTGGGGTTGGAGAGTATTTTCTAATGTCATACCTGAGAGTCTGTTGCTGGTATTCTTGAATTAAAGGGGAACTTCAAAGAAATGGCAGATGTGGCTTTCTAGAAAGATAGACTAAAGAGAAAGCAGAGTTTCAAATTAAGGAAATAATTCAAAACAGAAGACACTGGGTTAGTAGAAGGCTTAGAGAACTAAGCTGTGCAATCAATGTCGAGGAACCAACTCACAGATGGGGAGACAGTAAGTGACACTGAGAAAAACTTGAATGTGTCACTGTGGTGAAAACATGAGGCTTTCTATATGCAGTACTTTATTTCAGAATATTAAAAGTTTGTTTACTTTCTCTTATTTATGCTTGCAAATAGAGAGTTGGTGCTAACCTGTTAAAATTATTTGATGGCTGGATTCTCCCAGGTGTCTGGGCTTGAGAATTTTTTTCCATGAAAATCTTTGTCATAAGAATTACAGCTGCATCAGGTCATACACACAACTCTAATAAACATATATTGTTAATAACTTTTCAAATTCTATGTAATATTGAATATATTTTTATGTTTATTTTTTTGCATGAATAAAAAAAAACATGGTGAGTGAAAACAGCAGAGTGTGGAGTCAGACAAACCTGGGTTTGAATTCTGGCTATGATATTTATGTTTGATTTTTTTATGATTCCTGCAGATAACAGCCTATTGCAAGAGATCCCTGAGTTGGCCATAGAAGAAGACAGGTTTTTCTTGGTGGATTTACAAGTTAGCTTTCCAAGGGAAATGTGGTGAGTCAAATTTTGGTAGTGACTTCTTTTTAGGCCACAATGGAATGAAGAGCAGCTAGTGTGCTATCTTCACTGGAGGCAGCATTGTGAACTTTCATGGGCTGTATATGAATGTGTTTTGCAACTTTCTAGTTGTGTGACTATGGGCAAGTTTTCTGGAAGCCTGGATTTCAGTTCTTTTTTCTAAAAAAAAAAGAAAAAAAGGATAATAATACAAATGATATTGGCTGATGTAATAATTGACCAAGCTAGCAAATGTAAATCACCACAAACATAGCTAGTGCTTTATAGATTATGTTAGTTCTATTTCTTATCTTCATCTATCACCATCAGAGCACAAACATGTTCCCCACTCTATACACACTATTACAGTGGCGTAGGACTGCCACCATGATCTCAAAGCCTTAGATAAGTTGTGCTAGAAGATATTCTTGCTTCTTCTCAACTTTTTTTCCTAGGCTATTTCTTACACATCCAGGAGCTCCCTGGGGCAATCTGACCCAGACTGTGAGAGAATAAATGGGGGAGGAATATGAAATGAAAAAAAAAAAATACACACACACACACACACACACACACACACACACACACACACACACACATATATATATATATATATATATATATATATATAATCTATGAATACCTGAGGAGTATTATTTGAAAAATATTTAATATTAGTATTTTTTAAACTGTATGGCAGGAAGAGGAATTATAATGTATATTCCTGGATCAAAGATACACTCTGAAAAGCAAGCACAAAGTAAAATAAAACAAACATATACTTTATGTTTAACTTTAGAGTAGAAGACACTGCTTTATGAAATTATTTTACAGCACACCATATAATTTTTATTCAGGTATTCGCTGTTTCAGAGTACAAGTTCCACTGAATGTCCCCTGAAGAATAACAAGTAGTCAGTCAAGCACTGATTGTTCTCATATAAAAAGAACAAAGGGACTTATGCTTCCTCAGAGTAAGCCTAGTACTGCAAACCAAACACAGTCTTTCAATAAAGATTCTGCCCCTGCCCATTTTTATAGACACAGAGCTGGTTATAAATTCCGTTGTTCTCTTTCCTCACCTACAACCTGGTGATCTTACCTGATTTGTTTTCTGAATATTCACAATTTTTAGTTACTTTTTTGCTCTGCCCCTGTTGGGTTGTGATCCTTGTTTCAAGATTGAGAGATTTGGAAAGGGAGAAAGCAAGAGGAGGGCACCATGCTGAAAACTCAGTGAGTTCCACAAAAGCAGTAATACTAGAACTGCTCCTAGGGAGAGAGGTTGGATAGCTTATGTAAATGCTTTCAACATTAACAGAGACAAAGAAGCAGGATGGGAAGGAAATACCCAATGGTTTGCTAGAAAATGTTTAATGACCAGCGCTCAGGACAGGGTATGACCCTAATTTGTGGCATCTCCCAATTTCCATGAGGTAAATATTCCCACCATAACCTGTTTCAAGTTACTAACACTGAAAGCCAAGTTGAAGACTGAGGCTCATAATTGGCTCTCTTGAGCCAGTATCAGTCAACACATCAACAGCAGTGACTTAGGTACTACTGATTGAAGGGGGATCTGGTATAGAATTTTAAAAGATAATATGTCTTTTGTCTCAGAGATTCTTAAAATATTAACTTTTTGACTTATTAACAGTAATGTTGGGTAGAAATTTTTAAATTTCCCAAATCTCATTTCTTTATTCAACAATTCAGTTATTCAATATACATTTGTATATATTTTGTATGCCAAGAGCTATTGTTCTAAGCATTATGGATACAGAGTTACATGAAAGTCCTTACCCTTTTTGGAGTTTATATTTTAGAGAGAAGACAGTAAATAAACAAAAAATATAATTTTATGAAGTTCATGAAGAAAACACATAGGGCACTCTAAGTCTAGAAGGAGATATTTTTGTATGCTTTGTACGCTGCTCTATTCTCAGGGCTTACAACATTGCAAGAACAAATAGAGCATAAAAGAGGGGTCGATCAAGAGAGACACTCTGAGGGGCTGCTATGTGATCAGAAAGATTTGAATGATATAAAAGAATAAATGTGGTAGGCGCTTTTGGCGGCTAGTTGAAGCCCCCATCTTCAACCCTCTTGAATTACTTCCAGGGAGAGTAGCCATGTGTTACAGTTCCAGCCAGAGAAAAATAAGTGAAAATCTTTTAGTTGGGGTTTCTGGAAAAACTTTTCTTTTTCAATAAAGTCAGGCAGATTTATTTAGTTACTCCTAACCTTCTTTACTTCTTGTACTTCCTTCTTTTTGTTGCCTGGACTTGATTGAAAATTAGCAGCTTTTTGAGATTGTAAAGTGATAAGTGTGAAGATAATATTATAGTTCATTACTTTTAATATATAATTAATTAATGTTATTAATGCATGTTATTCATTTTATACTTAATAAGTAATAAAGAATAGTTAAATATTTTGAACTCATAATTTGTACTTTATAATAGGAGTCATGATAACGTGAGTGACTTCAGAGTCAAATAAGAAAAACTATAAGTTTAAAATATTGGGGTTAATGTTCTTAGCTACAGGTAGATTTTTTTCAATACTTCACTTACATTTGAAAACAGAAGGTGGGGTCTAGATATTTTAATATGAAAACAGTTATTGAGGAATCAATAGGTAGAGCTAACACAAAAGAACATGTGTGTGTGTGTGTGTGTGTGTGTGTGTGTGTGTGTAATTAAAAAAAAAGTAAAAGTAGTGAATGCTGAGGCTCTAAGAAACCTAAAAAAGAGAGAAAAGAATTTGGGTTTTATGTTTCAATAGGTGAATCGATGCTTCTCAATCTTCTTTTAAAAATTATTGTTCCATCCCCAAGAGACTTTTAGACATATTTTCCCCTAATAATCTCTCCTCCATTTCATTAAATTTTAGTATTAGATATACTGTATATATGTTTATATTATCAGGTATGATTGAGTTTTGAGGACCACAAACCATTGTAGTACCTAAGATTTTTTTTTTTTTTTTGCTTCCCGCATTAATCAATTTTCACCTCTTGGGGGATGATATCAGCTCCCACCCTTGCTGTTGAGCACATGAGTTGAACCAGCACAGAACTTGAAAAAATATTTCTTACATTCTTTTGATTTTAACAAGCAAAATAATTTATTGCATGAGGGTCTTAATCAAGGCAGAGGAGATTAGTGGAAAATGAATGTATTTCCCAAATTTGTGTGTTTTTTGTTTATTTGTTTGTTACTCTTTTTCAGCTGCTGTGTTTCTTGAGTAATTTTCTTTAGTTAAGCTATGCAAATCAAAATTAATTTTAGACTATCATAAAAAAACAAAAAGCATTTATTTGAGCAAAAAGAGCTGCAGCCCAGGAGACACAGATTCAGGTAGAAATCTAAATTGTGTTACACAGAGACAAAGGGGACGCTGTCTTTTATAGTGAAAGTTCCCACCCAGGTTCTCAATTAGGTCTGTTTATGTAAATAAGGTATCCAAATTGTGCAGTTCTGATTGGACAGGGCAGGTCTAAGTCTGTTGATAGAAAGAGGAAGCCAGGGTTTCTCTGCAGTGATTGGTTCAGATGGTGAAAACAAGCAACAAGCAAGAAAGAATAGTTTTGGAAGTTGAGAGTTCAGTCTGAAGTTCTTCCCAGTATACAGAGTATGTGAGAAGCCCATCAGTAAATGGCCACTAGGCTCTTATCATTCACAAACTTTGGGCCCTCAGTTAACCACAGAGTTTATCTCAGCAGATAAATTTTTTTCTCAGGGTTTGTATCAAGTGAATCTTTCTTTTTCAGGTCGACAAGTACATACTTGTGCATGTAAGAATATCTGTCCATTGACTTTGCACATTAATGAAAACATGCCTGGTTATCAAATCCCTGGGTCACAAATGTTTCCACTCTCAAACCTAAACATATAATTCCATTTTATTCTGAATTTTAATGATATAGACAAATCTGAGATCAAAGTGTTATAAGAAGAGGTACATATGAAAGCCTCAAGGTGAAGAATGCTTGGAAAAAAGCCAATGATGCCAGAGTAGACAGAGAAAGAGATACCAAGAAAAATGATGTAGATGATAGAGGATTTGCTCATCCCCTCTTGAAACCTCATCAAAGTAGAGAAGGAAATGTGGAACAAACGGCAAGCAGAGCCCCCTGAGGGCTAGATGAACAGAAACACTACAACTAGGGAGAGAATTAAGAAGTCACCCTGCAATGATTGGAGGTAGGAGGGGGTGAAGACATAAGACTGCCTGGTCCCCAGTGTCTGAGTGGGGCATAGGCTATGGCAGCTGCAGCCAGGTCGACAAATGGACTTTCGAGGTGATGGACCTGCTTGCTCTGAGCACCAGTGTCAGGTTGGCTGCTGAGGGGATAGCAGAGACTTTCAGAGGAATGCTGAATTGTTGGATTGGGGGCCAAAAGTGAGGCTTTCTATTGGGCAGAAATGCTGGTGGTATCTATTGCCCCTCTGTTGAGCCCTCTCCCCTCCCAGTGTGCAGAGACAATGACGCCATAGCTGAGACATCATCAAACTGGATAACAGAGATTGCTCTGCCCAGAAAATTCCCTGAAACTCCACCTCCTCAACTCACAGCCCCACCCAAGCCACATTCATTTGTGTCTTCGGCGAGTCCTGTGCCACTTGCTGAACAGCGCCAAGACTTACATTGGTGCCACCTGATCTTGGTTTCTGACGTGGCCTCTTGAGGCAACTATTAGCACAGAATCTGTAGATTGCTTGCTGAATCTTAACAGGTGGCCCTGGAGGTGCACAGACTGGGGCTAAACTTGTCCTACAGCTGAACCCCTCTCAGGACTGTGCTGCTGGACACCTAGCACACAAAGTAACACTAAGAGGACTGGGAGACTTAGGGGCTTTGCTTAGTACATAGAAACAGACCCAGAAAGGCAGCCAAAACGGGAAGACAAAGAAGCAGGAACCATATGAGAGAACAGAACATATATCAAAGAAAAATGGAGTCAAGCAATCTAACAGATACAGAGTTAAAAACACTGGTTCTAAAGATGCTCAATTAACTTGAGGGAAGTGTGGATGAACTCAGTGAGAACTTCACAAAAATATAAAAAGATAAAAATGGACATGAAAATTATAAAGGAAACCAGTCAGAAAGGAACACATCTGAGATCGAGTATATTAAAGGGGATCAACAGAGTGGAGGAAGAAGATCAAAACACCAATATAGAGGATGAGGGAGCCAAGGACACTCAATCATATTGGCAAGAAAAAGAAGACAAGACTATAATAATAATTTAAGAAGCCTATGGGACAAAATCAAAGGTAACAACATCTGTGTCATAGGGGTACCTAAAGTGGAAGAACAAGAAGCTGAACATATAGTTGAGGAAATAATAATGGAAAACTTCCCTAACCTGATGAAGGAAATAAACATACAACCCCAGGAAGCTCAGAGAGTCTCCAAAAAAATAAACCCAAGGAGGTCCACACTGAGACACATTATAATTAAAATGCCAAAGATTAAATACAAAGGGAGAATCTTAAAAGCAGCAAGAGAACAGCAATTAGTTAGCTACAAGGGAGCTCCTATAAAACTTGCAGCCGATTTCTCAAAAGAAATTATGGAGGACAGAAGGGCATGACACAAAATATTTGATGTGATGAAAACCCAGGATCTACGACCAAGAATACTTTATCCAGCAAAGCTATCATATAAAGGACAGATAAAGAGCTTCCCAGACAAAAATTAGCTAAAGGAATGTATCAATGCCAAGCCAGTATTACAGGAAATGTTGGAGAGACTTCTTTAAGAAGAAAAAACAGATATCAAAAACATGAATAAAGAATGGTAATAACTACATTCCTATCAACAAGTACCTCAAATGGAAAAGAATTAAGTGCTCCAACCAAAAGATAGAGTGGCTGAATGGATAAGAAAGCAAGACCCCTACATATGCTGCCTACAAGAGACTCGCTTCAGATGAAAAGACACACACAGACTAAAAGGAAGGGGATGGAAAAAGATATTGCCTTGATAGAGGGTATTGCGCTGAATAAAATAAGGCAGATAAGACTAATATGTGATTTCATGTACATGTGGAATCTAAAGAAAAAATAAACAACAGCAAGAGAAAGGGAAACAAACTCATAGATACAGAGAAAATTTTAGGGGCTTCTAGATATGGGGGGTGTTGGAAAGGACAGTGAACAAGGGAAAAGGGATAAGAAGTACAAATGGATAGTAAACAGTCATGGGAATATAAAGGGTAGATAAAGAAAACAGTCAACAATGTTGTAAATAATATGTAAGGGGCAGAGGGGTACCTCATTACTGGGGTGATCACTTTGTGAGTTATATAGATCTTTAATCATTATGTGATATGACTGAAACTAATATATTATTGTATGTCAATTATAATTGATACAAAAAACTTCATTGAATAATGCAATATAAATATGAGCAACAAATTATCTATTATACTTCAATAAAGCTGAAGAAAAAAAAAACTGATGAATAAAAGAGAGAGAGAGAAAGTGTGACCACTAGGAGATGAGGTCAAAGAGATAGTAAAAGGCCTACTCTCAAAAGAGTCCTGTCAGCCAGTTTGAGGAGTTTGTATTTCATTTTGAGTGAGACGAGAACCATTGGATGGTTTTGAGCAAGGGAGTGATGTATTCTGATTTACACTGTAAGGAGATCACATTGTTGGGGGTAGTGCGTATAGGGAACAGTGAAAACAGAGGCCTGTTCAACTACTGGCTCTCAGGTATTTCAAGGACAAAAGTGATGTCTAAAACAGGTATGGGAAGGGGATTTTAAGGAGATACGTATAAGCCCTCCCAAATCAGTTGCTCTTTTTACAGTGATTTTTAAATTGCAAGGACTGAAGCAAATGTTGGAACCATTGTCCCATCAGCTTTAAGACCCAAGATATCGAAGGCAGGGAGGGTCCTGGGCTTGGGGGCCTTCAGCTGCTTCTCCATGGCCAGAATAAAAAAGTGTGTGTGTGTGTGTGTGTGTGTGTGTGTGTGTGTGTGTGTATTTAGAGCCTGGGAGTTCAGTTATCTCCTTCCCTATAGGATTTATTGGCCTCCTATCTTCAATTCCCTCTAAGAGTCTTTCTTGGATCAAGTATCCAGCAGATACTAAAGGATTCTGACTCTAGGTTACTTTCTGCCTATTTCTCTTCTACTCATGCAGGGCATGTGAGAGAGGGGTTTCCAGAATAGACTTTTTTGGCTTTCTTATGTTTATATACCATCAGCCTAATCACTCCACAAGTCTGATTAGATATTAAGTTATACATTTTTTTGAATTTCTCATTGGTCATAGCTCTTATTCCTGTCCTTTTTTCAGAATTGTTAATTAATATATATATATATATATATATGTATATGCACACACACATACATACATATACATATGTGTGTATGTATGTATGTATGTATGTATGTATATATAATTTTGGCTGCCTTAATCTCCACATTTAAAATCTTGCCTTCCACACAAGTTGAACTTTAGCTTATTTAGAAATTCCAATTCTTGCTAAAAGGCTATGCTGTGAGCTTTGAGAGGGTTTGAAGAGTGCAGGGTAATTTTGCCATAGCCTACTTATCAGCTCTGTTTTTGAGTCCATGTGAATTCTCAGTCTCCTTTCTTTATGTTTAACCTTAACAGTGTTCTTGCTAAACCAGACCCATTCTGATCTCATTAGTTTAGGCTAGTCTGAAGCAACAGAAGGACTTGCTGAACTTATACATTGTTCCTAAGGCATAGGGCTTTGCAGGAACATTTACAATAATTGACCAAGTCTGGAGAAGAAGGTCTTTGCATATCTTGAGTGCTCAGAAAGAGCTGTGTGTGCCTGGGGTTTCTGAGAAGACATTCATTTATCAATTATTTATGGGACATCAGCTATGTACTAGGTACTGAACTTAGAGCTTGCATTATATAGTCAATTAAAATATAGTTTTATTTATTTATTTATATTTATTTATTTGTTTTTATTATGGTATCATTGGTTAATGAAATCCAGTAAGTGTCAGATGTACAATTCAACAGTTGTGTGTTCACTGCACATAGTTAGATTTCTGTTACCACATATTCGATCCTTTTTACCCTATCTACTTCCTGCCTTCCTCTTCTCCCCTACCAAGATATAATTCTTAAAGAGACCAAAGCCTGATAGTTGAAGGTAGACTTTTCAACAATGATTGCCTCATAGTATTTATAGGTGGTATGATTAATTTATATATGTCTCAAGAAGGAGACTGGAAAACAGTTGATAGAAGCTGGAGGAGATTAGAGGGTGATATTTTCATCTTGAAGAAATAATCCAAGAGTGGGGTGAGCAGAGTGCACAACAATAACTGTGAGATAAAACCCCTATATACCTCAGGATGGCTGGCATATAAAGGACGAAGGTAAGACTTACTATGGTTGGCAAAACAGGCTAAGGAAAGCCAAGTATGACATGCTAGGGCTTTTGGATTTATCCTGTGGACAAAAAGGAGTCTTGAAAATTTTAAAGCAAGGTTATATTATGACTAGATTCTCATTTAAAAGATCACTTCAGCAGCAAAAGTTTGCACTGACACCAATTAGAATACTATTGAAATAATTTATTGCATGGAGGTCTTAATCAAGGCAGAGGAGGTTAGTGGCTGGGGTGGGGAGTGTAAGAGGATTGTGCAGAGTTGCAAGGAGATGAGTGGGATAGGAGATAGAAAGAAAGGATAGATTAGAGAAGTTTTAAGAAGGAAGGTGAACACACAAAGCAATATATATGTATGTAAGGTACTATTAAATTGTACCTTGAAACCTATATAATTTTATTAATAATTGGCACCTCAATAAATTTAATAAAATAAAAAAGAAGGTTGAATTAAAAGAATATTGTGAGAGATTTGATGTGAGTAATGAGAAAAAGGACAGAGGAAAATTTGGGGGAAACATGAGTTTGGTTTTCAAATGTTAGAATTTATGGAGATTGTGGGACTTCCAGCTGGTTATTTCCAGTAGAACACCAAATGTTTGAGAGCATTACTCAGGAAGTTGCTTTGTAAAGGTGGTTGATACAGACAACTTGTGCTCAAAGTTTCTTGAATCTTTGATTTAGTAAGCTTTCCCATTCTTTACCTTAGCAAACCACCTCCACAGTCATGTCTAGATCTTAACATCATCTTCACCTGCTCTAAGTTTGAAGTATTAAAGTTCAGTATGCCAGTTCGACCACTGGTTCCTCTTATGTTCCAGCTCTTTATTGCTCTATAGCTATGTATTTTCTTTTAGGTCACTGAAACTTCATGTGCCTCTACTTCCCCTTTTATTTCTAGTCCATCAAAACTTTACACTGTTATTTCTTTTTTTATTTAGTCTAGACGATAGAAGACCTAAACCAAATAATTTACTTTTTAGTAAATACAAAGTGGTCATTCACTTGCCTTCTGACATATCCATTCTCCAGATTCTTAATGTTAGATCTGAACTGCCAGGTGCTAAAGGGAAACATATGAACTAGGACCACCATAAATGTGTGGATTCCAATGGGTCCTTCCGTATCTGTTTAATATTTTTTTCTTGTTTCTGGCCAGGTTCCTCTTCTAAAACCTATAGCATATTCAAATTTTTAGTATCTTCTTTATGCCTCTTTCCACATTGATACCTTGCTTCATATGTCTATTGGTAGATGGTTTTACTCTCTATTTCAATGACAAAATTGAAGAGACTCTTTCAATCATTCAGTTCCACACCTTCAATACTTATCCATGCCTCCTTTCTTCTAGCCACAGAGAAGATAATTAAAAGATCATTTTATATTCTTCATCTGATCATTACTTTCAATTATTCTTTCTTTCTTTTCTACATTAACCTCTCTGTGTTGACACTTACCTTCTACATGCTTAGGTTCTCTTTATCTTAAAAATCTAAAAACTCTCATTTAAACTTACATTTCCTTCCAGATGCCAATGTCCTCTTTAGATAAGTTGGGAGAATGTTTACATATATCGTTGAATGTTTATGATCTAGGGCCTCTAAAACAGGGTTTTCCAATTTTAACACCATTTTGGGCCTGGTAATTGTTTGTTGTGGGGGCTGTCCTGTACATCATTGTAGGATATTTAACGGCATCCCTGGGCTTTACTAATTCGATGCCTTCTCCCTCTCTCAATTGTGCTAACCAAAAATATCTGTAAGATCCCTTTGGTGGAGGAGGGGCAAAATTGTTCCAGTTGAAATTAAACTAATAACAGTGGTTGTTTGAGTAGGCATGCTCAGAAAAACTCAAAAGCTGTAACAGCATTTCATTAGTAGAAGAAAATGTAGCTGATTATGCTACCAGAGTGACAACAATAGCAGAGAATATCATTCTATCAGGAAGCTGGGCTGACAGGAAACCTAGTAGTGCATATAGAGAGAGGATATTAAAAAATGTTGCTCTGGGGAATATTCAGAGTGGACATTGAGAGGCTGACTTCAGATTATTTAAACTTACCTGCTATAAAACACATACTAAAGAATTTCATTAATTAATTAACTTGTATTAAGATGAATTCTTTCTCATATATGTAGTAAGTTAGCAAGCTATGTAACTTATTACTATATTTGATGGAAGAATAGTGACAGGATTTGAAGGAAGAGAAACATGATCCCTAAAGAGAAACGTATGCCCTTTGAATCATGGTCAAATTTGAAATGAGATTCATTTATGTTAACAATATTTGCATATACCAAGATGTTCAAGTTTATATCAGTTTTGAAAAAAAAAAGACTGAGTTTAGGTATATATTATGGAATGTTTTTCTTTATGACAGAAAGGAAAAAAATGATGATTCCATTAAGCACAAAAACTGACCTTTTTACTTCAGTATACCTAGCGTTGCCTTTAGGCTACTATTGGATTCAAGTGTCTAGGTTGCTCCCTGTTCATGGATAACATAGGCAACTGAATTAAGAAAGTCAGAATGTCTATTGTAAGACTATGAGAAAGGAGATTCGACATGGCCTTGAGCTCTGTATTATTTGTTTGTTTGTTTATGGTTTTCTCTAAGCTTATATATATTTTTTCAACATTTTATTTTTTTTATTTTTCCCCCTACCCCTCCACTCTGGTAACCACTAGTCCATTGTCTATGTCCATGAGACTGTTTGTTTGTTCTGTTCATTTGTTACTTTTAGGTTTATATCCCACATATAAGTGATATCATTTGATTTTCGACCTTCTCTGTCTGGCCTATTTCTCTTAGTATGATTATTTCAAGGTCCATCTATGTTGTTGCAAATGGCAGTATTTCATCTCTTCTTATATGGCTAAGTAATATTCCATTGTATGTATGTATCACAGCTTCTTTAGCCAATCATCTATCATAGCACACTTTGGTTGCTTCCATGTCCTGGCCACTGTGAATAATGCTGCTATGAACATCAGTGTGCAAATATATTTTCAGATATGGGTTTTCAACTCTTTGGGGTAAAATACCCAGGAGAGGGATTACTGGATCATATGGTAGATCAATTCTTAGTTTTATGAGGAACTTCCATATTGTTTTCCATAGAGTTGTACCAATTTGTAGTCCCACTAGCAGTGTATGAGGGTTCCTATTTCTCTACATCCTCCCCAATGTTTGTTATTACTTGTCTTGTTGATTATAGCTATTCTAACAGGTGTGAGATGGTATCTTATTGTGGTTTTGATTTGCATCTCCCTAATAGCTAGAGTTTTTGAGCATCTTTTCATATATTTGTTGGCCATTTGTATGTCCTCTAGGGAGAAGTTTCTGTTCAGTCCTCAGCCCATTTTCTGACTGGATCATTTGTTTTTTTGTTGTTATTGAGTTGTATGAGTTCTTTGTATATTTTGGATATTAGGCCCTTATCGAAGGTGTTGCTTGCAAATATATTTTCCCATTCAGATAGTTGTCTATTTACCTTTTTGATGGCTTCTTTTGCTAAGCAGAAGCTTTTTAGTTTTATGTAGTCCCATTTGTTTACTTTTGCTTTTACTTCCCTTGACTTTGAGGTCAAAGTCATAAAATCTTCTTTAAGTCCAAGGTCCTTGAGTTTAGTTCCTATGTTTTCTTCTCTGCATTTTATTGATTCTGGTCTTATATTCAGATCCTTTATATATTTTGAGTTAATTTTGTTGTGTGGTGATAGACAACAGTCTAGTTTCATTCTTTTACAGGTGGCTTTCCAGTTTTCCCAGAATCATTTATGAAGAGGCTTTTCTTTCTCCACTGTGTGATTGACTTTTTTTGTCAAAAATTATTTGCCCATATAAATATGGGTTTACTTCTGGACACTCAATTCTGTTCCACTGGTCCTTGTGTCTCTTTTTCTGCCAATACCATGCTGTTTTGATTACTGTCACTTTGTAGTATAATTTGAAGTCGGGTAGAGTGATGCCTCCAGCCTCATTCTTTTTCCTCATGGTGGCTTTGGCAATTTGGGGTCTTTCGTGTTTCCATACAAATCTGATGATTATTTTTTTGTCTTATTTCCTTAAAAAATGTTGATGGGATTAAATCTGTATAATGCTTTAGGTAATATGGTCATTTTAACTATGTTGATTCTTCCAATCCAAGAACATAGAATATCTTTCCATTTCTTTGTTTCTTCAATTTCTTTTAATAAAGTCTTACCGTTTTCATTATATAGATGCTTCTCATGTTTGGTTAGATCAATTCCTAGGTATTTTATTCTTTTTGTTGCAATTGCAAAAGGAATTTTTTTTCCACTTTTTTTTCTGACACTTCATTATGAGAGTATAGGAACACTATGGATTTTGGAGCACTGGTTTTGTATCTAGAAATTTTACTGCATTTGCTTATTGTTTCTAGTAGTGTTCTTGTGGATTCTTTAGGATTTTCTATATAGAGAATCATGTCATCCACAAATAGTGACTGTTGAATTATTCATTTCCTGTTTGGATGCCTTTTGTATCCTTCTTTTGCCTGATTGCACTTGCTAGGACATCCAATGTCATATTGAATAACTGTGATGATAGTGGACAGCCTTGCTTTCTTCCTGATCTTAGAGGGAAGGTTTTTAGTTTTTCACCACTAAGTTTAATGTTGGCTGAGGACTTGTCATATATGGCCTTTATTATATTAAGGTATTTTCCTTCTATACCAATTTTCTTAAGTGTTTTGATCATAAGTGGGTGCTGAATCTTGTCGAAGGCTTTTTCTACATCTGTTGATATAATCATATGATTCTTATTTTTAAATTTATTTATGTGGTGTATCACATTAATCAATTTGCATATGTGGAACCATTCCTGTGTCCCTGGGATGAAGTCCACTTGATCATGGTGTATAATGTCTTTAATATGTTGCTATATTTGGTTTGCTAGCATCTTATTTAGGATTTTTGCATCTGTGTTCAAAAGAGATATTGGTTTGTAGTTTTCTTTTTTGTTTGTGTTATCTTTACTAGGTTTTGGTATCAGAGTGATATTGGCCTTATAAAATGAGTTGAAAATTATTGCCTGCTCTTTTTTTTTTTTTTTTTTTTTTGGAAGAGTTTGAGGAGAATAGGTATTAAATCTTTGAATGTTTTGTAGAATTCACCAGAAAAGCCATCTGGTCCTGGACTTTTACTTTTTGGTAGGTTTTTGATGATTGTTTCAATTTTCATATTGCTAATTGATCTATTTAGATTTTCCAGTTCTTCTTGATTTGGTCTAGGAAGGTTGAATTTTTCTAAGTACTGGTCTATTTCTTCTATGTTGATAAATTTGGTGTTTTATATACTTTTTCTTATTATTCTTGTATGATCCTTTGTATTTCTGCAGTGTCTGTTGTAATTTCTCATCTTTCATTTCTGATATTGTTTATTTGTGTCTTTTCTCTTATTTCTTTAGTAAGTCTAGCCATGGGTTAGTCAATTTTATTAACCTTTTCAAAGAACCAGCTCTTTGTTGCATTTATTTTTTCTATTGTTTTGTTGTTGGTTTTCAATTTCATTTATTTCTGTTCCAATTTTGATTATTTCTTTCCTTCTACTGATTGAGGCTTCATTTGTTCTTCCTTCTCTAGTTTTTTTTTTTTTTTTTTTTTTTTTTTTTTTAAGATAAAGCATTAGGTTGTTTATTTGAGCTCATTCTTTTTTTTTTTGGAGGTAGGCAAGATGATTTGAACTTTCCTCTTATGACTGCTTTTGCCATGTCCCAAAAGTTTGGTATGTTGTACTGTCATTATCATTAATTTCTATATATCTCTTGATCTCTCTTTTTATTTCTTCTCTGACCCAGTTATTCTTCAGTAGCATTTGTTTAATCTCCAAGTATTTGTGGTTCTTCCTGATTTCTTTCTGCAGTTGATCTCTAGTTTTAAAGCATTGTAATCAGAAATTATGGTTGGTATGATTTCAACCCTCTTATATTTGTTGAGGCTATCTCTGTGGCCTAGTGTGTGGTTGATCCTTGAGAATGTTTCATGTGCACTAGAGAAGAATGTATAAGCGACTGTTTTTGGATGAAAAGCTCTGTAAATGTCAATTGTGTCCAGTTGGTCCAATGTGTCTTTTAAGGACGTTATTTCCTTATTGATTTTCTGTTTGGATGGTCTGTCCATATCTGACAGTGGGGTATTTAGGTCTTCTATTATGATAGTGTTTTGGTCTGTTTCTCCCTTTAGTTCTGTTACTTACTGTTTTATATATTTTGGGCTCCCTGATTGAGAGCATAGATATTAATAAGTGTTATGTCTTCCTGGTGCATGATTCCCTTTATCATTATGAAATGTCCTTCACTATCTTTCTTTACATTTTTTATTTTGAAGTCTATTTCATCTGATATTAGTACCACTACTCCTGCTTTTCTCTGAATGCCAGTTGCTTGAAATATCATTTTCCACCCTTTCACTTTGAGTCTATATTTGTCTTTGGAACTGAGATGTGTTTCCTGGAGGCAGCCTATGGTTGGGTTTCGTTTTTTGATCCATTCTGCAACTCTGTACCTTTTTATTGGTGAATTCAGTCCATTTACATTTAGGGTGATTATCGAAATATGAAGTCTTCTTATAGCCATTTTGTCTTTTGCTTTTTGATAGCTTATTGTTTTCATTGCTTCCTTGTCCTTGTGTTTCTGTTTTATTTTGGTTGGCTTTTGTGGGTTTTTCCTCTGGTTCTTCTTCTTTTATATGTTTCAGTTCTGAATCTTCTGTGTGTGGTTACCATTACAAATATGTAAAGGATAGTTATATATATACCGTCATCCATTTTCTTCTGCACATGCCTTATCTCCATTCCCCTTTGTGAATCTGGAACTTCGAATCCTCCTCTTTTCAATCATTGTTGTCTCAATTTGCCTTTATGTATGCTGACCATTCATTACTATCTTGCTATAGCAAATATCTTCTTATTTCAAGCTTATAATGCCTTGTTCCTAGTAAGGGTTGCACTCCTCTGCTTTTATCAGCTTACTAGTCACCTTAATATTAATTACTTTATTTTTTGTCATTTTGTTTTAGGTGAGCTGACCCTTTTCAGTATTTCCTGTAGGGCAGGCCTTGTAGTGGAGAATTCCCTCAATTTTTATAAGTCTTGAAAGGTCTTTATTTCTCCTTCATATCTAAAGGAGAGCTTAGCTGGATAAATTATTCTTGGCTGGCAATTTCTTTCACTTAATTGTTTGCATATTTGATTCCACTCCTTTCTGGATTGTAAGATTTGTGCTGAGAAGTCTGACGATAATCTAATGGGTTTTCCTTTATAAGTTACCATCTTCTTTTCCCTGGCTACCTTGAAAATTCTGTCTTTGTCACTGATTTTAGATAATTTTAGTATAGTGTGTCTTGGTGAAGGCCTTTTTTGATTGAGATAATTGGGTGTTCTATTGACCTCTTGAATTCCAAGCTCCAGCTCATTCCTTAGATTTGGGAAATTCTCATCGACTATTTGTCTGAAAATGCTTTCTAATCCTTGCTCCTTTTCTTCTCCTTTGAGAATTCCCATTATTTTTATGTTTCCTCTCCTGATGGTATCAGCTAGTTCCCTTTCATTATTTTTTCATTCTTCGGTTTCTCTCTTCTTCCTCCTTCTGATTTATTTCTAGATTTCTATCTTTGATATCACTGATCCTTTCCTCCATTTGGTCAACTCTATTTCCCAAGCTTGCTATTTCATTTTTCAACTCTTGCAGTGTGTTCTTTATTTCTAGAAGATCTATTCAATTATTTTTGAGGGTTTCAATCTTCTTGCTAAAGAACTCATTCTGCTCATCTAGTTGTTTTTTAAACTCCTGAAATTGTTGATATGATTCTTTTTGGATCTCATCGAGTTTTTTTAGAAGTACAATCCTGAATTCTCTGTCATTTAATTTGCATATTTCTATGTCTGTACACTTATTTTCTGGAGATTTCTCTCTTTCTTTATGAGATGCTTTGTCACCTTGGTTATTCATGGTGTTTAATGGTCTATTTCTCTGCCTGGGCATTAATCAAAGTGTGTCCTTTTTTTGTTTTTTGTTTTTTGTTTTTTTTTCAGAATGATTTATTATATAATGGTCCCTAGTCTGTTGGAAAGAAGGTATTTTTCTTTTGGTTTCCAGTAGGTGGCATCTAAGCCTCTATGATCTGCTTTATATAAAGTCTTAATAATGTCTTTTTTTATTTTTTTTCTTATAGATGTTTAACCATGCTTGATACCCTCAGTCTCATTCTCGTCAGTTTTAGTGACAGTTTCAGTAGCATTTGCTCAGATTCCCCTGGGGCTCCATGGTGTTCTGTCTTGGAGGGTATGGGGGGGAGGGGCCCTCTCTGATGGTGGATGGGGGCTATGGCTCAGCTTTGGTTTTGCAACCATGGCTGGTAAAAATTAACTCTTATTTTTCTGCTGTCCCCGTTTTTCTGTCATCCACATTTCTCTGCCTTCTACCATAATGACTGGGAGCTGCCACCAGCCGTGAGGAGCTCACAGCTTTCTCAGGCAAGGTTGTTCAGGGAGCTCTTACTGTGAGAAGCAGCTTCTTTGTTTCTCCTAGTCCACTTCTTGACACCCGGGTTCTGACCTGTGGTAGTTTTTATGTACAGATCCCATGCTCAGATTTGCTGATGTGCAGTTTGGGTGTTTTTGTTGAGTTTTAGATGTTCAGCTTATCATTGTTTCAAGAATAGGGATCTAGGAACATCTCTCATTTACCATGTTTAATCCAGTCTTAGTTTGTATTTTATTTTAAAATCTTGTCTATGTTGTAGAAACTTCCTGAGACTTTTAAAATTAATGAAATAATGCCTTGGAAAGATATTTTAAATCAATTATTTCTAATTTTTTGAGTGCTTCTTTTGTTTTCAAACCCTGGGCTGAAATCAGGTAAATATCTGATTATAAATATGAGTTGCAGTGGTGTAATGGTGCCAGCTTGTCTTGGCTTACAAGAGCTGATTTTCCACATCTCTTCCTGACTCTGTGTTCAGTGAATGGAATCAACCATGGTAGGAGTATTTACATCATGGAATCAGAACATGCCACATACCAGGACTCTCTATTTTTTTATATACAGAGAACTGTTTCACCTGAATATAGATCATATTTTCCCTATTTCACAGCTGAAACTAAGGCTCAGAAAAGTAACTCCCTAAATGAATTTTAACTTTGAAAACTACATGAGTTTTGGGGTGACAAGGCATTAAATTAATATGAGAATCCCTTATTTGTCTACTCAAATGGTAAATTCTAATTGAATTTAGGTTTTCTTCATAGAAGATTCAATATCCTGTGAACTGTATATTTTTTTCTTCTTTTTTTTTATTTTCACTGTGCACAACAGGTGTATAATGAGAACATTTTGATGTTCTTCTGTTTCTCTAAAATGAATCATAAGACAGTCTTTAAGACCTGGATTTTGGTATATATTAGAATGTAATTTTTTAATCATACTTGGTTTTCTAACAAATGTATTATTTGTAAAAAGTTCTCAACATTTGATTAATCCCTGTTTTATTTCTAATAAGTTCTATGATCCTGAACAAGTTTCTCAGCTGTCTCTTAGAGGAGATACCACCAATGACCACTAAGGTCATTGCCATTCATACTAGCATAAAGATTCTTATGCTTCTAACAATTAGAGTATGTCCTGTTGTTAAAATATTAATGTGGAATATAAGTCCTAAATAGAGCAATTTTAGACTACTTTTATTGAAGATGTAGCCTCAGGAGTAAAGTTTGTTATTTTGTTGTGAAATAAAGTTTTTATTTTGTTTTGAAAGTTTCAGGATCTGAAGCTGAGGGAATTCTACTGTGAGGGAAACCCACTGTTCCTGAAGCAGCCTGTTAGTGCTGTAAAACAAGAGGAGGTCTGGAATCTACAGGTGAAGCCTTATATCATTCATACAAGTCTTTAAAGTCATGATTTAAATTTCAAAAAGTTTTCTTTTAAAGCGTTCCAGCCAAGCCAGCAAATGACTAATGTAACCCCAGTCCATTGGCAATGTGGATCCTAGACATAATCTTTTTGACTTGCTTACAGCATTCAGTATAATCCTATCTCATTACCAGAATGACTAAATTCAAAGAAATGGAAACATTTTCTTGGAAAAAAAGAAAAGAGAAATTTGTTTTCACCTTGCCATATATATATATATGTAAAATCTAAAGATGTATTTGATTTGTTCTTACTGGGATCTTTGCCTCTTCCATCCCTTTTTACTTGACCTCATTTCCTAGTGGATGAATGAATATGATCCAGAAATCATATTCACTTTAGTTAAGAAAGTTAGTGATATTAAAAGAAGGAATAGGAAAGCATATTAGTAGACTCTCTTTGTTTGTCCTTTGGTATTAGATGAGTTAAAGTTCCCAGATATACCCTCATATGAGTATGTCTTGATTATGAATTTGAACTCCTCAGGTCCTTTGAAGTCTTTATATAACTGAAAAAGGAGGATTGTCTTAAGGCTTTCAAGAATTGTGTAAGATTCAAGTTTCCTGGATGCAGGAAACAACCAATGTTGTTCAATGGTTTAGTTTTTTAAAAAAAAAAATTTTCCCTTGTTACATAAATAATATATGTTTAACAAAAAACTAGAACATACAGATGAGCAAGGAAGAAATTAAAAATTGGTTTCAATGCTATACTGATCAAAAGAAAAATTTATTACAAAAGTAATTAGAGCCCTTTTAGAGAAATTAGAGACAAAGCAATAGAAGTTTATAAAAATACTCGGAAATCCAGTATGAAGAAATATTACCACTATTCTCTGGCATTCATTTTGCTAGAACTTTCCATGAATCCAGAAGTTTTTTTTTATTAAAGACGAGTTCAAACTCCGCATACTAGTTACTTGTTTTTCCTCTCAAAATATTGTAAATACCTTTCCAATCAATAAAAAAAATAAATCTATGATCTCTTTTTTTTTGATATATACAATGTTTTCTAATATATGATTACAGCATAGTGTTTTTACCTACTTCCTTGCTGTTAGCTGTTTAGATTATTAATTATTTTCTGCCTTCTGACCTTTATAAACAAGGCTACAATGACTATTCTCAGCAAATTTCTCATGTCCATATTATTCCTATGAGTGAAATTGCTTGGTCAAAGAATTGCCATCTTTTAAAGTTTGATTAACTCATTTCAATTCCCTTCCATAGAATCAATCTGTATTTCCACAAACAGTATTATTTTCTATTCTTGTGTGGGAAAAAAAATCTTATTTGAAATTTTAATTGTAAATGGTTTTAAAAATTATAGTATTTAATTTGTTTAATCCCTTATAACCTATTTGTTCTCCTTGAATTAAGCATTTCAGAATAATATCAACAAAACAATAATAAAATCTAACACATGTAAAGCTTAATATGAACAAGACATCATTCTAAGCACTTAACAAAAATGAGTTAATTTAATCCTCCAATAACCTTTAAAAGGTAGATACCATTATTGTCCCCCTTTTATAGATAAAATGAGTCCCAGAGAGTTTAAATAAGTTGTGTAGTTTCACAGAGCTAGTAACTGTTGGGATGATGATGCCAACTTCAGCAACTGGATTCCAGACTCCACGATGTAGTAGTGCTTCAAAAAGGGGCTGCCTGAGGTGAGGGAAAAGGAAATAGGGGTAATCCCTGGTTGGAAGTGGTCCTGATTTGTGGATGAAGCTGGATTAGCACAGTTAACCCAGTGTGTCATTGGTCTTACAAGGGTGCACTCCATGGCAAGAATGATTTGTGTATTTTTTAAAAGTAACTCTAAGAATTTTTCTTAGAAAGGTGACAAATTTATTGTACATTTTATATTTGTACTTAAAGTAAAAATCATTTCTGTCGGTTAACATTATTGATTAAACTACTTGGACTGTCAAAGAATTATAGAGCTCAGATTCAGGCTATGTATTGGTTAAGAATTTTAAACATTTTTTTTCACCTCAGAGGTTTATGAACTAATTTAATATTGGTAACTATATTATAACAAAATATCAGCCAGAATAAACTGCATCAGTAGATGCCAGGCTAAGTTTTACATATGCTATCTAATTTAATTCTTTGAACTCTTATGTGATAATCTTGGGAGAATATCCCTGTTTTATAGATGAGTTATTCAAGATCAGAGAAGTTAAGGACTTGTCCAAATGGGATCACAGAGCTAGTATGTCATAGGGCCTGGATTTGCACCTATTTATTGATATGACTGTGACTCAGAATCTTTGCTCTTGATGCTATGTTTTAGTGTCTATCATACACTGAGTGGCAACTGATTATACTACAGTTCCAAAATTCATTATTCCTTTTAAGGATTCATATTTGTTTTTAAATCTTATGTATTTTATATTTATATAAATGTAATTTGTATGTAGATAGTTTTATAATTCAAATTAAATCATTATATGTAAGGAAAAATAAAAGAATACATCTGAAACTAATTTTAATCTGATAGCTTAAACATAGTTATATATTGTTACCTACATATAGTTAACTGAAAAATATTCTAACAAAAGAGCATACAAACTATTCAAGAGGAATGATTTATTGGCCCATAAAAGATATTTTGACTTTTAAATAACGTTGGTATAGGCAACCATTAAGCTGTATATTCACAAAAACTGCATTTCACATATCTTTAAGGAGTACCTTAAAAAAGACTATTGGACATGCCAATTGAATCTTTATATATACTCACGTTTTCAAATAATAACTTTATATTTCAATGGTATATGTTATTCTTCCAAAGTAAAACATTGGGAGCAACTAGGAGAACATAAATAATGGGTACTATAAGAGTTGTCAAGAGACATACTAAGTGCAACAAATATGTTTGGTTCCAAAAATTATAAATGAAAAACGTGAAGTGTGTGAATTGTGGCCTATATATAGGTCCCATATATTTCAGCAAATTCTTCTATCATCTGATATTTGGGGGAGTGAATCCTTGTCTATTAGTTTTCTGCAGCTTTATAGTGAGACCTACAGTTTGAATTCTCGTAGCTAAAAACTTACCTCATTCAGAATCACAAGCTGTGTTCTGTGTAAATAAGTAAAGAAAGGGTAATAATAGACATCTACTTTAGTAGGTAATATTAGTGTGAAAGGGTAATTTTTTCAGAAAGATGACCTCAGTTATGTCATCCTTTCTGGAAAAAAAATAACCAACTACCTAGGAGAATAAGCTTAAATAAGTAGGAAGTTATGCTGTCGAAGGATCAGACATTTAAGGAACCCATGCTCAGGGCATTTGCTCTATAAAGGCAGCTTTCCTAGATGCTTGTTAAGTGGAAGGGATAGAGTAATAAGAAATAGGAGACAGCAATCCATGATTTTGTTGTTACTTTTAAAAGATTTTAATTGGGGTGAATGAGTGAAAGATAATTTATGTACATATGTAGGTATTCCCAAAGATTCCTATCAGAGACTGATGTAGACTACTTTAATATCACTGATAAATATTTTACTTTAGCCAGAAAAAGTTTCACACACTTATTTACATTTAAAATTCATCCACTGTTTATGTAACATTTATACAGGGCTTCCAGCTACTGGCACTTATGTAATTAAGTATTACATAATTAGAGTTTACTTTAAGATAATGATGTTATTGATGGCCATGTGAAAGTCAGCTTATATTTCTTCACCACCCCTTTTATTATTTAATATTATTATTCCCTAAAGTGAAATTTCTGGAACATCTATGTGGATAGGTTTAATACTAATTTAATTCAGAAATGTGGTTAATAGAAATCAGTACTCTTTACCAACATGGCTCTGTTGAGGTACTTAATACAGTAGCTAACTTAGACTAACGCTTTTCAAACTTTAATATGCAAAAGGATTACGTGGGGGAACCTTATTAATTGCAGATTCTGATTCAGTAGGTTTGGAATGCAGCTGAGATTCTGAATTTTTAATAAGCTTTCAGGTGATACAAATTCTGCTGGTCCATGATTTACAATTTTAGCAGTAAGGATTTAGACATTAGTAAATATGATAGTTTCCCAGTTCAGTGTGAATGTTTGTACAGTCCTTGCTTGTTGTAATGAGAGGTACAAAATTTGAACTAAACTTTATCTAATAATCTAAACTTATTATAACTTGGATTCCTGTATGTAAGAGACAGAAATATTACAATGGAAGTAAGTTGTTTTCTTACATTGTCAAAAACTAAACTTTACAATACTAGTCATTGACAATATAATTCATTGTATATACTATGAAAAAATAACAGAAACTGTGAGGAATAAGCTAAAAATACAAATCAGTGAAATGAGAATCAATGTAATACAAAACAGCTATTTTGAAAATTATCTGAGGAACTATATTCTTTTTGAATCTAGGAAATAACATCAAGATTTATAATGAATCAGCTAGCAGAAGAGAATCCTTTCCTAATGCAAGCCATAGCATGGTATCCACAAGTCAGGAACACAATCTCTCGGGGAAGAAAATGTACAATATGTGGAAAGTCCTTTTTAACCACATGGTTGGAATGTGTTGAATTTGTTCCACCATCAAAGGTAAATGGTGCTTTTTGTGTGAATATGAGCATAAGACCTACTCTTATCTTTATCTAAATCAACCATTGCTATCTAGATTTGTATATAAGAATTGACTTCTATGATAGTATAATGTTTGTTCTCAGCTTTACTGAGATATACTTGACACATAACATTATGTAGGGTTAAGTGTACAATGTGTTGAATGAATACATTTATAAATTGCAAAATGATTACCACCACAGTATTAGCTTCCACCTCCTTCCCATGACAGAGTTATTATTTCATTTTTTGTGTGTATGATGAGAACACTTAGGATCTATTAGCAACATTTAAATATACGATACAGTATTATTAGTTATAATCACCATACTGTGCATTAGATGTCCAAACTTGTTAATTTTATAACTAGAAGTTTGTCATTTTTGACCAATATTTTCCCATTTCTCCCACCCCAACTCATGGTAAGCACTCCTTTACTGTTTCTCTGCATTTGTCTTTTTAGATTCCACATATAAGTGAGATCATACAGCATTTGTCTTTCTCCGTCTGACTTATTTCACTTAGTATAATGCCCTCAAGATCCATCTAAGTTGTTGTGAATGGCAGTATTTCCTTCTTTCTTATGACTGAATAATATTCCATGGTATAAATATCACATAGTTTTTATCTATTCATTCATTGACAAGACACTTTGGCTGTTTCTGTATCTTGGCTATTGTGTTTAATGCTGCAGTGAACACAAGAGTACAATAATTCTATGAGATCCTGATTTCAATGTCCTTGGATATATAGTCAGAAGTGGTATTGCTGGATCATATTTTTAGTTTTATTTTTAATTTTTTGAGGAACCTGCAATCTGTTTTTCATAGTACTACTCCATTATGGTCTCAAATATGAGTTAATTAAAGGCTCCAACTTGAGAGATTCAAAGCTGAGAAGGAAAAACTGGGCTGGAAAATTGGGGGAGGAAGATGGTATTCTTCTGCGTCATTCACAGGGAGGATTGAAAGCAAGTTGTATTGATCAGAAGGCTAACTGTGAACATAGGAGTAAAGCTAGCAAGTCTTGACTGACTAATCTCCACAAAATGTAGATGGTAAAATGTAGAAAGTAATAGGTTATCTCCTGGAGGGTGAGGAGGGCTTGAGCAAAGATTTTGAGGATGGGTAAATATGTGCATGATTGTAGGCTGTGGAAGGAGCAAGTAAAAGATAAAACTTAAAATTAGTCTGTGTTGTATGCCAATTCAGGAAGAGTTTAATGTTTGGATTATGTGCTACCTATTTTAAGGAATTAAAAAGACTAGAATTTGTTCACTGCATGATGAGCCTCACCTATTCTATTACTTTAAAGGACTGAATAAGTAAAAAAGAGAGGCATAAAAGTTTTTAAACAACTATAAAATGGATAATGGTAGTGCTTTCCACTTTTAAAATTACTTTTACATATATTTTGCCTTCAATACCTTAAATAGGTACTTACTCTACACAAGGTACTATGCTAGGCTCTCAGGGTCCAAAGATGAATAAGACACAGTCCATACCATTGAGGAGATCACAGACTGTTTACTAAAATACAATGTTATAAGATTATAGTAAGGCATTATATACCCATGCTATAGAGTCATAGACGGAGCAAATGGATACTTAGGACATGTTTTAGTCTACTCAGACTGCTAAAATGAAATACAATAGACTGGGTGGCTTATAAACAACAGAAATTTATTTATCATAGTTCTGGAAACTGGAAGTCCAAGATCAGGGTGCCAGCATGGTTGGGTGGGGGCCTCTTTTGAGTCATGGACTTCTTGTATCCTAACATGGCTGAAGATGATTAGAAACACTATGTGTCTCTTTTATAAGGACACTATTCTCAGTCATGAGGGCCTTGCTCTCATGACCTAATGACCTCCCAAGGCCTACCCCATAATACCATCATGTTAGTCATGAGGATTACAACATACAAATTTTGGGAGGACACAAGGATTAATGCTATAGCAGGAAGCTTGGGGAAACTTTCCTGGGAGGTGACCTTTGAGTACCATGAGTTCCTGATCCTTGTATTAACTTTGTGACTTGGTTTTCATTGTCTCCATTCACAATTGAAGCAACTAAGTTAGTTAAGTAATTTGTTCATATATTTCAAATCTTTGAAATAACAGAATTAGGACTTTAGCTTATGCTTTCTGGGATCACGATAGCACAATAATATGCACATTTTAATTTTGAACCATAAGAGAAAGTGCAAATAAATTTATTGATGGTGATACAATTATTCACAACAGTTCCCTTCATGTATTTCAAAAACTGTCATATGAAAGAAAGATGAGGCTTTTCTCCTCTGTTGACTTGTGGAGTGGAAGATAGAACTGCTGGTATTCAAGCTACATAAATGGAAGAATTTTCTTACAGGATTTTGTGTGCATATACACATACACATACAAGCATACATGCAGGTTAACATTAGTCATCACTGAAGAAAAAATAAAGAGATTTGGCATCTGTATAATTTCATTTTAAAAAATAAAAGAGAAGTAAGAATATATTTTTATTGATTAAATATGAGTACATTATAAAAGCAGCAACAAAGTGGCATAAGACCATATAAAAATAAGTGGTTAAAAAATTAACCAGAGACCTGGATGTGAATTCTTACTAATGGCAGAAAATTTTCAAATACTGATGAAATACATGATACTTCACACTGGAAAAGCACCATGAGTGCCAAGCAGAACAAATAAGACCTAGACAAATCCATACCAGGACATTTTTTTTTTTTTGGTAAAACTGTATACTATCAAAGAGCAATTATTAAGAGCTAAAGATAAAATTTTAAGAAACTAGGTCATGTACAAAAAAATGACAATGGACTGAAAGCAGATGTCAGAAAAAAGTGATATAATGTCATCAAATCACTAAGAGAAAATGACTCAAAGTCTAGACTTATATGCCTAGATAAATTGATAGGCAAAGACATGGGAGTGTCAGAAAATTGTGAGAAGAAAAATTTTTAAAGGAAACTTGTTTTGCTTTGGAATAACCATTGATTCTAGCCATATTAAAATAATTTTAAAAAAATTAAACAAAAGTAATATTTAGTAAGTATATGACAGTGATAAAAGTATATTACAGTGGAATTAGAATAAGTGTGCAGTATGAATTTATAAATTATGCTAAATAAATTTAAGAATATTTAAAAATTATTAAAAATTGAGTAAAGAAATTTTAGACTGGAAAAATACATTACCAGGTGCTTGTCATTTGAAACATGTTACTTCAATGATATTGTTTAGTTCCCTGTTTTTAGAGTGAAAATATGCACAAAATGCATTAATATAATAATCAGATTAACCATATTGGTAAACAGATGCTTTTATATACTTTTAGGGTTTTATGTTGCTTTTCCAGTTACCTAGAGAGAGATTATACAAAAACTAGTTGCCTAGAAGCCTCCTTTCTATTTAAAAACATCGATTTTAAAATTATTTTTTCAGGAAATAACTTAGAAAATGTTAACCTTTAGAGTAAATGCTTTATCATGAAGAAAGAACCCATATGATAGTGCCGGTTTGGTTCCCCTTTTGAGCTTTACGGAATGTTGTTTCTGACAGGATTTGCCACCTGAAGGAACAGTTGAAGGAGGGAAGCAAGTGATAACAAATGAGTCTTTATTCTTGACATAAAATAACTGGAAACAAAAAAAAATATCAAATTATAATTGCTTTTACTTAGGCTAATGTGAAATTATGTAATGGTTATCTTATGAAATAAGGAGATGAGAATTGGAAAATAGTTGATAAAAAATTTTACTCAATCTCAGATATTCATATTTGTTAAAATTCATCCAAATGCTTCTCTTTTTCCAAACATTATAGCCTTTGCCATTTGAGTTCAGTTAGTTCTTAGTAATTACAGAATTATCAATAATTTAAATGTAATTAATGTTTAAGTATTAACTACTAATGATATATAAATCTTTGAAATAGCAGCAAAAATTAAACCTTTTTGGTTACTACCAACTTGTAACATATTTGAATTAGTGACTTAGAGGTAACCTAAATAGTTTCATAAAATCCTTTCCAAACAGTTGAGTGATCCTGTGCCCAAGATATGCATTTGATAGTTTTCATTTTGTGTAATTATGTTAGTTGAACTTAACATTTCCCAAGATTATTTTAAAATTGAAAGATTTAGGGAGGGAACAGTTTGGAACATGTATTGAATGAGATAATTAAAACTATCCTTGAAAAAGATTAGATTGAGTAGGGTTTACTACAGATGAGTGAAAATGTTGATCTGCTTTATGAAAATAAATGAAAGCTTACAACGTTTAATTACTTTTTTTATGAAAAGCTGCCAGTAATAAAACATAAGATTACATTTAATAGTTTTACTCATTACTTATAGAGAAATATCTTACTTTGCAGTAAAAAGTTATTATTGTTTAGATACTGCTGACATTCATCTATGAAACTGATCACTTCAACCAGTCAACTGGGAAAATGAATGTAGGTTTTAAAACATTTATGCAGCAGTTAGTCAATTTAATATGCATTAGGCACTAAGAGGATCAGAAAACATTACATTTCTAATTCTAAACAGTCACAAAATTAATATGTATTTATTGTTCAGAAAAAATTGAAATGGTATGAATGTTCCTTATTTTATTCAGAAAATGGCAAAACAATTACAGTATTAATGAACTCACACATTATGTCTTGACTACTTCTAACTCCCCTGACCCTCTTTCCCCCTGGTAACCACTAAACTGTTGTTCATGTCTATGAGTTTTTATTTATTTGTCTTGTTCATTTGTTGCTTTCAGTTTTATATCCCACATATAAGTGAAATCATATAGTTCTCAACTTTTTTTTATTTGACTTATCTTGCTTAGCATAATACTCTCAAAATCCTTCTATGTTGTCACAAACGGCAGTAGTTTTTCTTATGGCTGAGCAATATTCCATTGTATATATGTACATCTTCTTTATCCAATCATTATTGAAGGACAATTCTATTGTTTCAACGTCTTGGCCACCATGAATAATGCCACAGTGAGTGCAGGGGTGCATATATCTTTACTAATAAAAGGTTTTCAAATTTTTGGGGTAGATACCCAGAAGATAAATTGTTGAGTTAAATGGTAATTCTAGTCTTAATTTTTTGAGGAACCTGCATACTGTTTTCCATAGTTGCTGTACCAATTTACATTCCTACCAGCAGTGTATGAGGATTTCTAAACTGCTGGTAGTCACAGTTATATTCAGTTATCTATGGTTTTTATCTTAAGTTGATTCAACTTCAATACATTAATCTAAAGCTGTGTACCACCAAAATGTTTGAACCTTCCATGTGAAATTTAAATAACAATAATTACACAGAGGTGGTGTTGGAGAGAATGATCATTCTGTATGGGAGAGAATACTGTTTAGCTGGATGGGTGACTGGAACATGAGCAGGATTTTCTTTCTGGTTTCTGCCATTATCACAGTCCAAACTACCTTAAGGGTGAGATGACCATATAATGTAGCATCTAAGTCCAAGATGCTTTTAAGAGTGAAATTGGACATTATTAATAGCCAGAAAAACAGCAAGAAAGCAGGACAGTCCTGGGCAAATCTGAATGTGTGGTTATATTTTCTAAATAGAGCAGTTGACTTTAAAATAGTGCTAACTGCTGATGCTTATCATTGCTGATATGGAAGAGTTGTCATTAGGAACATTTATCTTGGATTTAAAAAATTGTTTTCCATCTATTCATAAATATTTGAGGGCCTGCTTTAAGCAGGAAACTGGGTTTGAAGAACAATGCAAATAAGTAAGGGACCTAGTTTGCTCCAATTATTTAAAATAAAGAGTTTAAACTCTAAAGATGTAAAAGATACTAGCAATGCAAACTGAATTTTAAATGAGTAGTAGAGATTAATTGCTTTGGGGCTTCAAAGTGGAAGGTGAGATTACTGTAGGTTGTCTGCCAAAAGATGCTGGAACCTGTTGTACAGGGCCTTAACATAGGTAGAATTCAGATACATGGAAAAGGAAGCAGAGAGAATATTTTAAGAGAAGATAATGAAATGTAGGAGAATGAATTAATTAAGTTGGTTTGTAGATGGGAGTGGGAGGAGGCGATATTATAAAAGAATTGGAATAGAATCCTATAAACCTGTCAAACAATAGAATAAGGAGTTTGAACTTGATCTTGTTTGGAAATGGAGTCCTACTGAATGTGTGAGGACAAGTCAATTATATAAAGTTGTACTTTAGAAGGAATCATTTGGCAGTACTGTGCTGGATTAATTGGAGGTGGAAGAGAAGAGAAGCTGAAGGAAACAGATCTATTAGAGTGGTTGTCTAGTGTGGGTATGATATGTAGCAGTAGAAATGCAAGAAAAGGGAAGCAACATGAGGAAGGAATGGCATCAGATCTTGTTGATTGATTGGATATGTGAAACCTCAGAGAGGTGTAAAGGAGGAAACCAGAAATTCCAGAGGGAGCTGATTTAAAAAGCAAGACCCCAAGTTTAATCTTAGGTTAAGTTTTAAGTGATATGTGGGTAGTTCAAGTGAATATGTTTAACTCTCAATTAGTGACAGATGAGAACAGCAAAGCAACATACTTCTATGCATTATTTGAAAATATGTGTACTTTCTAACAACTGTTCATTCTTCCAAACAGTTCTGCAAATTATTAAACTATAATCAAAACCCTACATTGATGAAAGAAGCTGAGAGACATACTATGACTAACACTGATCCAGAATTTAGTGAACTTAGATTCTAGTCCTGTCTCTGCCTTGAAATATGAGGCCTAAGGTAATTCACATTCCTTCTCACTATATGTGGACTAGTTTCCTTATCTGTACAATAAAGGAGTTAAACCAAAGTCTCTTCTAGCTTCAAAATGCCTTGATTTTATAAAGGGGGGAAAGGTTATAATAGTCATGCTTTTCATGGTACTGCTAATTTGGAACATAATACCAGTATTAGCTTTCTAATACTGCTATAACAAATTGCCACAAACTTGGTGTCTTAACAACAAAAATGTATTATCTTACAGTTTAGTACATCAGAAGTACAATATGAGTCTCACTGAGCTAAAATCAAGATGTCAACAGGGCTACACTCCTTTATGAAGGCTTTAGAAGAAACTCCATTTTCTTCTTCTTTTTAACTTTTAAATGCTATCCACATTTCTTAGCTCACAATCTCCTTCCTCCATCCTCAAAGCCAGCATTGATATATCTAGTTCTCACATCACATCACTTGGACCTCGTATTCTGCTTCCTTCTATAATTTTAAATAATTTTTGTGATTGAATTGAGTCCACCTTGAAATCATTGCCACCTCAAGGTCCCTAACTTAACTACACCTGCATAGTTTCTTGCCTTGTAAGGTAACATACATATTCACAGGTTCGTATTAGGACATGAATATCTTTGGGGGCCATTATCCTGCTTACCATGATACTTTTACCTGAGAAAACAGAAAACAGTCTTACTCTTATTTTTCTATTCCTTGTGTTTCAAAATGCTTATCCAAAGATTTACTTTATACTCTGAGATAAAAATATATATTTTGATAATTTTTGATTTCTCAGACTTTAAATTAAAATATGGCAGTGATTATCACTGAGGCATACGTTGAATGATTTTTTTAAAATCTCTCAATTATACCTTTCAACAAATATAAAATTTAGTGAACATGTATATTTAAACTCAAAGTGCAAAACTGCTTTTCCCTAAATAGAGATTATAATTGTATGTTTATTTGATTTAGAAATTATTTTCTAATTCCTGTATTTCACTGTGAATAATTGAGTAAAAATTGGACTTTAACATGACATTTTCACAATTTAAAGTTTTTTGCTAAAAAGATGTTTTTAAAATGAAAGTATGTCCAATCATAGACCTTTGGACCGCAACTTGACAAAAAGTATCTTTTGTTGTTTCAATTTCTATTTATAAGCAATGGCCAAAGCAGTAATTATCTTTGACAGAGTCATGAAGTTTTGTTAATTGAGGTTTTTGAAGACATGTACTTTATAAGAGGGTATGTCATTATCCCTTTATAACATGCTCATTTCAAATGGACATATGTCATACCAGTAATACTCTTGTGATGATGGTACAAACAAAAATAGATATTTAATTGATATCAAGAGTTAAGGTATTAGAGACTCCTTTTTTCCATGCAAACATTATTGAGTCCAGTAACTATATATGGAAATATATGTCACCAAAGAATTATGTTGAGTCCATTTTTCTCAGTAAAATTTCCAGGAAACAATTCATAGCTCTGAGAGATGTAATAGGAATATAATTATTAAGTTAGAGAATGATCACAAACAAAGTGATCATTGCAATGCAATGCAAAATTGATAATGGCCTTTGGTAAAATAATCTCCTAAAAAGTTAAACAAAGCATTTAATTCTAATTAATTAAACAATAATACCCCCAAGAAGGGAAAAGAGGGACACAGACACATTGCATTCCTGTTTGCAACAAGAGCCAACCCAAACTTTGCCCATGAGATTTCTTAATGACACAAGAGGAATGGCCAAAACCATAGTAAAAATAGAAAATGCCTTTAATGGTTTCCATTATAAACTTTTTTTTCATCTCATGGAGAAACTAGGCAAAGCAAATTGGATAATTGTATAGTCCTAATTGCTTTCTTTGTTTATGTTTGTCTTTCTTTTTGTAACCTTCGCTTCTTGGTTAATGGCTCTAATCTCTGCACTAGTTTCTTAAATGAGAGCTAAGTGAAGTGTATGTAGCACAGTTTATTTTGATGGCCTTGTAGATGAAATTTCTAGATGAAATTAGACAGGAATAATTGGTTGGATGAGGAAGGGAAAAAGAACCCATTTAGCATTCAGTTTTTGTCACTAGTTCTCCCAGCACAATTTCAAAACTCAGCCGCAGGTAAACCCAAATATTTAATAAATACAGTGAATCAGACATTTGAAAAGCTACTACAAAGGTCAAAAGAAAAAAGTATCAAACTCGACTCAAACTACAATAATTAGGAGATACACAACACAAAAATATCTGAAGTATGACATCAATCACATAAAGCATGGAGGAGGAAGGAGTAAAAATGTAGTCCTTAGAGAACATATTTGAACTTAAATGCCCTTCAGCTTAAAATAGACTTCTATAAATATAGAATGATATGTATAACCCTCCTGGTAACCATAAACCAAAATCTACAAAGATACACAAAAATGAACAAACAAAAAAAGGAACCCAAACAGAACACTAAAACAACAGCAAACCACAAAGAAAGAGAGGAGAATTATAAAACAACCAAAAACAAGCCTTTCATCTAAGGTCAGGAATAAGAAAAGGATTCCCACTATCACCACTTCTATTCAACATAGTATTGGAAGTCCTAGCCACAGTAATTAGACACGATAAAGAAATAAAAGGCACTCAAATCAAGAAAGAAGTAAAACTCTCATTATCTGAAATGACATGATACTATACATAGAAAACCATAAAGACACCAACAAAAAGCTATTAGAATTAATAAATAAATTCAGTAAAGTTGTAGGATACAGAATCAATATTCAAAAATCTGTTGTCTTTCTGTACACCAATAATGAATGATCAGAAGGAGAAATTAAGAGGACCTAAATAGATATTTCTCCAAAGAGGATATACATATGACCAACAGATATATGAAAAGATGCTCAACATCACTAATCATTAGGGAAATGTAAATTAAAGCCGCAATGAGATGTCACTTCACACCTGTCAGAAAGACTGTCATCAATAAATTAATAAACACCAAATATTGGTGAGGATGTGAAGGAATGGGAACAGTTGGTGGAACCATAAATTATTACAGCCACTATGGAAAATAATATAGGTATTCCTCAAAAAGAGTGAAAATAGACCTGCCATAAGACCTAGCAATTCCACTTCTGGATAACTATCTGAAGACAACAAAAACATTAATTTAAAAAGCTATATGGACCCTTATGTTCATTACAGCATTACTAATAGTAGCCAAGATATGGAAGCAACATAGATGTCCATCAACTGGATAGAGAAGATATATATATATAAATATATATATATATATATAATATATATAATATATATGTATGTATATGTATATATATATATAATCACATCTTTCTGTGATATATATCACTATATATATATTTATATAATCTTTTATTCAACAATAATAAAGAATGAAATCTTGCCATTTAGACAATATGGATGGATCTAGAAGGTATTATGTTAAATGAATTAAGTCAGACAGAGAAAGATGAATATCATATGATTTCATTTATATGTGGAATCTGAAAAAACTCCAAAACAATTGAATAAATTAAACAAAATTGAAACAAATCTATGGATATAGAAAACAAGCTGATGGTTGCCAAAGGGGAGAGGGCTAGGTGGATGGGAATAAAAAAATAAATGTTAAAAAATAAATAATGACAAAGGAATTTAATATTCAACATCATCCTTTAAAAAGCATATGAATAAACTTCAACAGTTAAATATAATCTAATTAATCAATATGATCTTTTATAGAGTAGATTTGAAATACTATATATAACATAGTCTCAGCCACAGCAATAAGGCAAACTAATAAGACTTAAACAAATAATAAAATAAAATTAAGAAAATACTATATATATTATGTCTATCATTGGAAAACTACTTATGAATTTTTTACCCCTGCACTAATGTATTTGTTATTAATATCCCAAGATTCAACATTTTATGGTTTAGTTATTATCTATGCTTTATTGTTTCTAAATGTCTTTTCATGTCCTCTCCAGGAAGTCACATTCTAGTCATCCTTCAAAATCCAGCTCACCATTTTCTTACAATATGAAATCTCAGTAAATATGCATCCTATGGTGGTGTCTCCCTTCTCAACACTCACATAAAACCTATCATTGGATTGAGCCTATGATTCTAGTTGTGTGTGTGTGTGTGTGTGTGTGTGTGTGTGTGTGTGTGTTTATGTCTTATCTTTCTAAGTAGGTGCTAAAAAGAAACTTAGAGTCAAGGATTGTTTTTTATATGTCTTTATTTTGGACTTTGCCAATTTCTTAGTGCAGGATTTAGGTTGTTTTTATTTTGTCAGAATTCTCGGTTGCAATTTAAGAAACCCAACTCACACACTAATTCAAGTAATGAAGAAGGCCCAGGCATGGGTCTGGATGTGTATTTAATTATGCTGGGGATCAGGTACCCAAATTTATTATCAGGTTTTTGTCCTTCTCTACATATTGTCTTAGCTTTTTTTTTTTTTTTTTTTGGTTTTGCTTTCAGGTGGGGGCTCCTGAAATTATTCCCTCTGGCAGTAGAGGGCGAGCGTCCCTCTCTTAATAGATCCAGAAGAAGCCCTGCTGCTGATGCTCTTTGGCTTTGTTGTCTTGGGTCATGACAGAGTTATGTGGTTGAGTTATGTGGCTATTTCTTGAGTTATGTGACTATTTCTTTAACCAGGGAAATGGATCAGTTGTCTTATCCCTCCTATAATATGTGCACTAAAATTGGAAAAGGGATGGTTTTCCAAAGGAGAGGTAGGCTTTTGTTCCAGCAGAGTGGGAAATAGATTCTGACACAGGAAAAAATAATATGCTCATTGAGAATTTCAGTAAATGCTGATTGATACACTAAACTTCCTTCTAGGAAATAAGTCAGATTTGTATTGATTCTGTACAATTTTTCAACTTTATCTAAAATATTTTATCATTAGAATAGTGCTATGTATCCTTTGAGCACTTCATGGTCACTGCTGGAGGTGGATGTAAAGGTGATATGAATGATGTATGACTTTGGCTCCCAACTGATTTATCATGAGGCTGAAAGGCTGTTACTCTTTCCAATATGGATTAATAACTGTGCTTAGATGTTTGAACCTTTAAATGGGTCCTCAAAGTTCTTTTGTGGAAGAGTGAACATAACAGTAATGAAATTTCTCACAGTGGATTGTGATGATAAAACTAAGTAGCATTATCAACCAGTTAAACTAGTAGTTGTGTGACTGTTTTGGATTCTTTCTCTGAGAGTTGTGTTGAGTTCAGAAGTTGTTTGTAAAGCATAAAAATTGTAGTTTTCATGGCTGCCATTATTTCCAATATTAGTGGTCAGGACATGTACGCTAAGTTGGATTATAGAGTTTTCAATTACTTATTTTGTGCATTGAGAAGTAAGGTCAGAGATATTTGAAGGATAAAAACAAGCCACATATTGAACAACTTGCCTGAAACCCAGCCAGTGAAGATTTTAATGAAAATTGTAGACAGTGAACAAAGAGTATTAGGCAGATTGATTTTCAAGAGAAATGGATGTTGCACAGGCAAAACCAAGATGTCTATTGGGATGTTCAATAAATGTCTGTTGATTGATCCATTTAATATCCCTGTAGGACAGAAGTCAAGTTTATGTGGATTCTGTACTGTAATTTACCTTCATTCCAAACACTTTATAACTAGACAATATATTAATATGTTTGGATAAAAGCATAGATAATCTTCTATCATTTGAATTTTATTTAGTGTTGAATATGCCTTTCTTATCTAGTTAGGTTTATTTGTGTGTTAGAAACAGCAAATCAAGCATAAATGGAATAGCATATCCTTTAGCAATCAAAAGTAATATTTATTTTATTCGAAAATATTTACTGGACATTGCCTAATTTAATTTTTACTTTTTACTTTTTAGAACTGGAAGATAAGCAGAAATCTACAGCTGGTACCTCTTCGAATATTAATTTGTTCTTACAAATGTTTTAGTCAACGTGGCCCTAACCTGTTTGGAATTGCTCAAGTGTAGAGCAAGTGAAAAGCACATTTAGCTTTCGCTGTCAACTCTACACACACAGATTATGCCCCAATTAAGATACCATGCTGTGTCTCTTCTCTTTGTTAATATATTAAGCAAAAGAAGAAAAATAATTTACTTGTAAAGATCCCAATTTAAGCATTACAATCTATCTTTAAATTCTTTAGACTCTAGATGTACTGTTTCTTCGACTTAGAAACAAAATAATAAATGGAAAAATAAAAATCTGTGTGGCAAGTGAATGTTATTTTTCTCCTGTCATTTTATGACCACTACCCCCTTTTCTAGTATTAAGAGATTTGATGGAGACATGTATTTTTTATGCATGTTTTATAATTGAACAAGAAACACTTTTTAGTGCTACACAGTTGTATCACATTTGTATGATTTCAGTTGAGCTCTTCTTTTTTAAGAGACACTAATACCTTATTAACTAAGAAGAAGCCTTCATTCCACTTAAAAAGGATTAGGAGGCTAGAAACTCAGCTTGGTTACTCTTTGTTCCTGCTTTTAAAGTTTTGATTTTTTTTTTTTTTCAAAAATGAAACTGACAGAAGGCAGAGCAGTAGTGCTGAAATGAGAATTTGGCCTTTTTTTTCTTTTTTCATTGAACGACAACAGAAAAGTGAGAAAAAAGGAGTTAGAAAAATGTATAGTATAGACTGCATAGATCAGTGGGTTTTGGAAGTTTTTCCAGCAGCATCCATAACTTATAAATTGTTAGAAATGCAAATTATCTGGCCCCACCCCAGACTACTGAATCAAAAATGGGGGAGTGTGTGGCCTAGAATTTGTTTTAAAAAATCTCAACGTCAGAAACATGGCAGAGTGAGAGATGTCCCTAGATCTCTCCCCTTGAAACAACAATAAGCTGAAAATTTAAAACAACAAAAAAACACCCATCCTGTACAACGGCACATCTGAGCATGCGATCTGAGTATAAGAGCAACCACAGGTCAGAACTCCCAGGAGTTGAGACAGTGGACTGGGAGAAACAAAGAAGCTGCCTATCACAGCCAGAGCTCCCTGCAGGATGAAAGGGATAGGCAAAGATGCAGTGGGTTCCCTGAGCAGCCATGCTTGAGAAATTTGTGAGCTCCATGCAGAAGCAATGCACAGAGATCAGAACAGAATGCAGAAAAGAGGGGATGGCAGAGAAGCAACAGTTGATTAATTACCAGCTGTAGTTTCAAAATGGAGGTTGAGCCACAGCCCCCCTCCCCCAACTCACAGGACCACTCCTTACCATATCTTCCCAGACTGAACACTGTGGATCCCTAGGGAAATTTGAGCAAAGGCTACCAAAACTGTCACTAACACTGACAGGGACTGAGACTGAGGGTAGTGAGTGACATTGAATATCTATAAAAAAAAAAAAGCATTATTAAGACTTTGTATAAAGCAAGAATTGAAGAGGCTTAGATGTCACTTACTGGAAACCAAAGGAAAAATGCTTTCTCTGCAATAGACTAAAGAGAGACGTTTATATAGTAAACCTTCTTTCTGGGGGGAAAAAAAGCAGCAGAATACACTTATATTAATACCCAAGTGGAGAAGTAGTCCATTAAACACCATGAATAACCAAGGACACAAGGAAGCTCAGAAAGAGAAAAAATTCCAGAAACTAAACTTAAAGACATAGAAATATTCAAATTAAATGACAGAGAATTTAGGATGATACTTCTGAAAAAAACTCAGTGAGATCCAAAACAATTCATATCAACAATTTCAGGAATTGAAAAATAACTAGATCAGCAGAATGAGTTTTTTAGCAAGGAGATTGAAACCCTAAAAAAGAATCAAATAGAACTGGAGATGAAGAACATACTAAAAGAGATGAAAAGTGAAATAGCAAGCTTAGGAAATAGAGTTGACCAAATGGAAGAAAGGATCAGTAATATTGAAGACAGAAATCTAGAAATAAATCATAAGAAAGAAGAGAGAAACCAAAGAATGAAAAAATGATGAAAGAGAAATACAACTAGATGATACTATCAGAGGAGACAAAAGAATAATGGACATTATTGAAGGCGAGGAAAAGGAGCAGGGACTAGAAAGCACTTTCAGACAAATAGTTGATGAGAATTGCCCAAATCTAAGGAATGAGCTTGAGCTTGAAATTCAAGAAATCAACAGAACACCCAATTATCTCAACCCAATAAGGCCTTCTCCAAGACACATTGTTTTAAAATTATCAAAAATCAATGACAAAGACAGAATTCTCAGGGCTGCCAGGGAAAAGAAAATGGTAACATACAGGAAAACCCATTAGATTATTGTTGGACTCCTCAGCACAAACCTTACAAGCTAGAAGGAGTAGACTACCAGCCAAGAATAATGTATCCAGCTAAGCTCTCTTTTAGATATGAAGGAGAAATAAAGACCCATCCAGACATACAAAAATTGAGGGACTTCTTCAATAGAAGGCCTGCATTACAGGAAATACTGAAAGGGGTCAGCTCACCTAAAACAAAATGACAAAAAAATATATAACTATGAGTAAGGTGACTAGCAGAAAGATAGAAACAGAGGAGTGCAAACTTATTAAGAACAGGGCATTATAAGTTTAAACAATAAAAAGAGATTTGCTATAGCGAGATAGTAATGAACATTCAGCAAACATTCAGACTGAGACAACGATGACTGAAAAGGGGAGGATTTAAAGATTAAAATTCACAAAGGGCAATGCAGATAAGGCATGTGCAGAAGAAAATAGTCTACTATATATATGTAACTATCCTCCACATATTTGTAATGGTAGCCAAATGCCAAAGATTCACAATGGAAGTATATAGCATAAAGAAAGAAAGACCAGAGGGAAAATCCACAAACCCAACCAAAAAACAAAAAAACAAAAAACAGACACATAAGAACAAGGAAACAATGGAAATGCCGAGCCGAAGTAGCAGTACTAATATAGGAAGAAATAGACTTCAAAATAAAAAAGGTAAAGAAAGATACTAAGGGACATTTCATAATGATAAAAGGAATCATGCACCAAGAAGACATAACACTTATTAATGTCTGTGCTTGCAACAAGGAGAATTTCTATAATGACCCTAGTTACTATGAGTTCAAACGTATTCTCTGGTTATTTATATTTGTATATTTCCTTTGTCTACACAATTCAAGATGGATTTTCTTCATTTAATTGTTCAATATTTCTAATAGCCTCCAAAATGGTGTTAGTTGAATCCAATGGGTAAAGAATTGACACATCTTGCTAAGAGCACCGATATTATTTTTCTATAATTAAAGTAATATGTCATAAAGGGTATTTGCTTTCTTCTGACCTTTATGTTAAAAAATATTTTCTTTATGCTAGTATTTATTAATGGAGATTACTGAGGTTTTAAATGAAGGTAGATTTAATTATTTTTCACTTGATGAAGCTTCAAAAAACTCCAAAGTGACACTTGAAACTCTCATTTCTATTTCTTCATAAAATATCTCTTTACATGTTTCTTTTTGTCTAGTTTATTTGTCAACTGCAGCATTGAGAAAATAATGACTGAAAGTCACTTAAACTTGCTAAGTATTTGTTTTGCTTCTTGGTGCAAAGAAAATCCCTGGGTAACTCAATCCGCAAATCTGCTGCTGGAAATTTGGGAGCCTCTGCAGGCCACAGGGCTCCAAATCGCATAAAGGCTCTTGACCTGCTGGGACCTTGAGACTCACAGACCAGCCACAGCATACTAGGTTTAATGAGGGGACCTTAAAGAAATTTTCATTGCACTAATGTAGGTATCCTGAGGGGCCAGAAAAGTCACCTGAGGTAGAAGGTAATTCAAGATGCATGCCATGTTTTCAGGTACAGGGTTGGAGTGAGTAAAGATGTCTAATAGGGCAACACTACAAGTAAATGGGGCAGGAAGTTGCTGGTGGGTGAGTGAACTACAAAAGTTAAGAAGCAAGGCTGCTTCAGAATGTGTGATGGGAAAAACAAAGGATCTATAATTTCATCAAGTTAGGTTTTCCAAGAGCATTTGAAAGATCTGGCACATTCAAAGGCAAGTGCTTGAGTCTTAAGAGGAGAGATGGACCTAGTTAGCATCTACAGACTGTAGATGAGGGACTGGTCGGTGTTAATTAACCTTGAATTATGGCTCACAGACAGATAGCATGCAGCAGGCACTGTGTGGGACAGAGTCTTTGCAAGCGCTAGCTCATGGGGAATCTCTATCTTTTATTCCCTTAAGTAAGTTGCTAAAAACTGGGAAAGAGGAAAAAGGTGGGTATATTGAAGGATGGGGAAACTGGATTCAGGGGGAAGAGGATCATAAATAACCATGACTCTCCTAGTAAAATTAGAAATAAAAACCTATTCCATTGAATTATAATTCAAACCTTTGATTTCTGTCTGGCATAAATCAGGGGTTATATTATCTTCTAGATAGAAGGCAGAGACATTTAAAATGCTTTAAAACTTAACATTTAAAATCTCCGTGAAGTAATATTGGCTTGAAAGGAAAAATTAATAAATTATCCATGTTTCACTGAAAGAGTTCCATTTTATGTTTATGATTGTTTATCAAACAAATATTTCTTGATACCTTCAACAGGGGAGACATTTTCTAAATTTAAGAATAAACAAGGCCTCAGAGAGCTTCTATATGTTCCTAACACAATAAACAGAGAGGAATTCTTTTAAAATTAACCAGGTCAAGCCCTTCTCTCATCAATCTCACTCTCTTTACTCTTTTCCCAATTTGATTGCTCTTCCCTCAGATTTGCCCACTATTCTTTCCCCCATCCTACAGGAAATGCTTTCCTGGCCATAATGTTTAAAATTGTGAGTTCCACTTTCAGTACACTGAGCCCCATCTCTTCTGTGTCTCCCATATCTTCTCACCTCCTGTTTTACTCTATAATTTACTTATTAATTTTATTTATTATCTGTCTCCCTCCACTATAATGTAAATTCCATGAGAGCAGGGCAGGAAATATTTTTTCCTAACATTTTATTATAAAAATTCTCAAACATACAGAAAAGTTAGAATTTTATAGTGAATACTCATATACCCATTATCTAGATTTTACAGTTAACATTTTACTATATTTGCTTTATTACATATCTATTCATTCCTCTATTCAGCCAATAAACCATATTAATTTTGATGTATTTTCAAGTTGTAGACATCAGTGTACTTCCTTTCTAATATTTCAGTATATGTGTCACTAACAAGTATTCAATACTGTTTCTCTTTTTATTCTGAGGTAAAATTTATGTGCACACATTTACATGACTTCAACAAATGCATTCAGTATCAAAATAGAAAGTTTCACCAACATTCCAGAAAGTTCTTGTATGTCCCTTCCTTATAGAGTCGCCAAATTTCACAAACTTACAGAATGTAGAGTTAAATTTGAATTTCAGTGAAATAATGAATACATTTTTAGTATAATGTTTCAAATATTTCATAGAGCATAGTAAAAAAAATCTTTGTTGTTTATCTGAAATTTAAATTTAACTGGGAATCCTGTATTTGATCTAGCAAACCTACTTTGCAAGCATTTCCTGCCCCCTCCCTCCAGAAGCAACCATTGCTTCAGTTTTTTCCATCAGAGATTTTACCTTTTTGAAACTTTATAAAATACATTCTTTTCTGTGTGGTTTTATTCACTCAGCATAATTCTTTTGAGATTCATTTATATCACTGCATTATCACAAGTTTTTTTTTTCCTTTTTATTGCTGAATAATATTCCACAATATAACTGTCATACTGTTCATTCATCTATTCTCCACCTTGGGTTTTTTTATAGTTTCTATTATGAATAAGCTGCTACTAACCAAAGCATACTTAGCAATATTCAATGGCTATCAGTTAAACTAGTTCTAGACAAAATCCAAACTCCTTATGATGCCTCACAGGCACCTAATACTTTAGCTTTTCTTACATCTTCCCTGTTCTCACATCTTGCCACTTTTTTCTTTAGCTCTCTAGTCATATTCTTTTCAGTGCCGTGAAGCTTCCACACTATATTCAAGTTAAGCCTTTTATATGCAATGCCCTGCAGATGGAACACTATTTATTCCTACTAGTTGCCTGACACATTTTGCTCATGTCTTTCTACTTACCGAAGTGACTCTAGGCAAATTTCCTAACCTCTCTGAAGCTGTATATGTAACCCTCTATATGGCATAGAATAATAATAGTTCCCTTTTCAGGGGCTTATTATGAGAATTAAATGAATTAACATATGGAAAGAACCTAGCCAGGCACTGCAGTAAGTGTTCAGTCAATGTTTGTAGCTGGTGTTGTGGAGAACCTTGGATTTCTAGAAGCTTATTATGCTTTATGTATACTGCATACTAAAGAGCAGGGAAAAATTGAAGGTAACAGCAGCAGAGTGAAAGTTGAATAAAGGGGTACAAAGCACACAAGAGGGAAAGGACCAAACTGGAGTTTATAGTAATAGTCCACATGAGCATACTCAGTGGGAACTGAGTTAATGACACTAGGAATTGAAAATGGGTGATAGATTCAGAAGATATTTAATTTAGAGACAGAACTGACTGACTGTCATGAGGAAAAGAAAAGGTGCTGACATAATTGTCTCTCACTTATTTGTATGAATGTTGATGCCAAGTACCAAGATAAGGAATTCTGGAAGAGGGGCTGGGTTTGGTGAAAAATGAGTTTGCTCTTAGGCATGGTAAATTAAGGATGCTAACTGGATATCAGTGTAAAGGTACAGCAGATCATTGGAAAGGAAAATATAATCAAAGGCATGGATTTTGATCAGTAATGAAACATATCCTTGTATCATCTGAAGGTTATGTTTTTAATGAAACAAAAAGAGATGCGTTTATTGCTGTTCTCCTACAAACCACATCTTCTTAGACTCGTCTTAGACTGGATTCTAACAAGTATACAATTCTGTGTATTCTACATTACATTCTCATATAACAGATACAGAGATATGTGAAGAAGGCTTTATTAGTGAGAGAAGGCTGAAGATACACATAATTAGCCTGTTTAAAATAAGAAGCAACACTATTTGAAGGAAATTACGTAAGGTCTGGCTATGGCTGTGATAAAATGCCTTTCTTTTCTCATTTCTTCTGAAAAATTAAGACTTTGGAGCTTTGAATCACAACATATCAATTTCAGTTTAGGGTAGATTTATTTTATTTTATTTTATTTTTTATTTAATTTATTGTGGTGACATTGGTTAATAAAATTATATAAGTTTTAAGTGTACAATTCAATAATATGTCACATGAATATTGCATTGTGTGTTCAACACTCAAAGTCAAATTTTCTTCTATCACCATATATTTGACCCTCTTTACTTTTATCTACCTCTTTCCACACTCTTCTCTCTGGTAACCACTAAACTGTTTTCTGTGTCTACAAATTTTTATTTATTTGTCTTGTTCATTTTTTTGCTTTCAGTTTTATATCCCACATATGAGTGAAATTATATGATTCTCAACTTTTTATGACTTGTTTCACATGGTAATCTCGAGATCCATTCACATTGTCCCAAATGACAATATTTTATCTTTTCTTGTGGCTGAGTAATATTCCATTGTATATATGTACCAAAACTTCTTTATACAATCATCTATCGAAGGGCACTTTGGTTGTTTCCCTGTCTTGGCCACTGTAAATAATGCTGCAATAAACATCAGATTACATCTATCTTTATGGATACAGGTTTTCAATTTTGGGGCAGTAGATACCCAGAAGTGGGATTGCTGAGTTATATGGTAATTCTATTCTTAATTTTTTGAGGAAACTCCATACTGTTTTCCATAGTGGCTGCACCAATTTACATTCCCACCAGCAGTATATGAGGGTTTCTTTTTCCCCATAACCTCTCTAACACTTATTACTTATCCTGTTGATGATAGCCATTCTAATAGGTGTGAGGTGGTATCTCATTGTGGTTTGGATTTGCATATCCCTAATAGCTAGTAACGCTGAGCATCTTCTCATATGCCTCTTGGCCATCTGTATATCTTCTTGAGAGAAGTGTCTGTTTAGATCCTCTGCTCATTTTTTTGTTTGTTTATTATGTAGAGTTATTTTTAATAGGGCAAGTATGTATATTTTCTGTAACATATTTCACTTGCAAGCACGACTGGTGACGTTTATCCCTCTCTTTTTTCTACATGGGCCACTCTCGGGGCATGGTTACAATATGCCACCACAGTGGGGCAAATCACCTTCCCTTCAGGCCAGGGGCAAAGCTTCAGTGTTGGGAACACCAACCAGGGTTTCCTCCTGCAGCTGTTTAACCTCTTGCTCCCAGCTTTCTCAGCACAGTTTCTTCCACTGCTCTCTCTTGGCAAAGTAATCAGGATATATTATTGCCTTCTCAGAAGTAAGACAGTAATCTAAGCACCACTCAGGAAACTTGTAACACTCGTATCTCTCACAGGAGGTGCCCCCAGGAGAGTCAGGGAAGTTGTATGGCTGAGGATACTGATTGTGCCAGAATTCTTCTTGCGCCTCCCTCAGCAGCTGGGTGGCCTTCACCATATCCTTTCAGTCTTATGTTCTTCAAACCAGGCTCTTATCAAACAGGCAAAGTTCCGGTATTTATCCCTGTGGATGCACCATGACTCCAGGTGGCAGAGAGCTCGCTTATAAAAACCCAACACCTGCTGTTGGGTCAGATAGGCAGTGGGGTCTGATGGCACCATGATGGCCTGCTCACCTTCAGCAGTCACAAGGGCTCTGCCTCTGCCCATTTATTAATTGGATTGTTTGTTTTCTTATTATTGAGTTGTATGAGTTCTTTATATGTTTTGGATGTTAGCTCATTATTGAAGGCATTGTTTGAAACATCTCTCATTCAGTTGGTTGCTTCTTTGTTTTATTGATGGTTTCTTTTGCTGTGAAGAAGCTTTTTAGTTTGATATAGTCCCAAAAATTTATTTTTGCTTTTACTTCCTTTGCCTTTGAAGCCAAATCTATAAAATCCTCTCTAAATTTAAGGTCCACAAGTTCAGTACCTTTTTTTTTCTATGCAATTCATTGTTCAAAGTCTTATACTTAGGTCTTTGATCTATTTTAAATTGATTTTGGTGTATGATGATAGCAGTCTAGTTTTACTCTTTTGCATGTGGCTTTCCAAGTTCCTCAACACCACTTATTGAAGAAGCTTCCTTTTCTCTAGTGTATATTTTGGATCCTTTGTTGAAAATTATTTGCCCATATATACATGGGCTCTCAATTCAACTGGTCTGTGTGTCTGTTTTTCTGCCAATACCATGCTATTTTTCTTATGTTGTTTTGTAGTATAATTTGAAGTCAGGCAGTATGATTGATACATACAGCCTTGCTCTTTTCTACTGAGATTGCTTTAGCTATTCAGGTTTTTTGTGATTCCATACAAATCTGATGATTTTTTGTTCTATTTTTTTTTAAAAAATGCCAAAGGGATATTGATGGAAATTACACTAAATCTGTATATTGCTTTAAGTAATATGACCATTTTAACTGTGTTGGTTCTTCCAATCCATGAACACAGAATATCTTTCCATTTCTTTATGTCTTCTTCCCTTTCTTTCAATAAAGTCTTATAGCTTCCAGTGTATAGCTTCTTCATATGTTTTACGTTTATTCCTAGGTATTTTATTTTTTTTGTTGCAAGTGCAAAAGGATTTTTTTCATTTCTTTTCCTGAAATTTTATTGTTAGTGTATAGGAACAATATGAATTTTTGTGCACTGATTTTGTATCCTGCAACTTTACTGAGTTTGTTTATTTTTTCTGGTAGTTTTTTTTGGTGGAGTCTTTAGGGTTTTCTATATAGAAAATCATGTCATCTGCAAAAAGTGACAATTTGACTTCTTCATTCCCAATTTGGATGCTTTTCATTTCTTTCTCTTGCCTGATTGCTCTAGCTAGGGCTTCCAATACTGTATTGAATAAGAGTGGTGAGAGTGGACAACCTTGACTTTTTCCTGATCTTAGAGCATAAGGTTTCAGTTTTTCACCATTAAGTATAATGTTAGCTGAGGGTTTGTTATATATGGCCTTTATTATCTTGAGGTACTTTCTTTCAATATCCATTTTTTGAGTGTTTTAATCATAAATGACTATTGTATCTTGTCAAATGCTTTTTCTGCATCTATTGATTTAATCATATGATTTTTTTATCTTTTGTTAATGTGGAGCATCGCATTGACTGATTTGCATATGTTGGACCATCCTTGTGCCCTGGAATGAATCTCACTCTGTCATTATGTGTTATCTTTTTAAGGTATTGACATATTTGATTTGCTAATATTTTTTTTTAAGATTTTTGCGTCTATATTCATCAAAGATATTGGTCTGTATTTGTGTGTGTGTGTGTATGTGTGTGTGTTTGTGTGTGTTATTCTTGCCAGATTTTAGTATCAAGATAATGTTAGCCTCATTAAATGAATTAGGAAATATTGCCTCTAATTCAATTTTTTGGGGGAGAGTTTGAGATGAACAGATATGAAATCATCTTTGAATGTTTTGTATAATTCACTAGTGAAGCCATCTGGTCCTGGGCTTTTATTTTCAGGGAGGTTTTTGATGATTTTCAATCTCCTTACTGTTAATCAGTCTAGATTTTCCAGTTCTTCATGATTCAGTCTAGGAAGATTGTATATTTCTAAAAACTTGTCATTTCTTCTAAGTTATTTAATTTTGTGACATATACTCTTTTTTAGTATTCTGTATGGTAGTATTTTATATTTCTGTGATATGTCATAACGTCTCTTTAATTTCTCATTTTGTTTATTTGTCTGTTCTCTTTTTTCCTTAGTGAGTCTAGTCAGGGATTTGTCAATTTTATTATCTTTTCAAAAAACCAGCTCTTTGTCATATTAACTTTTTCTATTGTCTTTTTGTTCTCAATTTTATTTAATTCTGCTCTAAGTTTTATTATTTCCTTTCTTCTGCTGACTTTGGGCTTCATTTATTTTTCTTTTTCTGGTTCTTTAAGATATAATGTTAGGTTGTTTATTTGCAAATTTTCTGTTTCTTGAGATAGACCTGTAATGGCATGAACTTTCCTTTTATTATCACTTTTGCTGTATCCTAAAAGTTTTGATATGTTGTATTTTCCTTCTTATTTGTTCCCATGTATCTTTTGATCTCTCCTTTTGTTTCTTCTTTGACCTAGTCATTCTTTAGTAGCATGTGGGTTTTCCTGCCCTTTTTTTTTTTTTTTTTTTTTTTTTTTTTGCAGTCTATCTTGAGTTTCAAAGCATTGTGGTCAGAGAATATGCTTGGTATGATTTCAATCTTTTTGAATTTGTTGAGGCTAGTTTTGTGTGCCAAAATGTAGTCTATCTTGAGAATGTTCCATGTACACTAGAGAAGAATGTATAATCTGGTGTTTTGGGATGAAAGACTCTTTAAATGTCAATTATGTCCAGTTGGTCTAATGTGTCATTTAAGGCTGATATTTCCTTATTGATTTTCTGTTTGGATGACCTATCCATAGCTGTCAATGAGGTATTTAGTTTCCCTACTATAATCTTGTTTTTGTTACTTTCTCCCTTTAGTTCTGTTAGTAGTTGCTTTATATAATTTGGTGCTCCCTGTTTGGGAGCATAAATATTAATGTGTTACATTTTCTCGATGTATTATCCCTTTGTTTCTTGTTACCTTTTTAATCTTCAAGTCTATTTCCTCAGATATAAGTACAGCTACATCTGCTTTTTCTGGATGTCATTTGCTTGGAGTATCATATTACATCCTTTCACTTTGAGTCCATGATTGTCCTTGCAGCTAAAATGTGTCTTTAGAAGGCAGCATATTGCTGGATTTTGTTTTTTACTCCAATCTGCTACTCTGTGCCTTCCTATTGGTGAGTTCAGTCTTTTTACATTTAAGGTGATTATTGATACATGATGTTTTCCTATAGTCATTTTATCTTTTGTTTCCTGGTAGCTGTTTTTTTTTTATTGTTTTTATTCCCTTGTATTTCTGTCATTTTAGTTTGATAATATTCTATAATTTTTCCTTCTGTTTCCTCTTTTTTATGTTATGTGTCTCAGTTCTGGATTTTCTTTTTGTGTGTATAGTTAACATTAAGTTTATGTAAAAGAAATTTTCCTATATATAGTAGTCCTTTTTCTACTGTGTGCATCTCATCTGTATTCCCCTTTGCAGATTCAAACCTTTACTCCCTCTCCTTTTCTGTTTTTCTTGGCTCTTATAATCCCTATTTATGCTGTGAATTTATTTCTGAGTTACAGTAGCTGTTGTCATCTTCTCTTTTTAAACATGTTTTTAACTTCTTTAACCATAATGTAATATTTAATTTTATAAAACCCTATTCTGAAAAATGATTACAATTTCCTGTTTCTATCTGTTAATCATCTTACTTATAGTTTTGTATCTTTTTGTCTTTTTTGTTTCAGATAGGATAACCCCCTTCAGTATTTTCTGTAATGCAGGCCTCGTGATTTAGAATTCCCTCAGCTTCTGTATGTCTGTAGGCATCTTTCTTATCTAAAATATCTAAAGGAGAACATTTTGCTACATATATTATTCTTGGCTGGTAATTTCTCTTTCAATAGTTTGAATACTTTGTTCCACTCCTTCCTAACTTGTAGAACTTCTGCTGAAAAATCAACAATAATCTAATGGGTTTTCCTTTATAGGTTACTGTCTTCTTTTCCCTGGATGCTTTGAGAATTCTTTCTTTGTCAATAGTTTTTGACAGTTTTAATATAATGTGCCTTGGAGAAGACTTTCTTAAATCAAGATAATTCGGTGTTCTGTTTGCTTCTTCGATTTGAGGATCTAGTTCTTTCCATAGGTTTTAGAAGTTCTCATCACCTGTTTGAATACGCTCTCTGTTTCTTTCTCCCACTCTTTTTCTTTGGTATATTTATTATTCCTATATTGCTCTTTCTGATGGAATTAGAGTGTTCTTGTAAGATTCTTCCATTATTTTTTAACCTCAAGTCTCTCTCTTTTATCTGTGTCCTTTCCAGATTTCTGCCTTCGATGTAGCTAATTCTATCCTCCATCAAGTCTGCTATATTTCCTAAGCTTGATATTTCATTCTTTATCTCCTTTATTAGCTTTTTAGCTTCAGAATTTCTATTTGGTTCTTTTTTAAAGTTTCAGTCTTTTCGGTAAAGTATTTCTTCTGTTCACAGTTTTTATTTCTGAGTTCATTTATCTGCCTGAGTTTTCTTGCATCTCATGGAGTTTTTTCAGAACTGCAATTTTGAATTCTCTGTCATTTAAATTACTTATTTTTATTTTGTTAAGTTTATTTTCTGGAGATGTTTTAAAATATCAATTTATTTTCAGGTTTATCAAAATGTAATAGACAATTAGTTGCTTATATTTACATTGTAAAATTCAATGAGTTTTTTTCAATTATAGTTGGCATACAATAATATATTCATTTCAGTTGTACAGCATAGCAATTAGAAATCTACATAACTCACAAAGTGATCACCCTACTAAATCTAGTATCCCACTTCTCCCTTACATATTTATAACAACATTATTAACTATTTTCCTCATACTACGTTTTATATCTCCATGTCTATTTTGTAACTATCCATTTGTATTCCTTAAACCCTTTGCCATTTTTTTGCCATCCTCTCAACACCCTTCCCATTTGGTAGCCCTCAAAATATTCTCTGTACAAGTTTGTTTTCGCTTTTGTTGTTGTTGTTATTTTGTTCTTTAGATTCCACGTGTATGTGAAATCATGTGGCATTTTTCTTTCTCTAACTGACTTACTTCATTCAGAGCAATATCCTCTAGGTTCATCAAGGCAATGTCTTTTTCCATCCCCTTCCTTTTAGTCTGCGTGTGTCTTTTCTTCCAAAGTGAGTCTCTTATAGGCAGCATATGTAGGGGTCTTGTTTTCTTATCCATTCAGCCACTCTGTCTTTTGGTTTTAATTCTTTTCCATTTGAGGTACGTGTTGATAGAAATGCAGTTATTACCATTCTTTATTCCAGTTTTAGATACATGTTTTTTCTTCTTACAGAAGTTCCTACAACAGTTCTTGCAATACTGGCTTGGTGGTGATGAATTTCTTTAGCTTATTTTTGACTGGGAAGCTCTTTATCTGTCCTTTGACTCTAAATGATAGCTCTGATGAATAAAGAATTCTTAGTTGTAGATCCTGGGTTTTCATCAATTGAATATTTTGTGCCAAGCCCTTCAGTCCTACATAATTTCTTTTGAGAAATCAGCTGCTAGTCTTATGGGAGCTCCCTTGTAGCTAACTAATTGCCTTTCTCTTGCTGCTTTTAAGATTCCCTCTTTGTATTTAGCCTTTGGCATTTTAATTATAATGTGTTTTGATGCAGGCCTCTTTTGGTTCATCTTTTTTGGGACTCTCTGAGCTTCCTGGAGTTGCATGTCTATTTCCTTCACCAGGTTAGGGAAGTTTTCCATCATTATTTTTTCAAATATCTCTTCAACTTCTTGTTTTCCATAAGACCCATATGACATAGATAGTTTTACATTTAATAGTGTCCCAAAGGCTTCTTAAATTATTATTATAGTCTGTTTTCTATAGTGGCTATACCAATTTGAAGTCCCACCAGCAGTGTGTGAGGGTTCCTTTATTTCTGCATCCTCTCCAACATTTGTTATTACTTGTCCTGTTGATAACAGCTATTTTAATAGGTGTGAGGTGCTATTTCATTGTGGTTTTGATTTTCATTCATTTCCCTAATAGCTAGTGATGTTAAGCATCTTTTCAAATATTTGTTGGCCATTTGTATGTCCTCTAGGGAGAAGTGTCTGTTCAGGTCCCTACCCATTTTTTGATTGGATCATTTGTTTTTTGTTGTTATTGAGTTGTATGAGTTCTTTGTATATTTTAGATATTAGGCTCTTATTACAGGCATTGCTTGCAAATATATTTTCCCATTCGTATGGTTGTCTCTTTACTTTGTTGATGGTTTCTTTTGCTGTGCAGAAGCTTTTTAGTTTGATATAGTCCCATTCATCTACTTTAGCTTTTACTTCCCTTGCTTTTGAGGTCAAAGTCATAAAAACCTCTTTAAGTCCAAGGTCCTTGAGTTTAGTTCTTATGTTTTCTTCTATGCATTTTATTGATTCTGGTCTTATATTTAGGCCTTTAATCCATTTTGAGTTAATTGTGATGTGTGGTGATAAACAACAGTCTAGTTTCATTGTTTTGCAGGTGGTTTTTCAGTTTTCCCAGTACCAATTATCGAAGAGGCTTTCCTTTCTCCACTATATGATTTTGGCGTTTTTTGTCGAAAATTATTTGCCTATATAAATATGGGTTTACTTATGGACTCTTGATTCTGTTCCGCTGGTCCATATGTCTATTTTTCTGCCAATACAATGTCATTTTGATTACTGTAGCTTTGTAGTATAATTCGAAGTCAGGCAGAGTATGCCTCCAGCCTCATTCTTTTTTCTCTGGATGGTTTTGGTGATTCGGAGTCTTTTGTGTTTTCATACAAATCTGATGATCATTTTTCTGTCTTATTTCTTTAAAAAATGCTGATGGGATTTTGACGAGGATTGCATGAAGTCTGTATAATGCTTTAGGTAATAAAGCCATTTTAACTATGCTGATTATTTCAATCCAAGAACAGGGAATATCTTTCCATTTCTTTGTATCTTCTTCAATTTCTTTTGATAAGGTCTTATAGTTTTCATTATATAGGTCCTTTACATGTTTCGTTAGATTAATTCCTAGGTATTTTATTCTTTTTGTTGCAATTGCAAAAGAAATTATTTTTTCTACTTCTTTTTTGACACTTCATTATTAGAGTATAGGAAAGCTATGGATTTTTGAATGTTGATTTTGTATCCAGAAACTTTACTGTATTTGCTTATTGTTTCTAGTAGTGTTCTTTTGGAGTCTTTAGGATTTTCTATACAAAGAATCATGTCATCTGCAAATAGTGACAGCTTGACTTCTTCATTTCCTATTTGGATGCCTTTTATATCTTTCTCTTGCCTGATTGCACTTGTTAGGACTTCCAATGTTATATTGAATAACAGTTATAACCAGTGTTTTGAACTCTGCATCTGTTAGATTGCTCGACTCCATTATTCCTGGATCTCTGTTCTGTTCTCTCATATGATTTCTGTTTCTTTGTCTTCCCATTTTGACTGCCTTTCTGTGTCTGTTTCTATGTACTAAGCAAAGCTCTTAAGTCTTTTAGTCTTATTAGCATGACTTTGTGTAGAAGGTGTCCAGTAGCACATTCCTGAGAGGGATTCAGCTGCAAGCCAAGTTTGGCCCCAGCCTGTGCACCCCTGGGTCCACCTGTTAAGACTCAGCAAGCAATCCACAGATGCTGTGCTTATTTATAGTTGCCTCAAGAGGCCACACCAGAAACCAAGGCCAGGTGCCACCAGTGCAAACCTTAGCTCTGCTCAGCAATGAGCACTGTACTTGCTGAAGTCACAGCTGGATGTGGTTTGGATGAAGCTGCGAGTTGGGGTAAGCAGAGTTTCAGGGACTGCTCTGAGCAGAGCAACCTCTGTTATTCAGTTTGATGATATCTCAGTTCTCGCGGTGCTGAGTTTTCACACTGGGAGGGAGGCAGGCTCAATAGAGGAGCAATGGATAATGCTGCACTTCTGCCCAAGAGAGAGCCTCACCTCTAGCCCTCACTCTGACAACTCAGTGTCCCCCTGTAATTCCCTGGTGCCCCCTGTGCAGTTGACCAGGCGCGGTACTCATAGCGAGAAGTTCCCTCATCATGAAAGTTTAGTTGCAGACATGGCCCCTTTCAGAGGCTTCTGCAGCTGCCAGCTGCAGCTGCTGTAGCCTCTGTCCCACTCAGCCACTAGGGCCCAGCAGCCTCTTGTCTTCGCCCCCTCTTATCTTCTACCATTGCAGATAGATTTCTTATTTTTCTCCCTTGTTGTAGTGCTTCTGATTATCTAGATCCCAGATGACTTTGCTTGCTGTTTGCTCTGTGTTTCTGTCACAACTTTGATTTGGTCACAAGAAGGAAAAATAAAGCCTCTATAAAGCACCAATTTTTCTTGCTTCCTCCTATTTTCTGGTTTTTAAAATTTTATTTCCGAGATGCCTTGTTACCTTGGTTGTTCATAGTGTTTGATAGATTATTATTCTGAGAAGACATTTATGAGAATAAACACTGCTCTTTAAAATATTTTATTATTATTAAGTGATCCCTCTTTAGCAGGTTGATAAAAAGGGTTTGTTTGTTTGTTTATTTGGTTTTTAGTAGATGGTGCACAAGCCTCCTGCACTGCCAAGACTTCCAAGCCTCTGCTGTGTGGCAAAAAAAAAAAAACTATACACACACACACACACACGCATGTACATATATGTACATATGTATGTACATTTGTATATACATATGTGTGTGTGTGTGTGTGTGTGTTCCCTGGGTAGGTGTGTGTTTCCTCTGTGACCAGGTTGCATCAGTCCCATGGCTCTAATCCCATACATGAATGTGATGAGAGATGGGTTTCTGAGTCTTCGAAGAAGTCCTGATTTTCTTGTGCTGCGCTAGTGCCCAGATGCAGTGTTGTGCTACCTGAGGTGTCCAAGGTGTTTCTGCCAGGATCAGCCTTGATCAGTGGGAGTGGGGAACATTGGCAGAGGCTGCTGGTGTGCTTGTGGCTGATTTCCTTCCAGTAATGGTGACTGCCAGGTCTCAGCATAATCACCTCTGTATCTCCCCCCTTGTCTCTGGGAACAGCTGCAGTGTGCATCTGCTACTCAGAAACTGTTTCCTTGGTTCCCAAGACTGCAGATTCCCTGCTTTCTAGCCTGACACTCATTGCTGCAGTTTCCTCTGGGATCTGCTACTAGCTCTGGGAGGATGTGGGGAGTCATCCAGGCTTCATGACTTTGTTTTCTGTCTGGCAATGTCAGTTGCTAGAACACTTCTGTTGCACCCCTGTATTCCATTTCTGCCTTCATCACTGGGTTCTGCCATAGTATTGCTGATTTCTCAGGCAGGAATGCTGAGGGGCTACAGAAAGTGCACACCACAACTTGATTCTTCCCCTCTGCCCAAGTCCTGTAGGTAGCTTTGGGCTGTGTCTGCAGCACTTGTCTTTTCTCCTCTTCCTTTTTTCCTCCCTTGCTCACCTAATTTGCCCATCTTCAGATGCTTCGATATACAAGTGTCTCAGAAGTATTTTTGTGTTGGTCTGGGAATCATCCATTGGATTGTAGCTGTTCAACTTGTTATAGTCTCAAGGGAAGAGATTAAAGGCACCCACATGCCACCATGCTTCTCAGGATCTATTCAGGATAGATTATTTTAAATCCTAAAATAGTGAGGAAAAAGATAGAGCCAGTAGGCAGCTGTTAGGTTCCTGGTTTCAAGGCAAGAGTCAAGTACTGTATGATGCTGGGAAATGTGTGTGTGTGTGTGTGTGTGTGTGTGTGTGTGTGTGTACGCGTGTTTGTGTTGCCTTTTCTTCTTGTTTTGATTCTTTTCCACTGCTAGGAAGGAACTGTAGATCAGAGAAGCATCTGGCATTAATACTATGGATCTTCCTTTGATCTGATAAAAGCTTTTAGTCATAGTGCTTAAACTTGTGTCACCTCTTAGAAAATTAGGTGTAATCTTAATTTATTATGGTGTATAATTTTATTAAAGTATAAAGTAACAAAAATTACCCAAGATTTCCAAGCTGAAAAGTTCTCTTAGGATGGAATTACTCGTTAAGAAAAAGGAAACTGGTCCGAAGTTAGTTTTTCTTCCCCGTGCTCTGGCTGTATTTAAAAAATACATGAACAATAAAAAAGTGCTACTTTCCTGATATAAATATTTATAAATTTAAATTCTTTTAATCTAAGCATTTTCAGAGATTATTTCTTACCAAATGAATCTGTTCACAATATGTTATTTGTATTTTTGTTTATATGAGGATCTGTATTATGAATAAGAATTCTATTCTATCTGTATTGCCAGAGGCCGGCTCCAGCCAAGTCCAGGGCTGAAGGAAACGTAGAGTCAGTGAAGGAAGAATGCAAGGCAGTTTTCTTAGGGCTGTTTATTAGCCGGCGGCTGTCCTTGCCAGGAGCAGCCCCAAAATGCAGAGGTACAGGGTTTTTAAGCCCAAAATCCCATTATTAATTCTGTCTAAACACAAAGGGTTGCTTTAGCAACCTGCAGGTCAGTTGTGCAAGTGGGGTACAGAAGCAGAAAGCTCATTATCAGAAGGTTATGTTTTCATAGTTAGTAGCCTATGTTTCCATAGTTAGTAGCCCATGTTTCTATGACGATAGTCAACCAGTAATTTCCAACTTATACACAATTGACCGTTTCTAATGCCATGCAAGCAAGCAGGTTTACACAAGCTAAAATCGGCAGTTAACTTATGAGCTCATTGTTACAAGTTTCATGATTAATAGAATGCGGTGAAGGGTTCCAGGAACTAGGCCCAAAGCATTGCCTTCCTCTGACAAGCTCCAGGATTCAATTAACTTTTGCCCCTATCACATCCCAGCAGGCTGCCATTAGCTGTCCTCTAAGACTATTACACTGATCCTTGGTAAGAAGGCAACTAGGAGGGCCCTGCCTGGCGAGTCTCATTATAAAAGGTAGATCATAATATCGCACTCATTTCCCATTTTCGTCCACTATTCTAACTCTATCTATATATGTTGCTGTATAAGGTAAAGTAGGTAAGGGAGAGAGAGGTAATTTTCCTATAGACCACTTTCCCAGAGGGAGCCACTATGCCCTACCCCTTATCACAATAGGTGCTCAAGCACCAGTACTTTTTGCGAGCATAACAGGGGTCTTCCACTTAAACGCTGACACAATGGCTTGCTCAGGAAACAAATCTTGCTTTCTCCTTTCATCAAGTTACTTGATTAATTTCTCACTACTCATATTTTTTCATGCCCTATTCTCAGAAAAATTGCCTTTTCCTCTAACACTCCCCTCCATTCCCAAGGACGGAACAGCAATCTAAAACAATACATAAATTTCTAATATAGACAATACAGAAGAGAGCAACGAGCACAGATGACTCCAGCATCACTTGCTTTGCAAGCGACGCTTCACTCCATCTGCAACTGTGTCAAACAGCTTGAGGTCTGTGGCCTGTGGCATTGTATAATGAACAAGAATTCTGATACATTCTGTTTTTTAGAGAGATATTTAGATAATCTAAGAGAATCTTTCATGTAACAGACATCAGGTATTTTACTGCTGATTCTAAAGTTCTATTTTCATGAAAGGAATTATTTCTTGTTAGAAAATTATTTTTCCACTATACTACTTTTCTTATAGTGCTAAAGACATTCCCATTTTCTCAATATTGATAGAGTTTCTACAGCACATGCCCCATAATCAGTTCTTCTGATTGAAAATATATTGCTGAATTTTAGAAGCATCTAAGAAAATCGCAGTGGTGTGGCATGAAAAAAACAGTGTCAAAATGTTTGAATATGCAACAAAAAGGAGGAAATTAATGAAGATGTTTCCATCCTAAATTGGCCTATTCTGTAGTTCTGGTGTTTGTTGACAGAACATCCATAAGACTCTAAACACTGTATAAAAGAATCAGGCACTGCCTATGCCTTGCAGGCTTAAAATATGCGTCTATGAAGTCTCAATCTAAACTAAATGTTTATTTTTCTAGGGAAAAACTGTTTAGACAATGCAGATGATTGAATGAGGTGATCTCTTGAGGTTCCTTCTAGTCCTGTGAGTCTAAGAAACACTATGTATTTCTAAAGCTGGTGATTACCGACAAATTAAGTTTTGACAGTTCTAGCCAAGAATACTGCTTAATGCTCATTGTGAGAACTGAAATACTGGTAATATTTCCAAGTTGGTGGAGAATGCCTTGGATTTGCAAGATGTTTCCATGGTCTTACCTGATTGAATTTAAATTGTGCTTTTCTGGTATCCTTTTGAAACTCTAATGAAAAAGTAACCCTGAAACAAAGGAGAATTTATTTCATGGTAGTTAAGTTGACCCTTGTATTAATGTAAAGCAGGGTGAGCCCAGAAGGGGAGAAGAGGAAATGTGGAAGAAAAGGAATGGAGAAGTTGGTCACTGAAGAGACAATGTAGAAAGACAGTAGGCAGCTATCCCCTCAGAAAATGTGGGAGAGGGGTATGTAGCCTGATGTTGTCTTTTCAGACAAATATGTTCCTGAAACCTGAAACGGTAATGTAACTTGTCCAAAATCACAGTGTCTCAGCAGAAAAGCCTAAAGTCTTAGTTCCCTGCTTAATTCAGTGTGTTTTATTTCATTGATGCCTATGCTTTGCCCATTAAGTCTTCCAGAGAACCAGAATTCCTACAATGTATCTTTTTATATTCTACACAAATGCTATTCTCTAAACCTGAAAATATAGTTATTGCTTTCCACCCCTGTCATTCTCCTTCACTTGGTCCTTTATCTTTTCTTTTCTCCAACATACTTCAGGATGTTATTCTAAATTTGAGTTTTCAGAAACATCTGCTCACTCCAAATAGATCAGATGGCAGATGTAGAAAACTGTAATAATAAAGATAATAGATTCAATACCTGTTTGCTGTGAATCTGAAATTCATTTTTATATTTAACTTAGTTTAATTTATTTTCAACTAGTATAATTCTCAAAGCTCTGAAAGTTTCAGTATTTGTTTTTTTCTTGCTCTTCAAAGTGTGACCACACATCTCTTGGTGTGGAATGTTGGTCAGAAATATATTTTAGAGCTCACTGGCTTTATAACTTAATTGGTTTTAATTGAACCTGTTGGTCATATCATAAACTTTTTTTTCTAATTCTTGTTCAATGTGTTAAATCTATTATTTTTCAGAAAGGCTCTAAAGAACTTCATTAGTCAGTTTGTGTATTAGGAAACTCTTACAAGTCTCCTTGGAAGTAGATTATGAAGTAGAATAGTTGAGTTGCTTACTCTTAAGTTGTTACTAAAACTAATATACACACACACACACATATCACACACACGTATATATTAAATATCTGTTAATATAGATCATATATATATATATATATATAAATTTCTAAAGTTCTAAGTTTTAAAAATAAGCATTAAGAGAGGGTGCAATTAGAGGAAATGGAAAATAAATATTACAGAAAACATATTCTTGCTCATGTTTAGGGACTCTAGCATGCACTAAATACCCATGTGCATATCTTTACTTATTTCTAACAAAAAGGAAAAGAGAAAAATCAGAATTTCCACCAGTCTAGGAACATTGTGAAACAATGTCAGCCATGAAATATACATGAAAGATTTTAGTTGAAGGAGAGTTGAGGGGAGAAAAGAATGGGGAAAAGTTGGGGAGATGCAGAAATATTTTGGTAATTGAAAATAATTTTCTAGGGATTTAAAAATATATCTAAAAAAGATTAGTTATTTAAAAGGGCATATTTTTTGTTTGTTTTTTGATTTTATTTTATTAGTTTTAAGTATGATTCCCCTAATTTCTTTTTCTGTCCTCTGGCTCTCTACCTAGCCATTGCATTAATGCTAACTGCATTCCCTATACTATGCTCCTCATCCTCGTGATCTTTCTCAACTACTAATTTGTACTTCTTTAACCCTTCATCCATTCTCCCAGCCCCCCAACCCCTCCCCTTTGGCGATCCCCAGATTGAAAAGGACAGATTCTTAATGGATGTTTAAAATACACATATTTCTTACAAACTCAGGAAACATCTTTAATAATCATTGATCAATAACTCTTGTGTCATGTATGAGTTGAGTTGACATATTACCAATCTAAATGCCAAGTTTACTTAATTTAAACATTTGCTGGACACTAGGCCATAGGATTCAAGTTTGGGACTTCTATATTATTGTCATATAAGAAATAGATTAAATAGGGTCAAAATAAAGGCTCTGACTCCCTCAGAGGATATTTGGAATTCTTAATTGCTCTTGACATTTCTGGAAACGAACAAAAACTCACTATTCATTAGTTTTTGAAAATTTTGCTTACATGCATGAGATGCCTTCTCAGGACATAAGATATACAGTACATCTGGATTAGACACTGGTCCCCAATTAATACAGACAGAAAATTTGTAATGGAATATTTATATTTCAATTTGAGTTTCAGAACAATAAATTTCTTTTCACAAAGAAAAGCATAAATCCTCTTGGCTGCATGAGAAAGAAAATAGAAACCTCTAACCTAGATAGAAGAAAAAAAATGAAGCTGGTAATTGAATAAGCCTCAAGTTTCATATTTCCAGCTCTTCCCACTACCCTTCCCCTTCTGAGGTTTTCAGGGAATAATAAAGTTAGGAGAAGTTGTGAGAAGTTCAAAATCCACTTGAGTAACTTTATAATTAAAACATCCTGTACAACAAAAATTTGTTTCTTTAACAAAGTGTGTTAGACTGTCAGGCGAAGGTAGAGAAAAGCAGCAGATAGCCAATACCTTTCTGTGGGTAGAGTGTCCACCATTTTAATGACACAAAGTGAGACAAGTTTATGTAATATATATGGAAAATATTAATCGCCATCAATAGTCATCATTGAATATTGATCCTTGACATAAAGTATATAAAGCTATGAAGGTTGACCATGGAAATAAAAGCAAATGGAATAAGTAGAAACTTGGGTTTTAACTTTTGATATTATAATGCATACATGTGTATGAGAGCAGTTTGGTGATTTTTCAGTTTTGTAAGTTTACTCATATATCATGTTCCAAATATTTTCTTTTAATAAAAATACTTCTTGTTCCAAGTGAGAATCTTAAAAGTAATGACCAGTTCTGCATCTTAGAATAGCTAACTATTTCCTGCATAAAGACCATCTCTCAGGAATACTATAAAAATGTTTCCACACTTCTTGAATCCACTTCATTAGGGGTCACATATAGGTACTATTTCAACTTTAAGACTTAAGATTTAATAAGGCTAACACTACAACATTCATGCTAGTATTGATTTTTCACTTAAAGTAATTTTATAAATAAAACACTGTTTGGTAATATTGAGGAAATTTGTTCTTTTGTACCTATATAGCAATATAGCCTGTATAGAGTATTCTAGCCATTTTCTTCTGAGTAACACAACAAAGTCTATTTTTTTTTTCCTGTTATTACAATCCCTTCTAGATGAGGACTTTGTACCCAGGGGGAGAATCTAATAAAATTATTAAACAAATTCTATTATATCTCTTAATAGAAGTACTAGATTGAAAGTTATATGTCTGCTAAAGACATAGTATATTTGATTTCAGTAATAAGTTTGATACAAACTCTTAAGATACATTTTTGGACAAAACGAAAAAAAAATCTGTTTGACTAACTTTTCTCAAATAATTTCTACTAAATAATTGATTTTAATCTGAAGGATAGGTTCTGGTAGACGTGCCTGATTTTTCTTATTTGTTGATTTGAATAAGACTTATATAGCATGCTAAATCAGTTTTAGGGTAATACTGTAGAATGAGGTCTGTCCTCCCAAAATTCATATGTTAAGGCCCTAACCCCCAAAATGATGGCATTTGGAGATGGATCCTTTGGGAGATAATTAGGTTTAGGTCAGGTCACAAGGAAAGGGGGTCCTTATGATAGGATTAGTGTCCATATAAGAAGAGATACCAAAGATGTTACTCTCTCTTGTTCTCCCTCTGCTACATGAAGACACAACAAAAAGGTAGGCATCTGAAAACCAGGGAGAGGGCCCTCACCAGGAACCAAAATGGCCAGAATCTTGATCTTCAATTTCCCAGCCTCCAGAACTGTGAGAAATAAATCCCTGCAGTTTAAGCTACCTGGTCAATGGTATTTTCTTATGGCAGCCTGAGCTGACTAATACAGGTATCATAATGATAGAGGACTAACAAATATGTTGATTTGAAACACATACTTATCAGTAGTAGTAATGACTGTATCAGATTCAGGAAGATTTTAACAATGAATTAATTGACCAGATTCCCTAGATCAGATAATGGTTTAACATAAAACTTTGTGCTTAGAATTTTATAAAATGTTCCTCTATAGTAAAGTATGGAGAATATATCATAACAGAGTAAGTCTGAAAAGTGCATTTAATTGTATGATATTGCTTTGACTTTTCAAATTAGAATACAGCTAAACACCATTAATTCTTGATATCACATTCTAAAAGAAAAATTGGCAAACTATAGAAAATCATGAGGAAGATAATGGATGACTGTTTGAAAGCTATATTATATGATGAACAACTTTCATTTTCAGCCAGAATAAAATAGCAGGGACTAGATTTACCTTCCTGCCTCAAACAAATAAGAACCTAAGAAAATATATGAAGCAATATTGCCAAGATTTTTGACATAGGGCAACAAAAGACAGTAATCTTGGAGAGAATGAAAAAAAAAAAAAAAAACAAATGAGCCCAATGATTGCCCCAGCTTACTGCCGGGAGAGTTTCCAGGCTATGTAATAGTGCAGTAGAACATGGAGGTGAAGGAGAACTCAAGTGGAGACTGGTGGTCTTTCTAAGTTGAAGAGGAGAAGCTGAGAGTCTGAAGTGGCCAAAACAAATAGATGACACAATGTGAGACAAGTTTATGTAATATATATGGCAAAGAAGAGATACACAGAGAAAGAGCCCCTCAAATCTGCACATGTGGGGTGTTAGGCTATGTAAAGACGAACACATTAATGTAAGGAATCTACAGACAATGGGGAAATTTTTAGAAGGAGCAATCCTAGGGACTCATACAGAGTCCATACAGGGTCAGGAATACTTACATATCCATCAGCCAGAGTGAAACTCATAATCCAAAGAAAAAGACCAGGGAACTAGGGAAATTAGTATAAAGATATACTAAAGAGTCAATATGCAACAGATAGTGACTATATTTGTAGGAACAGAGGGTCTATGCAGAGTGGGAAGCCTTTTTTCTCAGTGGAAATTCAACTATTCCTCATGTGAGCTCCCATAATACTTATTGTATGACTTAATTATTAATTTATCTCATTCTGCCTTGAATTAGAAGTAATTTCTGCTCTCTCCTAGTCTTAGGATGTTTTATAATAATTGCTGGCACTAATATGTTTAGGTGTTTCAGTACAGATTCATTTTCAAGTCTAATAATACTATTTTTGTGAATTTCTTATTACCAACATGTAACACAAAGTTATTTATTTATTTATTTACTTACTTACTTACTTACTTACTTATGCTTACAGCACTTTGTCTTCCTAGGTGGTCTTCCATCCAACTACTAAAGAGGCCCGACCCTGCTTAGCTTCCAAGATCAGACGGGATTGGGTGTGTTCAGGATGTCATAAAAAGTTTTTAAAATATGACTGATATTACACAAATCATTGCTGTTGATTGGTGATTTCAGTCAAGCTTTCAATTATTCTTCTCATTTTTTTCAGCATAAATTTGAATTTATAACTAGATGTTTTGAAAAAATATCTTTATTGTTAATTTTGATTATAAAAGTAATATATACTCAGTATACATGTAGTTTCAAAGTTTCCTTGTTTATATACTGAATGAAGTGTATAATACAAAGTTAAGTGTTGCTGTTTGTGAAGAAAAATCAACATAATATTTCTACTAAAGGTAGATTTACTTATGTAGTGAGTCTACATTTCATACCAATTCATACAACTTAGTCTTTAATGAGACTCCAAATCTAAATTAATGAAAAGTTTGCAAATTTAACACAGTGGAAACAATTGGAAAAATAAAAGGCAAATCCTACCCTGCACATATGAATGAAGTATACATATATTGCTACATATTTAGGATTCATTGGATTGAAAAATAAAGGTATTTTTACACAAACAGAAAACAAGAGATACCATCTTTGGAAGACTGACAGAGAAGCTCTTTATCTTAATTTAAAAGCAATGAGAAAATGTAGAGCAGGGGACCTTGGAAGTAGCCAAGTGGATCCAAGTACTTTGTTATTCTGAAGGCTTCCAGAAACCTTCTATTGTCTGGACAAATAGGCATTAAAAGAGCTGCAGTAAACTATAAACATTGTATTCTTTTTCTTGTCCTCACAAATTTAGTTAATATGTTCGCTTTTTGGCTTAATAGCATAGCTCATAATTGTATTTATGGTTTTTCTTCTGAAGCTGGGGTTAACAATCATAAAATAAAAATCTGACAGCCTGTGTGTTTTATTATAAAATGTAACATCCTTTCTAAAAAAAAAAAAAAAGACCGCCCCCCCCAAAAAAGTTATGTCAAAAGAAGGAAGCATCACAAAAGAGTTGAGGATACTTCAAAAAATAGTTTCAACCATATGTTAATCCTTAAAAAATTTCACTTACAAAATCATAAGTGACAGAATTGTATGACTTGGAGAAATAGTCAGAGAAAACTGAATAAGTAGTTTCAGAGACAGGGAAGAATGGTTACCACCAATATTTGTTCACTGTGATGCTTATGAGATGAAATTTCAGTTTGTTTATGAGAACTGGCTATTCTGTTTCCAGACTGGGCAGTGTCTGTCTGAATGTTTCTGTATGAATGAAAATCTCATGTCCTACGGAATTAAAAAGATAAGGCTATTTAGCAAGGCTCTCTGATGTTTCTGAATTTTGTAGAACTGGTAGTCATTTGATAATATTGAAAATATACACTTCTCAAAGAAATAAGTCCAGATTCTCTGAGTTTATTTTTCAGAACAGACTCCTCTGGCAGTTTTATGTTTTTACATACCTTGTAGAGAGAGACTGAACTAGCTGAATGCTTCCTGATTTCATTAGCATAACCCAGCCCACTTCCAACACACACCCAAAACTACATTAGCCATTGGGATTGGAAACCGCCCCCCCCAAAAAAAATATAAGACTGGAGTGAATATAAGGGAACTTACTGGTGAGAAAGCTATAGACCAACTTAACACCGAATCCATTTCTTTTCCAAGACTGGAAAATATTACACTAACAGGAACCATTTTTCCATCTCATTCAGATAAGAATTCAAGGTTTTAATCTATATTTTTATCTAGAATAATTAGTTGCACCATGATAATACATACAGCCTGGCTGCGTATATTTAAATACTTCTGTGAATCTCTCTCTCTGACCTTCTCTTACATTGATTTATTTTTCGGATAGCTTTGACATTGCAAACCACAGACGGATTGGAGCCTGGTACTGAAAGGAGGTGTTCTGCAACGATTGTTTTCTTGTCTAAAGTTTACTTCTACAAGAGGTAATCTGAAACATGACAGGGGCAAAGAGGAAAAAGAAAAGTGTGCTCTGGAACAAGATGCATATCCCCCATTGTGAAGACTTTAAACAGTGGTGTTTAAGGCGGCTACCTATTTTGGAATGGGCACCACATTACAATCTGAAAGAAAACTTGCTTCCAGATACTGTGTCTGGGATAATGTTGGCAGTTCAACATGTGACGCAAGGTAATGTACCACATTTGATTTTCCCATTTTATGCAAAATAAATGTTACTTTGCTTTAGTGAAAGAGTATTGTAACCTCAGATCTACAACTGAGCTAATGGAATGTATATTTAATTGACACTGGGGGAGTAAATATATTGAATATTTGTGTACTGAATATCTGTATAACTATGTATGTTTTCCTAGTTGTCTTTTTTTGCTATTTTTATAGCTATTAGTAATAGAACCAATTTTTGAATGACATTACATATTTGCAATGTTAAAATTCATACCATATAACAGTACAAGATCAGTAATTATTGGAGAATGAGTTATTACAGCTTGACCTTGCTAATATAGTTTTCTGTTTTCACTGAATTAAACTATAAAATATCTCCTGACTTTAACACTTCATTTGTAAATCAAATTAACAGCACAGAATTACCTGTTGCAGCCTTGAGAGCTGCTGTAAGCAAGGAACACAGTTTTTTGTACATAAAGGAGGCTCTTTGCCAAGATCATTATTTGGAAAGAGAATCTTGTATGTCCTTAGAGCTTATGTGTTTCACTGTGAATGTCGATTTTATTCTGTAACATATTATGTACTGCATTTATTTCTCAATAAGAAATTTAAACTGTTGAGAAGTTTAATTTTAATTTTCCCAAGACAAATACTAAATAATATTCTGGATTCAGATAGATGTTTCTCTTGGGAAAAGCTCTTAGTTTACTAGTGTGCACTTGTGTGTAAACGTGTGTGTTTGTGTGTGTGTGTTTTTCTTGAAGGTGAACTCATATTTTTTCCACTAATTTAGGTAATAATTTCCTCTCTGTAGTAAGGAAAAAAACTGCCTTTTCAGGATTGAGAGAGTGGAGTACTTTCCGTAGCATATACTTTGTAGATTTACGTTTCTTTGCAGTTTACTACCCCCTTGCCTTAAACTGTTATTCCTGATGTTAAATTATAAGCACTCTTAATTGAATTATTCTGTAGATGAAACAAAGTGGTTTATATATTTGTGTTTTTAGTGTGATAAGGAAAATATATACTGGTGGTTTTAAGATCCATAATACTATCATATTTTATGGGATTCCATTTTTCTGAATTGTCTTGTATTCCATTTTTAATGACTATTTTGCCAACATCAAAACATAGTAATATTTCATAAAAACACAATGCAAATAACAGGATAAGGCATTTTTGGCCTTGTTTTTATTCAATTTTAAATTGAAAATGAGGAACTACCATGTACTTTGAAACTTAGATGAATTTATAAGGGCTTTTTCCACCAGATAATTTCAGTATATTTTATAAATCTTTGCTCTAATTTAATGTGAAATAAAAGACAAATATATATTTTAAATAATTTGTTTTTTCATATTTGTAAAATATCAGGTCAATAAAGAAATTTGATAATATGATAAAGATACCTGTGATATGTCATTAGTGAAATTATTTATGTGTAAGTCATTGGTAGTTAGTTATGTGGCTTTTATTTGGATATAGATTTTGAGAAATATATTGTATGATTCATTTATTTTACTGGTGATGAAGAAATATATTGACTAGCCCCCAACTATGAGAAGCACAAAGTTGACTCAGTCCTTGTGTCTTAGAAATTTATGGCTCTGGCTGCTGGTTCTCTTGGAAGTCTATTAGTGCTTGGACAAGACTTCATCACTAAAAAGACATTAAAGGTTTTTGTTGGTATATAAAAAGACTCATCCTTCTAAAAGTACCTATTCTTTTTAAAACAATTCTCTTAAACTTTCTCATGCTTACCCACTATGGAGGGATAAAAGATGAAATATCATAACATTGTTGTAAGGGGCACTGTGTTAAGCCCCTTATATATATTATCTTCCCCTATCCTAACAAAATCTCAAGAGACAGTAGTCTATTCTTTTTCCATATGAGAAAATGGAAGCTTAGAAATATTAAGTGATTTTCCCTGGACCTCATATCTAATAAGTGGTAGAGTCAGGATTTGATTCCAAAGCCAACAGTCTTAACATTTTATACTTTACACTCTACAGTGTCAAAATAACTAGACTTATTCATAATACCACTGTTATTAATAACAGAAGGTATTTCTTTAGAAAGATACAAATGTCCTTCTCTTAAAATTATTTTTACTTTTAGGTTTTATCCCTACAGTTTTTAGACTCAAAGGTAAAGTGTAAAGGAAAATAACTACAGTGGAATATAGAGTAAGGAAGGCATTTAGATATTATTACCTTTCATTTGAGTGAATACAATATTAGCAGTAATTACCGGCTCCATTTCTTTAGGAAAATTAGAAGAAAAAAGGGGTAATTTTTGTTCTCGCATCATAACAAAACTGTAGAAACAAATACTTGTTTTCACTCTACTGATATACTAAGCGGTTTTTTAGTTACTCAGCACAATAGAATTAGGTAGAATTGTTGAATTCTCCCAAAATGCCTTAGGCTATTTCATCTTTACAAATAAGAGGCTCTAACTCTTATCACTGTGCTAATGAAGTTTTTTCCAACCCAAGATTCACATGTTCAACTATGCAAAGCTAGAATCTTCTAAAAGCACTTCAAATGCAATATTTAATCTTCTAAAACAAACTGAATGATACCACTATCCTAACCAGAATTATAATAATTTATAATAATAATAGTAGTGTTTAGGCACAACTGTAAACACTGTTATAAGAATACTGACATTTATACAAAATTGAAGCTTGGAGAGGATAAATAACTTGCCTAAAGTCACGCAGCAAATGAGTGGAAGAATTAGGATTTGAACTCAAGGAGTCTGGCTCCAGGGACTATGCTCTAAATTTTATTTTAGACTACTTCTCATAGAGTCTCAAGAGTCATTCTCAACTCTTCCCTCTCTTGCCACTCTGATTACTAGCATGAAACCGACCACCAGTTTCTGTTGTTTCTATTCCTAAATATCTTTCCAACCAAGTAATCTTCCTTCCTGCCTCCTGCTGTGTCTATAGTTTACTGTTTATACTATTGAAATCATCATCTTTCGGGGCTTCATTTTCTACTCTGTCTCCTCCTGTAGGCCATATTCTGTAGTGCAGCCAGAATGATCATAAAAATTTGAACATTCCACTTCCCTGTTCAGAATTCTTGCCCAACTCTTCATAATAACTTATCGAATCATTAATAATCTGGGCCCCTTGGTACAAAGGTCTGCTCAAAGAGATCTTTCCTCTGAGAATCCCTCTCACATTCCTGGAAAGACATGTTTTCTTACTTGCTACTCCCTTTGTACTTTTTACATATCTCTATGATTGGCCTTAACAGATTACATTATGATCTTTTGATACAACTCTTTCCACACTGGTCTGTAAGCTCTGGGAACAAAGACAGTGTCTTAATCTTAATATTCTTACCAACTTGTATATGCCTGGCACATAGAAGCAGGTTTTCAATAAATGTTTGGTGGAATAATTAAAAACCATTTAGTTCCTGAAGCCTCTGATTTTCTTGGGCAGCATGCTACCAATCTAGGAAAGAATTACACTTAAATTGATTCTTATGTTTTCAAAATAAATGTAATAAAGATACTGATAGTAAAAAAAATACATAAAATACGAGTAATTAATTTCTTCTAATTCCTCTTACTTTTCTGAAGTTATGAGTTTGCAGCCCTCCGGGCAAACCTGGTAAAAGATATCTTTCCTTTTCCCAGTGTTATTTTTTTCTCTAGCCATCATTAATAAGTATAGTCTATATAAAAATCCAGATGCTTGACTTCTCTTGAAGAAGGAGAATATATAGTCATATAGAAACCCCATTCTCATGTGGCGAAAATCTGTCAGACCTTAATAGAGGCTACTTCCTTTATATGGGGCATGCACTTTACATTTTATCACAATCCCCACCAGTCATACATGTACTGCCACCCTGCCTGTCAGTATTCCCATTACCTGACTAGCTCTATGAATGTCTAAATTTGTATCCCCTGCCAATACACCTTCTAACACGCTTTTTTGAAATGCCTTGAACTCACTTGTGAATAAAACCTTTATAGAGAGATTGCATAAGGTTAGATTCTCAATTTAGATTTATAGAACTTTCACGTCTGTGAATCTGCACTAATATATTCCAATGTACCTTATTTATTTATAATCCTATGTATTTTCTGTTACTTAGTTTTAAAAAGTATTCTGGAAAGGAGTCCATAGGCTACACCAGACTGATGTAGGAGTGATTGCCCCTCCCCAAAGTAAATACATATAAGGGGAGATGTGCTCATTTCAAAGAAAAAAAAGAGAAAAGAAACTGTAGATAATTCTTTCACCATGTTTAAATATTTCTTAGAAACTATTTGTATTTTTAAAAATATTTTTTAAAATATTGAGATCTCTCATTACTAACATCAGGTAAGAAGCATTAAAATTAGTATCAACCACAATGTTCTTTAACTGACAGCTTATAGGACATCACTACAGAATGTATATTGAAGATGAACAAACATGTCATTGACTTAAAACATATCATGAACATGGTTGGCAAACTAAGTAGTATAAAATTCTGGTCTCTAGAGTATTTAGGTCACATTCTAGCCTGAATAACCACTTTAAGGGAAAGAGGTTTTTTTTGTTTCCAACCTGAAAAACAAGCATCGAGACAGGGTAGAGATCTAAAATGCATGACTTGACATGTAAGAACCTACTCAACTAGGGAGCAATATAAGAATGTTTTGCCTTGCATTCCAAGAGGTCACCTAGAATTTTGTTCCTAAACCATGAAAATTTTATGCTGCCACAGTGTTTTGGGCTGCAGACAAAAGATGAATATTCCTTATAATTATATAGAAGGTATGGCATTACTGGCACAAAAACATGTGTGGAAGCTGAGCTTCATTGTATTCCTAAGGGCAGCTTAGTGACATGTGGAACAATAAGTAGAAATCTGTAAAGCACGTTGCATTGCAAAAATTAAATGTTTGCTCGGGAGTTTTTCCTGGCATGGTCTCAGCCTTGAGAAATCAGAACCCTAGCAGTAGCTACATATCTCTAACCTGACTCCCTTAATCACTGTCTCCCTGACAGCAACTTTTCTCTTCTCTAGGAACAAAGGCAGCCAAATATTGCTAAATAAGTCTAAACTATACTAGCTCTGACCTCCATAAAAATATACCCAGGAGCTAGCGACACTCTGCTGGATTTTCCCCTTTTCTCCATTACCCCTTGTCCCATCTTTCACCATAGCTCCAGGATTCACTCTACACTTCTGATTTCCTTTTCATTTTTAATAAATGTAATTAGTGGAAATTTATATATTAAAGAGCTATTTATATATTTCTGCACTTAGAATAGTGTTTCCTATAATATTTAGACCTATTCACATGGAAAAATCATGACCTTCCTTTTTAGGGTGTCTAAAAACATTACCTTTTTGGTAACATTTGCAACAAAATAAATAGGCAGTGAGTGTGAAGATATGTGGCTTATATAGTAGTAGACTTCTGTTTCTGCCAGCTAGGCTCCATTTCTGTTTCTTTTAGTAACTACGTCCCATATTGTTTTGGGGGAATAATCCTTCTTCCATTTTTAGTACATGTGGTTTGGGTGAGGTTCTAATTTTGGCTCTAGTGATGGAGTCCAGGCTGATCAGTGGATTTAGTCCCCCAAGACCAAGATCCTCAACCATGAGGATCCATTAGAACCAATCTGGGGCTTAAAAGAACACTGGTATCTCGGTCCCATCTCAAGTAATTAAAATCAGATTTTTTGGGGGAGCAGTTCCCAGACCCTGAGCCATTGTATTTTTTTCTTTCTTTTTCTTTTTCTTTTTTTCAGTTGTTCTAGATTCTAATAGACAACAGTGTTCAGAGCTAGATCCAGACACAGTCATTGGTCCAGATGAAGGCTTGTGGTGCAAGTCATGATAATTAGCCCATTTTCATACACCTGACAAGCGACTGGTTCAGGAATGAGATTTGCCCTGTAGGCACAAGAGTATGAATTTACTACACAACAAGTCAGTCATTTCTTATTTCTTATTTTAAAAGGATAGTGGCAAAGCAACTTGAATGGTCTAATTAGTCTAGATCCCAAGACACGTGTGGGACCTTCTAGGAAGAGACATCTTTTGTGCTGGGACTACTGACAGTAAAGATGATACACCTCTACAGGTTCCAATGACCTCTCAGCCTTAAAATAAAGCCAACCCAGCAAAGGACATAGTAGAGAGAAACTGAATCCTTATGACAGCTAGTATACCCCTGACTTTTCACTTGCACGTACAAACACATTTTTTTCTTTGCCTAATTAGGTTTAAGTTGGGTTACTTCTAATCATCTTAACTATACATTTGAGTGTTACTACAATTTAAATGTGTTACACTAATTGTTCCTAATTCTATAAAACACAGCAAGATAGATATATTGTACTGTATATTTTCATGAGAAGAGGAGTTTAAGGCTCATAACATTAGGTGACTTGCCCCCAATTCTAGTACTGCTAAGCAGAATTCAGAACTGTATCTGCTAGACTCCATTCCTCACTTCTCGCTGCTTTCTCTTCTCTTGTTTGAGTATAACAGAAATAACCTAAGTAGAACTGGGGCTGACTCTGGGCAATGATACTCCTGAGCCTCCTTTCAAATCAACCTCTCAGACTGTCTTATCCCATGAAGACATGTAATTTTCCTTGATAAAATTTCTGATTGAGGGCAGAAGAGGGCTCTACTAATGGGAAAAATTACCTATATCAGAGCTCCTTTGTTCCTTGAGAACCTCTCACTGCGCTCTGCTAAACTAGCTTGGGACGAAAGAGGGAGAGGAGACTCACTTTAATACTGGCAGAACATCAGTGAATAATAGCTTTTATCATGTGTCAGAGGTGACACATGGATAAAATGTTTGGATGAGACTTTACTAAAAGCTAGGGAGCATCAAAAGGGAATAATAGGGTGCAGTGAATCTGTAATCTGGCTTACTCCTCTTTGATTAACAATATTTGTCTGTGAACCAAGAAAATGTGTTCATGGAAATTTTGTTTTCATATGGTTGTTGTATTGAATACATGTAAATTTACCCTGGGAGATCTGCTTGTAATATTGCTTAACCCTGAGCCTGCTGATGCTGTGAACCAGACAGCTGATTACACTGTGGTTTGCTAATAACCATGCTAAGACCACAACAAGCAGTTACCAGAGGGAAAAAAATTTTTATCATTGCCTACACAAAGATATTATATTCAATTCTTGGAAGTGCCTACTGCCACCAAATTATATTGTTTTTAAGAATATTAGTCTGTCTTCCTAGAGTTCTTCATTTCTATTTTAAAAAATATGTGAAAGAATACACAGTCTTTTGCTATGTTCCTGAAAAGAGACAGAAAAGTATAGAACAAGTGACTTGTTACATTTTCCTACCTCAGAAATTTGTGCAAAAGTATATAAGAATGTGATTTTGTTATTTCAACCTTGATTATATTTGTCTGGTATGGGTATATAAGGGTGGAAACATTTTCCTCATTAGAATTTGTGGAATATTGGTTTCAGCCGCTTTCTGCCTTGTAGGTTGTATTCAGTAGAGAGCTGCCAAAGAATTCTGTGTTTTTATTTAGGAACAAGAACCGTACTGTAATTCTATCTATATACTAAAGTATGAAATAAATATTTTGTGATAAAAACTGAATCAATATAGAGAACAAAGTGGCAGTCTTAAAAATCTGGCAAGACTTGATTAGCTGCAGATATATGGTATTATATGAAATGTCATTAAAAAAATCTGGTCCTAATAACCACTCTTTTTTTGGAGAGGATCTGAAGGGAACTATATATACTGGTAACATTTAGAGAATGGCAACCAGTGTCCCAACATAGTTAAAGCAAAGCTGGAGCAGAGCAAAACAATTTAGGCCTGAGATAAAAAAGATGCTCCTTTTTTTTTTCATAAAGCTAAGGTTTGGATGAAAGAGAAAGAGACATATAAGAGCTTACCTTGAGACAAACCCTGATTTTCCTATTATTTCAGTAACTTAGGTGAAGATATAGTAGAAGAGAGAAACATACAAATGTGGACATGGCCTTTTCTCATTAAGAAATCATCTTCAGCATTCCAGTCAAAATGTCAGAGTAGGTAAACACTGTGCTTGCTTTCTCCCATGACCACATTAAAATTACAACTAAATTATAAAAAAAATAAGCCTTGAGAACCATCTGAAGACTAGTGGAACAAAAGTCCTATAACTAAAAAATATAAAAAAGAAGCCACTTTTAGACTAGTAGAGTGGGCAGAGATGTGAAATGGGCTGGTTCCATACCCACATATGGTGGTCAAGAATTGGGAGGGATATATCTAGGCTGTGGAGGTACCCCCTGAATAGCAAGGGCTGCCAGCCCCACACCTCACTCCCCAGCTTGGAGTACCAGTGCCGGGAAGAGGAGCCCCCTAACATCTGGCTGTGAAAATCACCAGGGATTCTGTCCATCTGGGTGAGACGAAAGGCTGCTGGTAACCTGGGTGTCCTCTTAAAGGGCCTGCGCAAGACTCTTTAACTCCCAGGCACTCATCGTAGGCTCCATGGGAGGAACTGAGGCTTGAAAGGTGCCAGAGACATAGAGAGAGAAAGTAAGTTGAGTGGCTTTTTGGCGAGACCTGGTGAGACAGCTGCCATTTTCTCTATGTTGAGCCCTTCTCCTGTGTAGCTGGTGGGCAGACACCATCTTACCTGTATTAAACCCTTCCCACACATGGCCAAATCTGAATTTTTATTGGCCTAGTGAAATCCACTGGCTTCACTGGGGGAACCTTGCCCAACCCAACTCACATACAGCAGGAAGCTTTTTTAGCAGCTGAGGCTTACAGAAAGGCAGCAGGTGGTGGTGGGCCTCCAAGTGCCCAGCACCTTTTACTGAGCTGCCCCAGGCCAAGTACAGGTGGCAGCCAGTCTTGATTTGCTGCATGGCCTCTTTCATGTGCTTCCAGGTCCAGTACAGGCAGTAAGCAACTGTGGATTGCTTTGTATCTCTGACCAGGTGCCCAGGCCGGTCACAGGCAGAGGCTGATTTTGATCTGCATGGTAACTCCTCCCAAGAGACCCTAAAACCCAATATACCTGGGGGCTGACTTCAGACCAAAACAGATCACCACCTGATTAGTGCATTAAGTGCTACACCAAAGGGTGGTCTCAGTAGGCATCAGAGCCTGCTGGTGCAAATCCCATTCCAGAGGGTCAGCCCCCAAAAGTAGCTCACATGCTACAGTTGTGGCCAATCCTCATAACCAGTAAACCTGAGAGTCAATCCCATTCACTGATGTGCCAGCAGCAATCATGTATCAAGTACAACAGGAGCTCTTGTGCAACCTACACAAAGGACACTCCTGCAATATTCAGCTTTGTCGATCAGGGAGATGGTGCCCCTGGGCTCCATGGAACACCGACTACATAAGGCCACCCTGCCACGACTGGGAGACATAGCATATCTACCTAATAAATAGAAACAAACTATTCCAAAAATTTCAAGGGGAGGGAAGGCTCTCAAACTCATTACTCTAGGCCACCATTACCCTGATTCAAAATCAAAGACATTATAAAAAAAATTATAAGCTGATAATCCTGATGAACATAGATATAAAAATCCTCAACAAAATATGAGGTAACCAAATTTAGCAATACATTACAAAGTTCATATACCATAATCAAGTTGGAGTTATTCCGGGGATGCAAAGTTGATTCAATATCCACAAATCAGTTAATATGATACACCACTTTAAAAAAATGAAGGATAAAAATCATATGATCATATCAATAGATGTAGATAAAGCATTTGACAAAATTCAGCATCCATTCTAATAAAAACTCTCAACTAAGTGAGAATAGAGGGAACATACCTCAACATAATAAAGGCCATATGTGACAAACCCACAGCTAACATCATACTCAATGGGGAACAATAAAATAATTTTCCTTAAGATGATGAATAAGACAAAGATATCCACTTTCACTATTTTTATTTAACATAGTGTTGGAAGTCCTAGCCACAGCGATCAGATAAGAAAAAGAAATAAAAAAGTATCTAAATTGGAAAGGAAAAAGTAAAACTGTCATTTTTTGCAGATGACAAGATACTATATAGAGAGAAACATAAGGACTTCACCAAAAAGTGTTAGAAATGATAAAAAAATAAATAAAGTAGAAGGATACAAAATTAATATTCAGAAATTTGTTGCATTTTTATATACCAATAATAAGTTATTAGAAAAAGAAATTAAGGAAACAGTACCACTTACAATTGCATTTAAAAAAAAACAATAAAATGCCTAGGAATAAATTTAACTATGGGAGTAAAATACCTTATTCAGAAAATTATATCATTAAAAAAGTTGAAGAAGATACAAATAAATAGAAGCATATACCATGCTTATGGGTAGGAAGAATTAACATTGTTAATATGTCCATGCTTGTCAAAGCAATTTATAGAGTCAGTGCAATTCTTATGAAAATACCAATGGCATTTTTCACAGAAGTAGAACAAATAGTCCTAAAATTTATATAAAACCATAAAAGATCCTGAATAGCCACAGCAATCTTGTGAAAGAACAAAGTTTGAGGTATCACAGTACCTGATATCAAACTATACTATAAGGCTATAGTAATTAAAACAGCACGGTACTGGCTTAAAAACAGATATATAGATCAATGGAACAGAATGGAAAGTCCAGAAATAAATCCACACCTATATGGTCATTTAATCTATAACAAAGGGGGCAAGAATATAAAATGTGATACGACAGTCTCTTCAATAATTGGTGTTGGGAAAACTGGACAGATTAATGCAAAAAAATGAAACTGGATTACCTTCTTATACCATATTTGAGAATAAAGTTAAAATGGATTAAAGACTTAAATGTAAGACCTAAAAACATTAAAATCCTCCAAGCAAACATAGGCAGTAAACTCTCTGACATTGCTCTTAGTAATTTTTTTCCTGATATATCTCCTTTGGTAGGAGACACAAAAGAAAAAATAAACAAATTAGACTCTATCAAACTTAAAAGTTTTTGCACAGCAAATAAAATCATCAGCAAAGTGAAAAGACAGCATATTGAATGGAAGAAGATATTTGCCTGTCATATATCTAGTAAGACGTTAATATCCAAAATTTACAAAGAACTCATATCGCTCAACACCAACATAAATAAATAAATAAACAATCCAATTGTAAAATGGGCAGAAGACCTGAGTAGACATTTCTCCAAAGAGGACATACAAATGGCCAATAGACATATGAAAAAGTGCTCAAAGTCACTAATCATCAGAGAAATGCAAATTAAAGCCACAATGAGATATCACCCCATAGTTGTCAAAATGGCCTCATCAATAAATCAAAAATCAATAAGTGTTGAGGAGGATGTGGAGAAAAGGGAACTCTTGTGCACTGTTGGTGGGATTGCAAATTGGTATAGCCATTATGGAAAACAGTTTAGAGATTCCTCAACAAATTTAAAATAGAACCACCTTATGACCCAACAAATGCACTTCTGGGTATTTATCTGAAGAAAACCAAAACACTAATTTGAAAAGATATATGCACCTCTATATTCACTGCAGCACTATTTACAATAGCCAAGATTCAAAAGCAACCTAAGTGCTCATCAATAGAAGATTGGATAAAGAAATAATGGTACATATTTATAATGGAATATTATGCAGCCAAAAAAAATGAAATCTTACCATTTGCAATGATATGAATGGACCTAGAGGCTATTATGCTAAGTGAAATAGTTAGACAGAGAAAGGTAAATATCATTTGGTTTTACTCATGTGAAATCAATGGACAAAATAAATGAATAAAAAATGAAAACAGAATCATACACACACAGAGAACAAATTGGTGATTGCCAGATTGGAGGGTGGTTGGCAGGCTGGCTGAAAAAGGTAAATGGATTAAGAAGTACAAATTGATAGTCACAAAGTAGTCATAGAGATGTAAAGAACAGCATAGGGAATATAGTCAATAATATAGTAATAACTATTTATAGTGCCAGGTGGGCACTACACTAATTGAGTGGTACCTTTGTAAATTATGTAAATGTCTAACTACTATACTCCACACCTGAACCTAATATAAAATAATAGTGAATGTCAACTCTAATTGAAAAATAAAAATTAAAACAAAAAGGATTGATATCTAGGCCAGTGAATTCTACTGGAATACTTCTTCCATTGAGTTGTGTTAGCTGTAGTTTTCTGGGTAGTAATTGAAGCTCCATAACCAAAGACTACAGTCTATAAAATATTATTATTCTTGTAGTCACATGTGAGGCCAGTAAAATCACTGCCTGTAGGTCCTATCTGCCGGACTTCATAATTAATAGGTGAAGTCACTAAGCCGACATATTATGAAGTCTTCAACAGAGTGACTCTCTATATATAATTTAGCACAGTTCCCAACTTTGGATATATTACTCAATTTCTAAACACAATCTTTTGCAGTTCCAGTTTTCTTCGATATTCTGAATAATCGTTCTTATGTAAATTTAAATAAAACTGTCCTGAAAGTGACATGAATGTTGGTATCTTAAAATATAAAGCATCATCTCTGTGATAAACATTTCTCTTTCTTACCAGTAGCTACTTTGTCACTCTAGCTAATTCAACAAAGATACCATAGTAAGAGCAGAGGCAGATACTGAGCTGCCTGTCTACTTTCATGGTCCTTCTTGTTCAGGGGTCAGGCAATCTATCTAAGGAAGCTATTCTTGCTGCAGTCTGGGTTGGAGGGGCAAGGGGTGCTGGTGGTTAATGTCCAACTTTATACTTAGAGACCTTTGAAAGTCTGGCAGTGTTCACAGGCCCTGAAAACACTGATGATATTGATTTGGGAAAATAGAGTCTCTTTTATTCTTCCACTATATTAACCATTACTACACCTACAAAACGTGGTTTTTTTTTTAATGGCATTTTCAAAGTTTTCTAGAGATCTCTTTTTTTGTGTAGATATATCAGACTTCAGACTTGCATTACCAATACAAGATTTTTGATCTTTAAAAATAATCAATCATCTAAACATTCAAGCATTTGTTTCCTTCTCCAAACTCTCTCTCTCTCTCTCTCTCTCTCTCTCTCTCTCTCTCTCTCTCTCTCTCTCTCTCACCCCCCACATACTAATACCCATTTGTTGGTACTTTTCCCTCTATATTTAATAAAATAGGACATTTGTTTCAACAAGAGTAGAATTATAACTCTCTAACTCTATTAATTTGGTGGTGGGGGAGGGAAATTCTATAAATACTGTTAAATATTTGTATTACCTAATCTAACTTAAATAAGAGTAAGTATTGTTTTTAGAGGTTTAGATTAAGTAATACAGATATCTATCAGCATTTACAGCAATTTTTCCCCAAATTAATAGAGTTAGAGAGTTGTAATTCTGTTCATGAATTGAATGCCCTGTTTTACTGAACATAGAGAAGAGTGTAGATAATTCCAACATATAAGTAACCGTAACTAGTTATTATCTTCATTATTTTAGAGGATTTAATATATTTTAGATTGTGCGAATGTGTGTGTGATAATATATATATAGCTTACATTATGACTCGAAATAGTAAATGAAGCAGAAAAAGAAAACTATCCAGCCCTCTCATTTTTGAAGATGTGTGTGAGTGAATAGCTTGGGTCTGGTAGTTTTTATTTGTGGAAAGGGTAAATGAAGTTATAAAGCACTGTACATTTGAATTAGTTTATTCCTCTTCTATTTTGGCTATTGTTCATTGCTATATTAGCAGAGAAATACCATCACTGAGAGTGAACAACACTGTTGTTTAAAATGAAAGCTCAGTAACAGTATCAAATAATATAAAGAAAGTGTCTGCCTGATTTCTTGTCTTTGAGGTTATTCTTATAGAATTTACTGAAGTGATGTTTTGCATGCATAGGTCTAGAGATCTTTTATAGATTTTGGTTAAATATGTTTATATAATTATTCCCACTTTAATTTATAGCAATATGTGATCCACAGAAATTCAGTTTTTGAACTAATTTTGTTATAGTTTTTTGGGGGGTAAAAGAAAGAGAAAGGAAAGTATTATTGTCATAATGCAAAAAAGATAAACAGGAGGTAAGTATTCACAAAGCAAGAGAAGGTCATCTGGCTGCTTCTAGTTTTGTATTTCCATGTGCCTTTTGTAAGCAGCCAAATCGGTCTACCTCTGCCCAACTCCTCTCTTGTTGGCATTTATCACATTCATCAAAATTTAGTGTCCATATGATTAATCTAAGATGCTTTTGTTAAATATGCTGCATGATCTTTCCCTTTCTCCTGTCATTGATTTAGTAGGTCTGGGTCATCTTCTGAAATGTGGGTCACATTTTACTTGTAAACACTTGGCATTCTGTCCCTTGATAGGTAATTTTTATCAGGTAACTCATCTGAAAATGGACGAGAAAAGTTGTTTTAAAACTTTCCATGTGATCAGTACGATAACTACAATACAATACTTTTTTCAAAGTTGCTTATTTTATAAATGACAGGAAGTGCTTTTTTGTGGGGGTGGGGAAATATTTAGCATTCAAAAGTTAATCTGCCCTTAACACCATCCTTCCCAACAACCAGATTGTTGCCTCTCATCTGCCAGTATGAAATCCTAGAGCAGACACTGCCGCTGATTCTTCTATACCCACTTTTTATTTATTTCACCAGACTTTTATATGTACATAGCCAGTAAACAAGCAACACAGGTGTATTTTTAAAAATAAAGAAGGGACTAGTCATTGGTAGACATTTCATGTATTTTAAGTATAGCTAAAATATCTTACACTGTTTAAACAATTTAATGTATAACTAGTTTATTTAAAAATAAATTAAACTTGTAAATTTTCTGTTATTTAGGACAATAATGCTAGTTTGTCATTAGCAAGTAGAACGATTAAATTCTGGTTTCTTTTGTCATTAAATAAACCAATATCCATTCTACTTTGTAATAGACTATATCTTGGGGTTATAAAATGGTTTTAATTACATCGGTCTTCTTCATAGGGTTGGCCTTTGCTATTCTTTCATCTGTGCACCCAGTGTTTGGTTTATATGGGTCTCTGTTTCCTGCCATCATTTATGCCATATTTGGAATGGGACGTCATGTTGCCACAGGTAATAATTTCTGTTACTGTTTATGCTTCTCATGTTACTAATGATTTACTAATGAAAGAGACCTTAAAAGTGATTATTAGTTATTGATTACATTTCTAACTTTATAACTGAAAACATCTAACATTGATGAAAACATCAATATTAGGGCAAGATATTTAACTTTCTGTTCCTCAGATATTCAATCCATATTGTGATTTATTGCTGTATTAGTAATAAATACATATTATTGTTAAAGACTTTGCATTTTTAGTTGTTAAAAGATCATAAAAGGACAAATGTTCTAAATTTATAGTGAAATGGAGAAAGTGAGTAATTTGAGGAATAAAGAAAAGACAATGTAAAATTTAGTGACATATATTGAAAAATATTTTCCTTGTAATTGATATTTAGAGTAAATGATATTTTAGGTTTCTTCGAAGCTAGATTTTATAATGTTCTTTTTAATATATCTCTTACTTCTTAGCTCTCCATTGCCAAATACAAAATGAACTATCACAAGTACAGTAGCCTACAATAGCCTGATAATAGAGCAGGATGGTTAAAAACATGAGTTTTGGAGTTAGTTCTGGGTGTATCTCTCATTCGTTGTTTATTATCTGCATGACCTTGAGCAGTTTCAAAGGTCTACTTGCTTCTTTCTTGATATTAAAATTCAAAAAAAATTATACGATTATACTGGGAATTGAAATGATTGCTGTACAGTGTCTGATTTAGTACTTGCTACAAAATAATATATAATAAAAGCTATTATTATTACAAAAATGATACCTTAATATTAAATATTAAGGTAATAATAATACAAATATTTGTTATTAGAAATATCCATAGAAGCATTTCTGTTTATTTTGTGTTTTGTAAGATCTCTGTTTTTAAGTAGGTACTACCATTTGTGTCTATTTCTTCAGTGGTCAGTTTGTGTTATTGGTTGTGTTACTTTCCTTTTTCTGTTGTAACATATTACCATAAGTTTAGTAGCTTAAAACAAGATAAATAATTACTATTTAACTGTTTCATAGGTAAGAAATTTAAAATGAGTCTTAATATAGCAGAATATATTCACAAGGCTGAGTTCCTTCTTGAGTTTTCCAGCTTCTAGAGGCTTCCTGCATTTCTGGGCTCATGGCACCTTCCTCCACTTCAAAACTAGCAGAGTAACATCTTCAAATCTCTCTCTAATTCTGATCTTTTGGTCCATCTCAGATCAGGCATGTTCAGGATGGCATGGCCATAGATTCATCTCTCATATTTAAAGGGTCTTTATAATTACATCAGACACAACTGGATAATCCAGGATAAACTTATTTTAAGGCAAGCCGATTAGCAATCTTAATTTCATTTGCAGCATTAATTTGGCCTTGCAATGTAGCATAATATATTCACGGGATCTGGGGATTAGGACACAGATACACTTAGAAAACCATAATTCTGCCTACCCCATTGATACATTCATTTTCTCATGCAAAAATTAATTTGTAAAATAATGTCTTATTTATGTAAATTTGACTTTTATCGATATAAAAAGTTAGTTGATATATAATTTTGTTGTGGGGGATAGGATTAACAGTGGAATTATTCACAGCACTAGTACCAAAAATATACTCCACGAATCAGCAAGTTCAGCAGTATGTGACAACTTGTTAGAAATGCAAAATCTTGGTTTCAACTTTAGACTTACTGAATCAGAATCAGCATTTTCACAAGATCTTCAGGATATGTATGTATGTATATATGTAAATAATATGTAATATGTATATATGTATGAGTATGTGTATATATTTATGTATTTAAAATTGAGAACCATAGATGTAGTATTCATTAGATGCTTTACTGAGAGCTTTACATAAGTTATCTTATTTTGTCACAACACAACATTTTAAAATAGACATTATTATCTGCATATTTACAATGAAAAGAAAAACCCAAAATTCAGAAAGTTTTCTGTATGAGCACAGATAAAACTGTGAGTGCATGGATTAAACCCCAGTTGTGCTCATATCTAAGCCCAAACTTTTCTTCTTTACAACCATTTGCTCAAGAATAGATTTTCTTTGTGTTGATACAAAATTAGAAAAGTACAATAATAGAAGTTCTTGAAGTCTATTATTTGCAAATTATCCTGCTCTCTAAACAAAGGATGGAAAAAGGCAAATAAAAACCCTTTCATAATTACTTTAAGAAGTCAAAACCACTCAACTTGGTACATACTTAAATGTACAGTTATACAAACCACTTTATTTCCTAATGAATTACTATAAACACTTTACTGTTGGCATGGTTTTGAAATTGTCATTTATATAAGATTCTGTATTTAACAAATATTACTTATAGCTATAGAAACCATGTAGTCTATTGGGTAAATAATATACATCTCAAAATACATATAATTTAAAGACTTAACTATAGCCATGTTATCACACAATAACATGTTATTCAGTTTGATGAGTCTCAGCCATGGCATCTCTGTGTTTGCACACTGGAAGGGGGAGGGCTCAACAGAGAAACAGATGGATACTGCTAGCTCTTCTGCCTAGGTGAGAGCCTTGCCTCTTACCATCACTCTATAACTCAGGGTTTCCCTTTAAGTCCTTATTGTCCTCTGTGTAACTGAGCAGGCACTGGTGCTCAGAGCAGCAGGTCCATCACTGCGAAAGCCTGGTTGTGAACATTGCTCCTTTAAGAGGCATCTGCAACTGCTGGCTGCTGCTTCCATAGCCTCTGTCCCACTCAGCAGCTCTGGATGGAGCAGCCTCAATCTTTGGCCCCTCCTACCTTCTACCATTGCAGGTTGATTAATTATTTCTCTCCCTAGTTGTAGTGCTTCTGTTCATCTAGATCCCAGGTGACTTTTCTTGTTGTCTTCTATGTGTTTCTGTCCCAGCTTTGAAGTGGTCACAACAGGAATAAACAAAGCCTCTGTCATCTACGTCATTTTTTTCTGCCGACCCCCACAAACTAATTATTTTTTTGACCTTCCCATGATCTTAAACGTAAGACCAATTGAATCTCACCAAAAAGTTTCTGCAGACATTTAATAAGAGAACATATTTCTATTTAAAATTGTTTTACTGTATTTTATTTTGGTGTATATCTGTACGTGGGAATTCCTACTTCTATATTATGATTAAGAGGTTGATATTGCTTTCATCAGGAAAAATCACTCTATCTGAAATTTTACCTGCAACTTAGGTAGCCAAAATACAATATCGAATTACTAAGTGTAATAATAATTTATGCTAAAGCTTTCTTTAAAAGCAAATAATCCAAAAGCCAGAGTGAAAGATACCAGATGTGCTCTTTTGCTCAACAAGGTGAACTTTCTTATTTTAGTTATAATATGTACACTTTAAAAAGGAATAAATTATTCATTACACTATGCGACTTATAAAGAACATGTTTTGAAAAAAAAACATAAAAGTACAGAAACCTGAGTATGAATTCAGTAGAAACAGAATTATCTAAGGTAACCCACATACAACCATTTACGGGATATACTCATCTTCTAAATTAGAAAAAAAATTAAAGAGCAAAGTCAATTCAGCATTTAGAGAAAACATTAGGGAGACTGTACTGGGAATGTTTCAGAAGAAAAGAATGTAAGAAACAGTTATTTACTGAAGATCTACAATGTGGTAGAACTTGTACTATATGTTTTTTGATATAAGAAATCTCATTGAATCTCTACTCAACTTTTATTATTATAAAATTTTATTATCATCTTACAAATAAGGAAGCTGAGAGAGATTAGGTAAATTTACTAAGATCACAAGCTACTATGCAACTGAACTGGGATTTGAACTTGGGTCTGTCCAAATCTGAGGCCCGTATAATCTTCCTATTAGGCCCTATACCCACAGTACTGTTAAACTACTATATGGATTTAGTGGTATTTAAGGTTCTCATTCATAGGCTTAAAGCCCAACCAGGGTAAAAAGTTGAGAAAGTGAGGGAAAGAGCAGAGAAGTAGTAGGATGGAAGTAAAGACAAGGGTGAGACCTATAAGACAGAAAAGGTAGAATGTCATACAGAGTATCCTTACATAGTCACTCACAGCCCCAACATTCTTGATTGTTCTCAACTGCCTAAGAAACAGCAAAGCATCATCTTTCCAAAGAGGCAGTACTCCCATATCTATGTTGACACAAATGGTTATCTCCATGTACATTGCTGGCAAGGCCCCTCTTTGGAGATGTTTTTGGGATGTGACTCACATGCAGATGAGGTTCACTTTACTTTCAAGAAAACATTTTATTTTTTTATTATTTTATTTTATTTTATTTTATTTTATTATTTTATTTTATTTATTTTTTTAGACAAGGCAACCCTTGGTTGACCTCACAGATTGCAAGGACCTTGTCAGCTTACAATTCTTTATTTTTTTAAAATTTTTATGCCTATAGCACCTGGTCTTCCTAGGTGGTCTCCCATCCAAGTATCAACAAGCTTAGCTTCGGAGATCAGAGAGGATCAGGCTTGTTCAGGGTGACATGGCCATAGACAAGAAAAATTTTAGACTGTCCTTTCTTACTATTCGGTTCCCTCCTATCTTTCTCTAAATCCAGAGAAAGGTATGCCTAAACTCAAAAATTCCAGAATATCTTCTTTAATTTTATAGTCATTTGTTTTGTGGCTTTTGTAAAATCATTTTGTTCTATGCTCTATGAGATTTAAAACAAAAAATACATTTTTTATTTTGACTCTCAAGAGTATCAGACTTTGAGGAATTCTGTTGTAACATATCCTGAAAAAATTATGTCTTATCAATAGCAGATTCTATGACAAATATTCTCTACTTGGTAGTGTCCATCCTGGGTGCCAGAATCTTGCCTCCAGTCATTAGATATATTTGTTTCTTGATGTGCTCTTAATTTCATGCTTTATGATAAGGACAGTGAACATGATGATTAATATATATTGATGATTTATTGAGACTGACTTAGCTCCCTAAGAGAACTGTATTCAGTTTGCTGTATGCCTCTATGTACAATCAACTCAATGGAACAACAAAGAATGTAGAATAACAGACCATGACAGAGCAGTCTGATCTTAGTTTAATTAAGAATTATCTTTTTTTTTTTTTGGTGCTATCTACATGCCATATGCTGTGATATATGCTGTATTACATTGTTTTGTTTATGCCTCATAACAACCCCATTGGTGAGGAATACTTATAAATAAAGAGATTGAGGTATCAGCATTTGGATTTAAGGTTAGATTTGTCTGTATTGAGTTTCTATTGAGAACTATTTCTGTTTGATTCATGTTTCTCTTGCCCTATGCTGTGGCATGCTTTGTGTTGGCATATCTACATCCTGCCACAGGCCCTTTTTCATAAATGACCAGGAACAAAGTAAGGTCTTTGAATCAGGGGAAATGTTTGCACAATACCAGTTTGTTTCTTTAACGCAAATCTACTGAGTCCTCTCTGTAAGAATCTGCATTTTTCTGTCCATGTGGCTGCATTCTCAGACATGTTTTGCCAAAATGACAGGCATCAGAACTTTTGGAAGGAAGAGAACACACTGAAAATGGTCCCACATTTGTGTGCGGCCAGGAAAATTCTTGGGAAATACATTAAAATTTATCTGACTATAGTAGACAGAAATGTTGTATTTAATTATTTTATGGGCCACAGCATGTTGTTATACTATAATAAAGGTCTACTCTGCTATGGAAGCACAGAGAATAGAAAGATTAAACCTGGTTTGCAGGTTTTAATCTGGGATGGATCCTTGTTGAATATGAGATTGGAGCCAGACCTTGAAAGACAAGAGGGTTTGCACAGGTAGATTTATATTAGAAGAGCAAGCATATTAAACACAGAGCCCCAGATTTAGGCAAAGAGGTCATCATATTTTGCCACTGAGCCCACTGAGGTCTTCATATTTATCATCTTATTTATATTCCTCAAAACTTTGAAATATAGGTATATATGACTCCTATTTTATAGATGAGGCAATTTAAACTCAGGGTAATATGATTAAGATCACATTTGTGATAAATAGAAGAGCTGGATTCAAATCTAGTCCATGATCTTAATCCCTGCCCAGAGAACATTCTTTGTGCAGGTCTGCAGAGGTGGAAAAATGTATGACCTGGGAGGGAATAGCAAGTAGATGTGTGCAGGTGGTTGAAGGAATATGTGTCTATATAATTAAGTTTCTGTTTATTCCACAAAGTGAAGAGAAGGGAAGAGGAGTGGGGGTACAGAGGAGATTTTTTTTTCTAAAAATCTGCATGGATTCTACTTTAATGGTGGACTCCAACAATTTTTATTGAGTCTTTTACTAATAGAAGATTTCCCATCCCTTTTAGGCACTTTTGCTTTGACATCCCTAATATCAGCCAATGCTGTGGAACGTCTTGTCCTTTCAAGTAGCCAGAACCTCACCACACAGAGTAACACAAGCGTGCTGGGTTTATCTGACTTTGAGATGCAAAGGATTGGTATCGCTGCAGCCGTTTCCTTCTTAGGAGGTTTGATTCAGGTAAGTAGTAGTGAGACTTAAGGGTGAAGAAATTGAGACAGTGACAAAGGAAAGGCAATTGATGCTTTATTCACATTCATGGGTATGTTTCTGTAGATGGATAAGGCCAGATGTTTTTATGAAAATACTGTCTACTACCTAGAACAGTTACTCTCTAAGTGCTGGTTGAGTAAATGAGTTGGAATCAATGAATTGAAGTTACAGGTAAGCAATTTTTGACTTTTTAAGAACAAGCTTTCTAAAAAATGTTTTACAAAATGGAACAGGCTTCTTTATGAGGCAATGAGGCAGCTCTTGTGTTCATTCAGTGACAAAATCCTCACTGCAAGATAATGTTGGAGGAGAAATTCATAAGACTCTAAATGGTAAAGAGATGTACCTAGATTTCTAGGATCCTCTCCAGTTTGCAGAGTTTATGATATTACTGCCTACATCAGTAACTACTGGTAGTTTTTGCCATAGACTTGCTGGTGTGAAGTGTGTGGACATAGATCTGTACCAGTCTTTGTCCCTTTCAGCATCAGGCATGTGTGTTTTGCCAGTTCTTTTTTAGTATATTTCTTCAAAATATCAGACTGTGTCATTTGCTATTTCTAATCAGTTGTCAAAATTAGACAACTCAGAAGTAAATTTAAAATAAATGTCAACAAGTACTGTCTCTTAGACATGAATTTCCTGTTTAAGAGCTATTTAGGCTTACTCTCTAATTTGAAACTGAATTATGACTACATAAGCTTCTTGGATGGCTTTTGTGTGTGTGTGTGTGTGTGTGTGTGTGTGTGTGTGTGTGTGTGTGTGTGTGTTGGTAGAGGCTCTATTTTACATATAACATATTCACAGGTTAAATATGGTATAAATGCCAAGAAGGGAGAAAATAGTTAATGATTGCCTGGAATTGGATAGTAAGAAGAAAAGATGTGACCTAGAGGTTAGAAACATTAAACTTAGAGTCACACTAGCTGTGTAAAAAGGACAGAAGAATTAAGAATGTGAGATGACTAAGAACTCTTCACAGTTCTTTAGAAAACAGACAATTTGAGTGGCAGTTTTCTTAGGAGATTACCAAATTATAAGGCCAATAGATATTTTCTATGGCTGATATTTGTACTTTCATGAAATACAAATTGGTTGACTAAGTATCCTATAACTTTCACTATATGTTTTTAAACATGGATAATAGCCTGTTCTGAGACATGCACAGGCAAGCTTAGTGGACTTTTCTTCCTCGCTCACCCTGTGTGAGGCTCTCTTATGAACCTGTCATCTGTTTCCATCTCTGAAATAATCAGCCATATGAACTGCTGACTCAGACATGGATATGTTGCCACAGATTTGGTATGGTTTTTCCCTAATTTCTGTTTGTTTAAAATAAAAATCTCTGTATTAACACAGCAAAGATAATATTGCTATTACTTCTGATCCCATTATTTTGCATTTATATTTCTCTTTGAATTATGGTTTTTACTAGGTTTGGACTTTCTCTTATTCTGTCAAGCATGGAACAAGTATATATTAGATCTTTAAAATCTAAGAGAAGATGTAATTAGCAATTGAATCCAGCAACTTTCTACTTAGCCTCATTTTAATCATTTTCCATAAATTTAAAATAATCTCCATATTTGGATTAAGAATTTAAATGATAAAACATAAAAGTAAAATCCAGAACTTTAACAACATTGAAAATTAACATTTCATGAATGAATGAAACTCTCTAAAATTACAAGAGTAAAACAGGATATCATTGAAGATAATAAAAATGATTTGGTTTTCATGGCCTTTTGTTACATGTAAAATCTGATTCAGAGAGTTGCAACTTCAAATATCTGCTTTCTTTTGTCTTTAGTGCTGATTCTGGATATATGACTTACATTTTAGACAGTTTTCAAATAGCTGGCTAGACTTTGACCTCCAAATTCATCTGTCCATTGTCAATCAGAACTCTAGAGTAGACTGGGTCTTTTGAATTCAGATCCTTAGTCATTTTTCCTTTTCTCCTTCAGACCTGAAATTTGCTGAATATGAGGGCAGTGCCAAAGCCCAGTTTCTACAAACAAGGGAAGATGTTTTTCTGTTGTTGTTGTTTGCCTTGTTTTATTTATTTATTTTTGTCTTGTTTTGCTGGTATATTATTTATTTTCAGGTTGATTTTTTCCCCCTTTGAAGGTCTAACTTACAGAATTACTTAGGCTAATACAATTATATTGTTAAAGTGTTTGAAATAATCATATCTGGTCTGGTTCGCAAATTGTGTATCAATTGGAAATGCTTTCAGCTGCAAGTAACAGAGAGCTCTATTACACTATATAAAGGCATTTCTTGCTTCTTGTGTTACAAGAGGGCATAGAAATAAGTTTTTAAGGATTCTCAATGTCTGGCAACCTACTTAACTGATGAATTGATCTATGTTTTTTGTTTGTTTGTTTTTCAATAACATTTAAAAAATTAGTTTCAAGTATATAGTACATTGGTTAGACATTTATTACTTTATAAAATAATCCCCTTAGTTGTTCCTTCTCTGGTTTCCACCTAGCCAATATATTAATGCTAACTGCATCCGCTATGCCGTACTCCCCATCCCTGTGACCATCTATCAATTACTAATTTGTACTTCTTTAATTCTTCACCTCATTCGCCCAGTCTCCCACTCCCCTTTACTCTGTCCATCACCAAATTGTCTTTTATATTTGTGAGTCTGTTTTTGATTAATTTGTTCTTTCTGTTCCTTAGATTCTACATATAAGTAAAATCATATGGTATTTATCTTTCTCTGCCTAACTTATTTCACTCAGCATAATAACATCTAGGTTTATCCAAGTCATTGCAAATGTGCGTTTTTTAATTAAATAGTAAAAACTCTGACTTAGCAGTGCTTTTCCTTTTTTGTCTTCTGGTAGTTCACAAATAAAGTTTTTTCTAAATTTTAGCTTTTATTTGCCTAATTTCCCCCACTCCCACTTCTTTCTTTACTTCTTTACTTGATGTACATATGCTTTAAAGTTTTAATGAGTCTAGCGTGCTGATCTCTTTAACTTTAACTGGTTTTATATTATTTTTAGAAGAAAGTATGGCATAACATAATAAAGGCATTAGAATTAAATTAAGATGTATATTTATATAGTTAAAATGACCATATTACCCAAAGTGATATACAGATTTAATACAATCTCTATCAAAATCCCAATGGCATTTTTTTTAAAGAAATAGAACAAAAAATCATCCAATTTGTGTAGAATCACAATAGACCCCGAATACTCAAAGCAATCTGGAGAGGAAAGAGCAAGGCCAGAGGTACCCCACTGCTTTACTTCAAATTATACTATAAAGCGACAATAATAAAAATAGCATGATATTGGCAGAAAAAACAGATACACATATCAATGGAATAGAATTGAGAGCCCATATATATATAGGCAAATAATTTTTGACAAAGGAACCAAAATTTACACTAGAGAAAAGAAAGCCTCTTCAATAAATGGTGCTAGGAAAATTGGAAAGCCACATGTAAAAAAGTAAAACTAGAATGCTATATGTCACCGTACACTAAAATTAATTAAAAATAGTTCAAAGACTCAAATATAAGTCTGAAACAATAAATTGCATAGAAAAGAACGTAAGTACTGAACTCAGGAACCTTAAATTTAGAGAGGATTTTATAAATTTGACCTCAAAAGCAAGAGAAGTAAAAGGAAAAATAAATGCATGGGACTATAACAAACTAAAAAGCTTCTGCACAGCAAAAGAAACCACCAGCAAAACGAAGAAGTAACTAATTAAATGGGAGAAGATATTTGCAAACAACATCTTTGATAAGGAGTTAATATCCCAAACATGTAAAGAACTCATACAACTCAATAACAAGTAAACAAACAATCCAATTAAAAAAATGAGCAGAGGGTCAGAGATTGGATTAAACATGGCAGAGTGAGACGTCCCTAGAAATCTCCCCTTGAAACAACGAGCTGAACATTTAAAACTGAACAAAAAACACCCAAACTGCACACCAGCATGGGATCTGCACATAAGAGCTACCACAGGTCAGAACCCAAGGTGTTGGGTGGTGGACTAGGAGAAACAAAGAAGATGCCTCTTGCAGCCACAGGAGCCCCCTGTAGGAGGAGGGGGAGAGGAGAAGATGCAGTGACTTCCCTGAACAGCTCTACCAGGGAGTGCTGTGAGCTCCACGCGGCTGGTGGCAGTTCCCAGTCATTGGGGCAGAAGGCAGAGAAGCAGAAACAACAGAAAGCAGGGATGGCAGAAAAACAACAGTTAATTTTTACCGGTTGCAGTTGTAAAATTGAGGCTAAGCCGCAGACATTATCCCCCAATCCAGAGGGTCCCTAACCCCGTAGCCTCGGAGGCAGAACGCTGTGGAGGCCCAGGGGAATCTAAGCAAACACTACCAAAACTGTCGCTAACACTGACAGGGCCTGAGAATGAGGGTGGCAAACGTGATTAAACATCTATAAGGAAAAAAATACATTATTAAGACTACATAAAGCAGATCCAAGAGGCTTAGATGCTACCTACTGGAAACAAGTGATATTGAAGACAAATATCTAGAAATAAATCAGAAGGAAGAAGAAAGAAACCAAAGAATGAAAAATAATGAAAGAGAAATACAAGAACTAGCTGATACCATCAGGAGAGGAAGCATAAGAATAATAGGAATTCTTGAAGAGGAAGAAAAGGAGCAGGGATTAGAAAGCATTTTCAGACAAATAGTTGACAAGAATTTCCCAAATCTAAAGAATGAGCTGGAGCTTGGAATTCAAGAAGTCAACAGAAAACCCAATTATCTCAACCCCAAAAGACCTTCACCAAGACACATTGTTTTAAAATTATCAAAAATCAATGACAAAGACAGAATTCTCAGGGCCACCAGGGAAAAGAAAATGGTAACTTATAAAGGAAAACCCATTAGATTATCATCGGACTTCTTAGCACAAACCTTACAAGTCAGAAAGGAGTGGAATCAAATATTTAAACTATTAAATGAAAAGAACTACCAACCAAGAGTAATGTATACAGCTAAGCTCTCCTTCAGATATGAGGAAGAAATAAAGATGTTTCCAGACATACAAAAATTGAAGGAATTCTCCACTAGACGGCTTGCACTACAGGAAATAATACAATGGGTCAGCTCACCTAAAACAAAATGACAGAAAAAGAAAGACATAATTAAGAGTAAGGTGACTAGCAGGCTGATAAAAGCAGAGGAGTACAATGTTTACTAGGAACAGGGCATTATAAGCTTAAAATAAAAAGAGATTGACAAGATAGTAATGAACATTCAGTATATATAGGGACAAATTGAGACAACAATGACTGAAAAGGGGAGGATTCAAAGATCCAAATTCACAGAGGGAAATGGAGATAAGGCATGTGTAGAAGAAAATGGACAACTGTATATAAATAACTATCCTTTACATATATGTAATGGTAACCACATGCCAAAGACTCAGAACCGAAGTATATAACATAAATCAAATAGAATCAGAGTGAGGGAGAATCCACAAAAGCCAACCAAAATAAAGAAAATAGAAACACAAGGACAAGGAAGCAATGGAAACACCGAACAACCAGAATAGAAAAGATAAAATGGCTATAAGAAGATTTCATTTTTCAATAATCACTCTAAATATAAATGGACTGAATTAACCAATTAAAAGGCACAGAGTTTCAGATTGTATCAAAAAACAAAACCCAACCATATGCTGCCTCCAGGAGACACATCTCAGTTCCAAACTCAAATATAGACTCAAAGTGAAAGGGTGGAAAATGATATTTCAAGCAAATGGCATTCAGAGAAAAGCAGGAGTAGCAGTACTAATATTGGACAAAATAGACTTTAAAATAAAAAAGGTAAAAAAAGATATTGAGGGAGACTTCATAATGATAAAGGGAATCATGCACCAAGAAGACATAACACTTATTAATACCTATGCTCTCCGTCAGGTAGCCTGAAATATGTAAAGCAATTAATAACAGAACTAAAGGAGAAACAGACCAAAACACTATCATAATTGGGGACCTAAATACCTCACAGTAAGATATGGACAGATCATCCAAACAGAAAATCAATAAGGAAATAACATGCTTAAATGACACATTAGACCAACTGGACACAATTGACATATACAGAGCATTCCATCTCAAAACACCTACTTATACATTCTTCTCTAGTGCACATGGTACATTCTCAAGAATCAACTACATACTGGGACACAGAAATAGCCTCAACAAATATAAGTGGGTTGAAATCATACCAACCATATTCTCTGATCATAATGCTTTGAAACTAGAGATCAACTGCAGAAAGAAATCAGGAAGAACCACAAATATATAGAGATCAAACAGCATACTACTGAAGAATAACTGGGACAAGGAAGAAATAAAAAGAGAGATCGAGAGATACATAGAAATAATTGATAATGATAGTATAACATATTAAAATTTTTGAGACATGGCAAAAGCGGTAATAAGAGGAAAGTTCCATAACATTACAGGACTACTTCCAAAAACAAGAACTAGCACAAATAAACAACCTAATGCTTTATATTAAAAAAACTAGAAAAGGAAGAACAAATGAAGCCTAAATTCAAAAGAAAAAAAGAAATCATCAAAATTAGAAGAGAGATATATAAAATTGAAAATAAACAAAAAATAATAGAAAAAATAAATGCAACAAAGAACTGGTTCTTCGAAAATGTTAATAAAATTGGCAAATCCCTGACTAGACTTACTGAAAAAATAAGAGAAAAGACACAAATAAACAATATCAGAAATGAAAGAGAAGAAATTACAAGAGACACTTTAGAAATACAAACGATCATACAAGAATACTCTGTAAAAGTATATAACATCAAATTTAATAACCTAGAAGAAATGGACCAGTACTTAGAAAAATACAACCTTCCTAGACCAAATCAAGAAGAACTGGAAAATCTAAATAGATCAATTAGCAGTATGAAAATTGAAACAATCATCAGAAATCTACCAAAAAGTAAAAGTCCAGGACCAGATGACTTCACCAGTGAATTCTACAAAACATTCATAGATTTATTACTTATTCTTCTCAAACTCTTTCAAAAAAATGAAGAGGAGGCAGTAATTCCCAACTCATTTTATGAGGCCAATATTACCCTGTTGCCAAAACCTGATAAGGACAACACAATAAAAAGAAAACTACAGACCAATATCTTTCATTAACACAGATGCAAAAATCCTAAGTAGGATACTAGCGAACTGAATACAGAAACATATTAAAAAGATATACACCACAATCAAGTGGCCTTTATCCCAGAAGCACAGGAATGGTTCAACATACACAAATCGATTCATGTGATACACCACATAAAGAAATTTAGAAATAAGACTCATATGATCATATCAATAGATGCAGAAAAAGCCTTCGACAAGATACAGCATCCATTTACGATCAAACCACTTAACAAAATCAGTATAGAAGGAAAGTACCTTAACATAATAAAGGCCATCTATGACAAACCCTCAGCCAACATTATACTTAATGGTGAAAAACTAAAAACCTTTTCTCTAAGATCAGGAACAAGGCAAGGCTGTCCACTATCGCCACTGTTATTCAATATAACGTTGGAAGTCCTAGTGAGTGCAATCAGGCAAGATTAAAAAAAGGCATTCGAATAGGAAATGAAGAAGTCAAATTGTCACTATTTGAGGATGACATGGTTCTCTATGTAGAAAACCCTAAAGATTCCACAAGAACACTAGTAGAAACAATAAGCAAATTCAGTAAAGTTTCTGGATGCAAAATCAATGTTCAAATCCATAGTGTTCCTATTCTCTAATAATGAAGTGTCTGAAAAAGAAGTGGAAAATAATAATTCCTATTGCAATTGAACAAAAAGAATAAAATACCTACTAATAAATCTAACAAGTGAAGGACCTATATAATTAAAGCTATAAGACCTTATTGAAAGAAATTGAAGAAGTTACAAATAAATGAAAAGATATTTCGTGTTCTTGGATCAGAAGAATTAGCATAGTTAAAATGACCTTACTACCTAAAGCATTATACAGATTTAATGCAATTCCCATGGAAATGCCATCAGGAATTTTTAAAGAAATAGAACAAAAAAATCATCAGATTTGTATGGAAGCACAAAAGACCCTGAATTGCCAAAGCCATCCTGAGAAAAAAGAATGAGGCTGGAGGCAACACTCTTCCTGACTTCAAATTATGCTACAAAGCAACAATAATCAAAATGGCATGGTATTAGCAGCAAAACATACACATGGACCAGTGGAACAGAATCAAGAGTCCAGAAGGAAATTCATATTTATTAAATTGATAAGAACAGATACTACACTTGATCTTAGTCAAAAGGCTGAGAAGTGATTAAACCCATATTTATAAGGGGAAATTATTTTCGAAAAAACAAAACGTACAGTGGAGAAAGGAAAGCCTTTTCACTGCAAAGCAATGAAACTAGACTGTTGTCTATCACCACACACCAAAATTAACTCAAAATGGATTAAGGACTTGAATTTAAGACATGAAACAATAAAATGCAAAGAAGAAAACATAGGAATTACTCAAGGACCTTGGACTTAAACAAAATTTTATGAATTTAATCTCAAAGGCAAAGGATGTAAAAGCAAAAATAAATGAATGGGACTACGTCAAATTAAAAAGCTTCTGCTCAGCAGTAGAACCTGTCAACAAGGTAAAGAGACAACCATCCAAATGGGAAACTATATTTTCAAGCAATGCCTACAATAAGGGCTTAATATCCAAAATATACAAAGAACTCATAAGACTCAATAACAATAAAAAACAAACTATCCAATCAGAAAATGGGCTGACATGTCTCCGTAGAGGACACGTAAATGGCCAAAAAACATATAAGAAAGATATAAACATATAAATATATAAAGATGTTCAACATCGCTAGCTATTAGGGAAATGCAAATCAAAACCACAATGAAATACTATCTCACACCTGTTAGAATGGCTGTAATCAACAGGATGAGTAATAACAAATGTTGGAGTGGACGTGGAGAAATAGGAACCTGCATACAGTACTGGTGGGACTGCAGATTGGTATGGCCACTATGGAAAGCAGTATGCAGGTGCCTCAAAAAACTAAGAATTGATCTACCATATGATCCAACAATCACTCTCCTGGGTATTTACTCCAAAGAATTGAAACTCATATTCAAAAGATATAGCAGCATTATTCACAGTGGCCAGAACATGGAAGCAACTGAAATATCCTACGATAGATGATTGGATAAAGAAGCTGTGATACATATATACAATGGAATATTGCTCAGCCATAAAAGGTGATGAAATACTGCCATTTGCAACATCAAGGGTGAACCTTGAAATAATCATACTAAGCGAAATAAACCAGGCAGAAAAAGTTTAAAATCATGTGATATCACTTATATGTGGAATATAAACCTAAAAGCAACAAATGAACAGGACAAATAAACAGAGACTCGTGGACATGGATAATGGACTAGTGGTTACCACGGGGGAGGTGAAAGGGAGAAGGGAGAAAAAAGTAAAATAATAAAACATTAAAAATTAAAAATAAAATAAAATAAATAAAATAATAAAATAAACATGTACAAATTAAAATGAAATGTTATTTTTAACTAAAATTAACAAATTAAAATTAGAAGACAAATATCAAACTAGGAAAAATAAATGTGATATATATGATCGACAAAGTCACTGCCCTTAATATACAGAGAAGAGTTCTTAAAAATCAATTAAGAAATTCTTCCTCTTCTTCTTTCTCTTCCTCTACTTCTTTTCCTTCCTTTTTTTTTCTTTATCCCTCCATAAAAAAAAAAAATGGGCAGAGGACCTGAACAAACACTTCTCCCAAGAAGACATACAGATGGCCAATGGACATATGAGAAGATGCTCAGCTTTACTATCTGTTAAGGATATGCAAATGCAAACCACAATGAGATACCACCTCACACCTGTTAGAATGGCTATCATCAACAGGATAAGTAATAAGTGTTAGAGAGGTTATGGGGAAAAAGAAAACCTCATATACTGCTGGTGGGAATGTAAATTGGTGTAGTCACTTTGGAAAACAGTATGGAGTTTTCTCAAAAAAATTAAGAATAGAATTACTATATGACCCAACAATCCATCTTCTGGGTATCTACCCCTGTAAAATTTGAAAACATGTATCTGTAAAGACAGATGTAATCTGATGTTTATTGTAGCATTATTTACAGTGGCCAAGACAGGGAAACAACCAAAGTGCCCTTCGATAGATGATTGTATAAAGATGTGGTACATATATACAGTGGATATTTCTCAGTCACAAGAAAAGATGAAATATTGCCATTTGGGACAATGTGGAAGGATTTGAGATCACCGTGTGAAGCAAAATAAGTCAGAAAAGTTGAGAACCATATGATTTCACTCATATATGGGATATAAAACTGAAAGTAACAAATGAACAAGACGAAGAAACAAAAACTTATAGACATAGAAAACAGTTTAGTGGTTACCAGAGGGAAGAGTGTGGAAAGAGGTAGATAAAAGTAAAGGGGGTTAAATATATGGTGACGGAAGGAAATTCAACATTGGGTGGTGAATACACAATGCAATATTCATGTGATGTATTATTAAATTGTACACTTAAAACCTATATAATATTATTAGCCAATGTCATCCCAATAAATTTAATTTAACCATTCTTATTTTGTTTTGGAAATTGATTTTTTTGCCTTTTTTCAACTTTCTGTACATCCATAATATTTTGATTTTTTTCTACACAAGACATTACTTAGAGTATAAGGTTCTTGAGGTTAATTATAGTACTTGATCCATTTCAAAGTTTTTATTACTTACCATTGCAGTCTACAAATGGTAGATTCTCATAAAAGTTGTTGAATTAAAAAAAGAACTATTAATTCAGAAATCTGAAAACCAAGAGATGGCAGACATCATGCTAAGTAATAATTTTGTGAATTTTTTACAAAATTAATTCAATTTAACATTTGTTGATTTTAATTATTGCTATAATAATTTTATTACTGTAATAAGGGGTAACTATAAAAAAAAGGCACACTCAAAGAACTGTCACACTTTCCACTCCTCTCCATGCCCCCACCCCCCCCCACACACACATTTTTCCATTCTTCTTGCTCTATTCTTATTCATCTCCTGGAGGTAACCTGTCTCATTTATTTCTGGTTTATAGTTCTTTTGTTTCTTTCTGCAAAATAAGAAGATACCTGTACATTTTCTTATTTGCTCTTCTTTCTTACATTTTTGTATTTTCTTTTCTTCACTTAACAGTACATCCCAGAAAGCATTCCAAGACAGCTCATAAAAATAGCCCTCATAACTTTTTACTGTTGTCAGATTTTTAAATTTTAGCCAGTCAAGTAGGTGAGAAATTCATACTCAAGGGTAATTTATGAATGAAATTCAATATCTTTTCATATGCTTCAGACCATTTTGTATCAATTTTATAAATTATTTGTTTATATATTTTACCCATTTATCTATGGGAGTTTTTGTCTTTTTTCCCTCAAATTTTAAGTTTTAATATATTATAGATATTAGCCCTTTATTTATGATACAATGCTGCAAACTTTTTCTTCTAATTTGGCAGTTCTTTGACTTTATTTTATCATAAAAATTTTAGAAAAATTATGCATTCAAATTTATGAATTATTTCTTTGATTGCCCCTGGATTTTGCGTCAGCATTAGAAAACTTTTTCTACACTGATTTTTAAAGGAATTTACTATTTACCATATTTTTCTACTTAAATTTATAAGATTATTTATTATATATTTATTATTATTTTTTTCTTTTAGTTTCTAAATACATTTAGAGTTTATTCTTATATATGTTGTGAGGTATGGATCTAGTTTTATGTCTTTTTCAAGTGGCTGCCCAGTTGTGCAAGCAGCATTTATTTAAAAGTCTATCTTTTCTCCGTGATTGAAGATGTCACCTTTATCATTTCCATATTTATTTACATCTATCTCAGGATTTTCTATTATATTCTGCTAGTTTGTACATCTATTCTTGTGGTAGTAACCTTGTTTTAACTATAGTATGGCTTAGTGTATGGTTTAATATCTGGTAGGACTAGTCCACTTTTGTAGTTTTTATTTCTTAGTGTGTTCCTTACTAGTTCTGCATGTTTGTTTTTCCTTATGCACTTTATCAGCAACTTGTTTAGTTGATAAGAAAAAAAAACAACAAAAAAAACAACTTGATATTTTTAACAAGATTGTGTTAAATTAAAATCTTTATGATATAGAGTTTTCCTATGCAAAAACAGGGATGCCTTTGTTTTACTGTTCATTGATTCTCTAGTATTTTCTAGAGATATTTTTAATCCTTTACAAATTAATATATTATAATATTTCTTATCCAATTATATTAGGTGATACTTCTATTATAATGTTAATAATAGTGGAAACAGTGAGCATTCTTGCTTCTTCTTGAATGTACTCAAAATGCCATTAGTCTCCATGAAGATGCTAGCCTTAAGAATAAATTGTATATATTTTAACATATTAAGAAATTATTATTTTATATTTCTGTGTTTTTAATAGAAAGTAGAAAGTGTTGAATATTGTCTGGGCTTTTTAAAACATGAATAGAGATAATCATATGATTTTTCCTCTTAAATATATTATATAGTATATTATATTAATACATTTTCTAATATTCATCCAACCTTAAATTGCTCAAATAAGTAACACTTGGTCATGATGTATTTTATTTTTAATACAGTTGAAATTCTGTTTATTAATTTTTTATTTAGTACTTTTTTATTATTTAGTACATTTGTATCATTTTTCTTCAGTGGTGTTGGAGTGTAGTTTTCTTATATGTGCTGTCTTTTTTAGATTTGATTATCAGTGTTTTATTTTCTTAATCCTCTTTTGCGACGCTCTTAAGCAATGTGTAGTACTTTTGGAGGAACTAGTGTTTGAAAGATTTGTAGAAGAAACCTCCTTTAAAGACTCTCCCACTGAAATTGTAGGTTCTCTGTACTCTTTTTTGGGGTAATTTCTTGAAAATCTCTCTATTTCTTTTATAAATATTGGTTAGTTTAAAGTCTGAATGTCCCTAGACAATTATTCTTTTTATCTAGTTTTTCAAATTTATTTGTATGTAAGATTTTAAAGTACTCTTTTATTTTTAATCAATTTCTTGTTTTAATGTTTTACTCTTTGCCATTTTCTATTTTTATATATATATTTTTATTTTTTCTTGGTCAAATTAACTGGTAGTTTGTCGATTTTGTTAATTATTTTTTAAAATTTCAGGATTTGAAATAGTGGGTCTACTTTTTTATATTCCTACTTCTGTTTTTATCTTTATTATTCCTTTCTTTGGCTTTTTTTTTTTAGTTTATTTGTTCTTTTTTAGCTTTTGAACTGGAATTTTCAATACATTATAACTTTTTCATTTTTACTGATAAAAACATTTAGTGCTATAAATTTTTCTATGCTCATTGTTTGAAATGCATTCTGTAGATTTTGGTAGTGTTTTCACTGTAAGGTAGTGTTTCACTGTTTTTCAGAAATTTTGTGATTTTAGTTTGTATTTCCCCTTTCACCCAATTGTTTAGAAAAAGGGCTTTAAATTTCCAAATAAATAGATCTTTTTGTTTTTCAATTTTGTTAATAATTGCTAGTGTTGTTTTGGCGTGACTGAATCTAAGACCCACGGAGTCAATTGAGGTTAATTATGAGCCTTTTTTAGCTGGCCAGCGACTGACTCTCTACCATGCAGGGTTAGAGGAGATCAGTCCTGGGGTTTTAGAGAGAGGCAGTTATAAAGCCTCTCACTATATCCTAGAACAAAGCAAGTAAGAAAGTTACAAAAAACAGAAGTTAGCCGTTAATGTCCTTTACAAAGATAAATGTGTCCGGGGGAATTGCTAGATCAAACATAGCCTAGTAGACAGTCTTGTTATCTGTATCTTGGAATGTTGTGCCTCCTCCTGGGGGCTGTGGTGCCTAGAAATAACACTTCTTTGTTACTGATTTACTGGGAAGCCTTCACCCTTACATTCCCAAAAGAGGCAGCTTGTAAAGCCTAAAACTACATTAAACAAGCAAGCTGATTACAGAAGCAGAAGTTGTCCATTAGAACAATATATCACCTAGTAACACACTGTGGTTAACAAGTAAGCAGATTACAGAAGCAGACATCCGCCATCTTCATATCTTATACATCTCCTAAAACCACACCCAAGCAAGTAGGACAACTTCTGGTATCTAAAGATATTTCTTCTCTGTAGGTGACTTAGCTATTTGGCTCACTTGAAAATTTTCCACCCTTAACAGTGTTATTGCATTGTGACAAGTAAGTACTTTTCTACATTATTTAATTTACTGTTTTCCTGTGACCTAATATATGGGCAAGCACAGGGAGACGCACCTGGGTGTGTTTAGAGCCTTGTGTTACTGTACTGGTGCATTCTGAAAACACAGTCTTGTATCTGCAAGTAGATAGAAACCAACTGCAGATCTAAATAGGGGATTCTCCATTTACTTTTGGTTTTGTACTAAACATTTTTTTGATTATATTAAATAATGGGATCATGTGTATAGAAAGGATTTAAGATGTAAATTGGTTTAACCTCCTATTCAACACAAAATACTTACTCTTTCAGAAGAATCATTGATTTCATTCTTTTGCAATGCAGGGGGAGGACAATCTAAAATCTTTTGATGTTTTACTCTTTTACAATCACAGCCAGGAAGTCATTACTCTGTTTAATCTAAATCTTTTCAGCTGTGTTTGTACTTCATGAAGCTAAAAGTAATAAACTTAATAAAATTAGAATTATAACATTCTTAAAGTTATAAAAATAAAAATCCTCACACTAATAGCAATAATATTGATCTTACCACATGTTAAGCACATTCCAAGTTTACTACACTTATTCGATCCTCATCAACATTTTGTAAAATAAGTTATATTATTCTTCCTATTATACAGATGAAGATACTGAAAGGTAAAGTGACTTATTTAGAATCTTGTGATTAGGAATTGGCTGAGTAGGAGTTGTTTCAGTTAACAGTCTGAACTGCTACACTACATGGTTTTCTAAACTAATATTGAAAAAGGATGCAAGGCTACTCAATCCAGAAACTTCCAGGGTCAGGCATTGTGTAAGTTCTTTCCCACATCTGATCTCCTTAATAGTAGCAGCAGTGGCCTCTATGTTAAGCATGAGTTGTATGGTTGAGCAATGGCCTCAGCTTCACAACTGTGTGCCTGCCATCTTTGAGATCTTCATGGCCCTTTCCCACACTGCTCCGACGTCTCCTCTTTATCCTTCAAGGCTCAGTTTAAATGAATTCATCTCAGAGAAACCTTCTCTGATATCTTTAAACATGGTTATGAGTGATTCCCTCCTACTTTCTTGAATAAAACATTGCTCCTGCATAGGATTTCTCGATCTGCCAAGAAATATTTTCTACATATTTACTTTCCTTTCTGGGCTGTGAGTCTCAGTATGACAGAGATTATTTATTTCTGTAATTTCAGCAGCTAGTATTTAATAAATGTGAGTTTGATGATTTAGATAGGAAAAAAGTCAATTAAATGTTAGTAGTATCATTTTATTAAATAATTGAATTTAAATTGAGATTGTTTTTACCCTTTCTAAATTACAATTTTCTCCTTCTATCCCCAACCAGAATAGAGAATATGTCTGTATCTGTTTAAATTTTAGCACAGTTCTTAATGAAAAAAGAGTAAGAAAATACATTATAATCTTATAATTTGTTCATGGATTTTGTCACATCTGTTCAGTGCAAACATGGAGACCTAGTCAATGAAATCTCCCACCTCTTTCTAAAACTGTCCCTGAGCCCTCACCTGATGAAAAATCAAAATACAAACACTCCTGCCACTCCTTACTCCTCTAAAGCTTAATAATATCATGCTCTAATCATCCCATTTTACGACTTGTTTTCTTTAGCTGGGATAGAAAGGAAGGCAGGGGAATCAAATCATTGTCTACTCCTGGCAGTTTTGTTCCCAATGCTTCTTGCATGAGAGGTTATTTTTTTTTTCTAGGAAAGCCAGAGAACTGAAAAGATTATGGTGTCCTTCAACCATGTAATTCCAAATAAAAATAGTTCTTAAGCCCAGTGAATTTATGATATACTCCCCAAGAGAAAAAAAAAAGTCAAATAAAATATAAATTGTGTTTGTTTCCTAAGCATATGACCAGTTTGCCTACTGGATAATCCAACACTTGGCTCATCTCTGTGTCTCCATCCCTGATGTTTCTGGTTTAGGGGCTTATTCCTTTAGCTACTCCTCTTATACTACTTTTTAAAATGCTGAGTTGTTCCACATTCTATCATCACATTAATCCTACCAAAACACAGCTCTGATTTATGAGCTAGTGTGTAGCATACTTCTTGACAAAATTAAGTGTTTAATAAATGCATGTAAAAGTGATGTCACTCCTGCAAAATCCCCTTTTTACTTTTAAGATGCTCCATATTCTGATTTCAAAATGTTTTGCTTATTTTCTATTACAATTTTCTGGCTACTTGTACTCCTTTTAAACTAGCAACCCTGTGTCCTTTGAACATGTCCTTTGACGTCCTGCTTTATGCTTATAATCTTTCCTCTTTCTAGAATGCTTTCTAATAATTTCATTTTCTTGGATTCCTCCTTAAGTGTCAAGGCACAATTTTACTCTTATTCAGTAGTGCTCCCTTCTCCCTCTGAAATATAATGACATATTTTCTTTTCTCTCTTTTATATGTGTGTATACTTGTCTTGTTATGGTTATTTGCATACACA